>JAKTPF010000026.1:0-144805 GCA_030557475.1 Wenyingozyma nanaspora | reverse complement strand
GTAAATGGAATTATTAATAAAGTTTTTGTACATTGGGTCATTAGTGTGGTATTGTTGTGTGTTAGTTGATTAATAAAGGAGGAAAACCTATTAGGTAGAAAACCTTTTAGGTAAAAAACCCCCTATTTAAATATTATTGATGTCTGTTATAAGAAAGCCAATTCGTTCATCAAACCTGACTTTGGCAGTTTTGATACTATGCTCAGTCATTGGCTGTAAGACTGTGTGGTTATCTTTAGCTTCTTTGTATTGTGCATATCTTGTCCTGTGAAGATATATTGTGAAGCTTAAAAAGTAGTTGATCTTGTATAATTCAATATTAGATAACCGGTAATTGAATAGTATGTATTTGGGACGTAGAGAGGTAGGTGGTAATGAGGTTGTGATTGACCATACTCGAGTAATTTCAGGACATTTAAAATACAAGTGCATCATTCCAGTTGTTGTTCTGTCTATATCTGTTTTGCATAGGAAACATGAGCCACATAATCGTTTGTTGTAAAGCCCTATGTGGAAATAATATATACAATCTGTGTATTGAGGAATGGTGTTTCTTTTCTTCGCCAACCAGATGAAGTAGTTGTTAACTTCAGTTACTGGAGGGCCAAGTTTGGAGATCCAATATCTCGCTAGAAGTTCCGTGTATGAATGTACCGAGTAATACTTCCTAGAAAGACTATGAAGAGTTTTTGCCTCAATAATTTTGGGCTGTTCGGATTTGTGGTATTCGGTTGATAAATTTGCTACTAAAAAACCCGTGCACCAGATTTAACAACAAGGCAAAAAAACCTTAAACTTTGACTAATAAATGGTCGCGTGGTCTAGTTGGTTATGGCATCTGCTTAACACGCAGAACGTCCCCAGTTCGATCCTGGGCGAGATCATTTTTTTGCTTTTATTTTTTTAAGTCTTCTTATAGCTTTTTGAGTTATTAGCGAAGAAAGGTGATAGCATGGATAAAGTAAACAACAATAAAATATACAATATGTTTTATGATTTATATTCTACAAAATAAATAAATTAAGTCAGTTAATTAAATTTTAATCAGTTCAAACAAACATTTTTTTCTTTTTATTAAAAATCAGATATCCATTCCCAAACTTTCATAATTTCACCATGAACTTCAATATTTTGAATCTTAACATTTGAATTAACTTCTAAGATTTTAGAGATCTTAGACCAAATTCTGTTTTTTTCATTATTTGAATATTCTTCATTACGTAAGAAAAAATCACGTAGTTGAATGGAAGATAGATATGATGGAGTTCGTTTAGATTTATCTGCTTTTGACTCTTTTAATTGATGTCTCAATTTGTTTATTATCTCTTGAGATAAAGATTTAATGAATTGTTTGTCTTTCGTGTATTTGAGCCAATAGTTCTTTAATGCAAAGAATAACGCTATCACTATTGAAGAAGCAGCCAAGTATTTCCCAAATTTAAAGAAAATACTTTTGAATAAATTTTCCAATTTACAACGGAAATTCAATTTGAGTAATGAATTTGAACGAATAATAAAGTTATCAAAGTCCAGTTCACCTTCATTATCACTTTCAAATCCGTTTGTGTCATTATCACTATCATTTTCATTGTTATTTTCACTCTCAAATCTAGCTTCTTGAATTGTTATTTCCGACATATCTCTTAACTTAGAATATGTTTTATACCAAATATCTTCAAATTCATTAATTGGTAGATTCTTACAGTATTTAGAATCCATTAAAAACTTTCTAAGTTTTCCAACAGTTATACCAGCTTCTTCATTACTAGCTTTACCACATTTGGATTGAGCATTTTTGTATCTCAATAAAGTCAAAGTAGTTTTGAAAACTCTTTGAACTCTCAATAATTTGGCAGAATCCAGTTTACAATTATAATAAGATGGTAATAAGCCAAAAGCAGAATACCAAGGTTTATTGATAATGTAATCAGGATCACAGACCAATTGAGAATATTTGTAACAAGTGGCATGAGGTGGACAATCAACACATGCAGGAGTCAGGAAGTCATTAATATTATGAAGTAATGGATTTATGGTCTTTGCAAAAGGCGTGTTTCCACTGAAGTCATTAAATACAGGAGATTTAACTTCAGAGCCACAAAATCCAATTTCTAATTTTTTTTCTCTATAAAGAACGATTGAAAATAAAAATAATAAAGATAACATCCAAATTGAGGAATATAGTAAGAATTTACGTATTGGTATCATGTCATTTTCCAATTCCTCAATAGTTACATCCGCTTCTTCCACTTCATCATCATTCTCATCAATTGCAAGTTTCAGTTTTTCTTGTTCATCTTTCAACGTTTTCTCTTCTTCAGCAATCGAAGGTGTAGTTATTTGAGGATTTTCAAATTTTTTTTCGTCTTCTTTTTTTGTTGTGTCTGCTGTGTCTCCATTCGAATGTACAGATATAACTTCTATTGGCTCTTCCTTCTTTTGAGTCTCAATTTTAGATTTTTCCTCTTCAGATTCTTCTATATCCTTGGCGCTGCCCTTTACTTTTGGCCTCGTTTTTTTCTTACCACTATCACCTTCTTCAAATGATAACTTCTTCTTTGGGCCTTTAGGTGTAGACGGCTTACGTGTAGTATTGGTATCAATGACAGTGTCTTTGGATTTTTTAGAAGTATCAGGTGATGAATAATCGACAAGCATATTTCTATCCATATCATTATCAGATTTAGGTTCAACAAATACAGGGTGTTGATGATTATTTTTCTGTTTTGATTCTGGTGTTTTAATAGGAGCCATAACTGATGCAGTTTTGTATTTTTGCTGTTTAGCTTTCAATTCAGGATCTAAAGGTGCATTTTTTAAATCTTTTAATAATTGATTTAAGTCAGGAATGTTGGCATTAGAAGGCACAGGAGGGGAAGAAGCAGATGTCTGTGAAACAGCAGGCTTTTCATTTTTTGAAGCTAATATAGATTGAATTTGTTTAATATTATCATTATTTGCTTTGATTTCCTTTTCAAGATCGTCTTTAGTATACTTTGTTTTCTTTTGTTTTTTAGCCTTTGGAGAAGAAACAGGGGAAGACTTTTGTTTATGTTCATGCCCGCTATCCTCATCTTCATCATCATCATTACTATCAATTTTATTATTGTGTCTCTTCTTTGATTTAGTCGATGCGTCAGGTATAACATCGTTTATTGAACGTTTACTAGGTATGATATTAGACTCATGAGTATCATCATGTGCATTCTTACTATGTTTGACTTTTTCAGGTACTTCAGGGAATTTAGCAATGAGATCTTTTGAATCGGATTTCTTCTTATCCTTTGTAGATGATTTTTTTAGTTTTTCGGACTTTTTATTTGTATCTATTTCTTTATCTATTTTACTAGTAGCTTTTGAATGTTTTGACTTTGTAGGTTTTTTTTCACTTTCAACTATCTGATTTTCTTCCTTCTTGATTTTTGCTAGCTCAGGATCTATGATAAACTGACGTATGAGCTTCGACAGTTCAGCTTTATTATTTTTTTTCAAAAAAGGAATGTTATGATCAGTTAATAGGGTCTCTAACTCTACTTTTTTCAAAGTATTGAGATTGAAATCTGCACAAATTAGGATTTAAAAGTTAGTTAGTATAGATGCATGTGGATTTGATATGCAGAAGAGTAGCAATAGATAAGAAAGGGAAAAGAACATACCTGGATCTAAGAATTTCTTATCCAGCGGAGGAGACATGATGCTAGGCTAGTCGTGTGTATAAAAGGCTGCAAGCAGTAATGCAATGGTGTATAATTAAGGAATAATGGCAACTCAGCATCTATTTTGTATCTGATTTTCCTTCCCTATAGATCAATTATCTCTGTATAATAAACAAAGCCAAAGCCAGATGTAAAACAAAAACAAAACAAGAAATACACCCATACACCACCAAATCACAACATTATTCAGAGTAACAACAAACTATTTTGCTGGCAGTGCAGTCTCAATTTCTAGAGAGAGAAAGACAAAAAAGACAAAAAAATAGACGCGCCGATTTACCTTTGATATAGTGGGGCTTGAGTGGGGCTTGAGTGGGGGGCCACTGTGCTCCTTCTTTGTGTCTTTTTGTTTGTGTTTGTGTCTTTGTGGTGGGTTTTGACGTATGGATATATATGTGTATATAAATAAATATATATATATATCTATAATACTATTACTACTCTACTATCATCTCTGCCTTGTGTTGTGTGATATGATATGATATAATATAATTTAATATAATATGTGTATGCTTATCCACTGAAGTGGGCCGTAATCAGTCAAGTGAAGTCGAGTCAATCACCTTATGAGAAGAAAGCAGTGAAAGCCGCATGCAGGCCTTTGGATGCCTGTTTCCTCTTATTATATAATTGACACTTTTTTTGCTCCTTAGTATTAGATTCTCTATTAACATTGTCGGACCCCCTTTTAACTTGCTTTTCCCTTATTTCCATCTTACATATATTATTGTAACCTCCTACCCGTTCAATTCAACTCAATTCAATTTGTTTCGACTCAATTGCCATTCAATTCAATCTAGTTGACTACAAAACCCCACTTAAACTTCTATTTTTCACTTTTTAAATCCGGATTCTTCCTTTAAACCAGTATGGATCATATTAAAAGACAAAAGACTTTACCTGCAGAAATCCCTCTTGGTCGTTACATCTTTGAAAGATTAAAACAAACAGGTATCGGTACTATCTTCGGTGTCCCCGGTGATTTCAATTTGGCCTTATTGGATCATGTTTATGAAGTAGATGGCTTAAGATGGGCAGGTAATGCCAATGAACTAAATGCTGCTTGTGCTGCAGATGGTTATTCAAGAATTAATGGTTTATCTTGTTTAATTACTACCTTCGGTGTAGGTGAATTAAGTGCTTTAAATGGTGTGGCTGGTGCGTATGCTGAACATGTAGGTTTAATTCATTTAGTTGGTGTCCCATCTACTTCTTCAAGAGAAAAAAATTTATTATTACATCATACTTTAGGTAATGGTGATTTCAATGCTTTCCAAACAATGTCAAAACCTATCTCTAAGACTCAAATTCTCATTGATGACATTCATACTGCTCCTTCTGAAATTGATAGAATCATTAAAGATGCTTTCATTTCTAAAAGATCAGTTTATTTAGCATTACCTACTAATTTCGTGGAAATGAACGTCGATTCTTCTTTATTACATGTTCCAATTGATCTATCTTTGAAACCAAATGATCCAGAATCTGAAGACGAAGTGGTTAATGATATCATTGAAAAGATTCAATCAGCTAAAAACCCAATCTTCTTGGTCGATGCATGTGCAATTAGACATGATGCAAAAGATATTGTAGCTAAATTAGTTGAATTAACTCAATTCTTGGTATTTACTACTCCAATGGGTAAATCTTCAATTGATGAATCAAATCCAAGATATGGTGGTGTTTATGTCGGTGTACTTTCTAATCCTGATGTTAAGGAAGCTGTTGAAAACTCAGATTTAGTCTTATCAATTGGTGGATTATTAAGTGATTTCAATACTGGTTCATTCTCTTATGAATATCATACTACAAATGTAGTTGAATTCCATTCAGATTTTTGTAAAATTAGAAAAGCAACTTATGATGGTGTTCAAATGCAATTTGTATTAGAAAAATTAGTTGAAGAATTAGAATCAAACCCAAGTATTATTAGCAATTATGAACTTTCTCCTGTTCCTGGTTCCGTTTTCTCATATAAAGAAGCCTTAGATTTAGATTCTGGTAAATTAACCCAAGATTGGTTATGGAAACGTATTTCAACTTTCTTACAAGAAGGTGATATTATTATCACCGAAACAGGTACTTCTGCTTTTGGTGTAGTTCAAACTCATTTCCCTAAAGATGTCTCAGGTATTTCTCAAGTCCTTTGGGGTTCAATTGGTTATACCGTGGGTGCAACATTAGGTGCTGCTATGGCTGCTGAAGAATTAAACCCTGGTAAAAGAGTTGTATTATTCATTGGTGATGGTTCATTACAATTAACAATTCAAGAAATCAGTACCATGTGTCGTTGGAAATTAAACCCTTACTTATTCATCTTAAATAATAATGGTTACACAATTGAAAAATTGATTCATGGTCCAACAGCTCAATATAATGCTATTCAAAAATGGGATCATTCAATGATCTTACCTTTATTCCACGGTGATCATCAATTTGAAAATTATAGAGTTTCGAATATTGAAGAAGCAAATGATTTATTCCAAGATTCAAGTTTTAATGAACCAGATAAGATTAGAATGATTGAAGTTATGCTTGATGAAATGGATGCTCCTGTTAATTTAGTTAAACAAGCTGAATTTTCTGCAAAGACTAATGCTGCTGAATAAGTTAAAACTCAGCTAATTACATCATACTTACAAATATAACTACAATTACAATTATACTTACATTTTTAACACTATTTTATCACTCATGCGTTACTTTGTTATAGTAGACAACCTGTGTTTTTCTTTTCTTTTTCATTTTTTTTATAATTGCGTTTATTTGTTGTTCTTTATTTATTATTTATTTATAGTTTTTTTTTTATTATTTATAAAAAAAAAAACAAAAGAAAGAAAAAAGTTGATTATATGACTTCACTATCTAATAAATCAAATAACTGATCTAAAATTCTAGTAGGATCACTTCTAATACCATTATGGAAAAATTCACTAGTGATGAATTGCCTCATACAGTTATTCATATAAGTCTCCTTTGCATATTTAGTTAATTCGAAATCAACGTATTGATCTGCATAATACGTTGCAGCAACAATAGGACATTCTTCAAATGTCAATTTTTTCAATCTTTCTAAATCATATAAATCATTCCAATTTTCATATTGATGTAATAACTCAGCTACTTCTTTAAGTCCACGTAATTCAACATAATCATCATACATTGATGGGAAAACCATTTCTCCTGTAAAATAAACAATTGACGAATTATCTTTAAAATCATCAGGCATTAAACGATGAGCTGACCATTCAGTTTTACCACTACTTTTACCATTGCAATATATTGCCTCTTGAAATAAAAAATAAAGAGGATTCGTTTCAAATCCTAAATATCCTTCTGCAAGGTATAAACTTCCATAACTAAAACTTCCTCTTTGTAATAATTCATTATATAAAGTAAGTATCATAACATGTAAATTATCTGAACTTCCCATTCCTCCAAATGTTAATCCAAATTGTTTAAACCTATCAACTGTAAATTTACCACCATTAGGTAATATAATTTCATTTTTAGATAAATAATCAGCAATATACTTAACTCTTGACATATCTTGTGGATACCTCTTGTAAAAACTTATATTCCTTTCTCTTGTTCTATTATAAGTTGCAGTATAAACATCATTTACATTATGACCTAATGGTGGAGTTCCCCCAGTAGTGATAACTCTTTTCAATGATTCAGGAAAGAATGATGCATATGTAGTGGAGCAAAACCCACCAAAGGATTGACCCATAATTGACCATTTAGTACTTTCTCCATCATCTCCAATTGCTTTAAATAAACTTTTTCTTATAATTTCACAATCAAAAACAATAGAATCAGCTCTAAAATTCAACAAATACTTTAATTGTTCTTCAGGTGTACCTTTACTCAGGATAAACTTTGTGTCCAAACAAGTGGATAATCCTGTACCTCTTTGATCATAATGTAATACAGCAAATGATTTTTTATTAATTAAATAGTCTTGGAATCCAGGAGAGCTTAAATCCGTGGGGAAAGCAGCTGGGAAACCTGGTCCACCTTGTAGATAAACCACAACTTTATCTTTATATGCTTTGATATCCTCATCATAGTTGAAATCTCTACTATCTTCTTTTAAAGAATCAAACTTGGTTGATAATTTGGCAACGATTTTAATAGTCTCAGTATTATCAACATCATAATAATCTAAAGGAACTTCAAATTCCAATACTGAAACTTTCATGCCTTTCACAACATACGTGTCTTGTACTTTGAAATCAACGGCGTTGATCTTAATTTGAGACCTATCTGTTTTCAAGTATGGGCTGATCCTAGTATTCATCTTACTTATATGTTGCTTCTCTATAAAGTACTCTTAGCTCTAATTTACCAACCGATAACTAAAATTTAGTCAAATTTCGATCTCTAAAATATACAAATGTTTCTCGATAAATTATAAGGGGTATAAATATATAGTTAGACTTCAATTAAATTGAGCCCGTCTAAAATGGTTGAAATGAATTATACAACAATGCTAGTTAAAAGGAATATAATAAGTATAACAAAGAGTGGAAAGAAAAAAGTCATCATAACGTCAAGATCCTCCCTATTCTCGTTAAAAATTTCCAGTTTCATAAAATAATAAACAGGGAGTATCAAAAAAGGCGGTGCAACTATCGCCGATAGATAAAGTAAGATAGTATGTAAAGATATGCCTTTATTAGGTTATTGAATTATTAGATTATTTCAAAGTGTGCTTTTTGACTTTGCTTTTCAGCTTGAACTTCTTGAATTCAATCGATTCTCTAATCATAAGGGCCATCATTTCTTCGACATTATGCCAGTTCTCAAATTCACAACATACTTCGACAAAACCACAATCCCATTCTTTAGCTAGCTTTCTTCCTTGTTCGATTAAAATAGGAGATGCTAAATTGTGATCTGTATTGGTACAGACTATGACCATAGGTGGGATATTTGATTTAGATTTAGCATATGAATCACCAGAATTATCTTTGCTTTCTTTCTCCTTTTGGTTTGCGGATTTTTGCTTTTTCCACAAACTTTTAAAAGCTTGATTAATTGAAAACACGTCAAATTCTTTCCCATTTTCCCATCTTTCATTAAACTCAATATACTCTTTCCATCCTTCAGCTATTGTGTATCTTATCATTTTGAGAGTTTCCAAGGATTCCGAAGTATTCAAATCAAGTAAAGAATTTCTTCTGTTTTCATCATATGGTGCCTGAATATCAGAGCCAGCAATATTATTATTAGTATTATTGATGGTAGTATCAAGATTGGTAGCAGATTTGGAATTGTCAAAGTCATAAGATGGCGGTGCTGTATCACCATCAGGAATTGAACTATAACATAATAAATATCCATCAATATTACTATTTAAATCATTCAACCCTGAACCATTTAAGAGAGGCGTTACTCTTTGCCTACCTGATACATCAACGTCATTGTCTAAATTCCTCAAAACGTCTCTAGCTAGTTTTGCATCCACAGAACTTTCTAAAAACGGAATCAACTCTTCAGTAGTTGTACCTGGAGTATCAATCAATTCAACTAAAATAGGAGTTGTTAATGGAGGTTGGTAGTCTGGATTAAGCAGAGGGTCAGCATTAATATTAGTGTTAGAGTTAGCAGACATAACTGGAGATAAAGACAGATTAGAATTGGAATCAGCTGAAGAAATTGAAATAGGAATTGAGTTTAGATTGTGCAAAGGGGATTTCATAGGACGTGTAATATTTCTAGGAGAATTGTGAGACTCTAAATATGAATGTGAGTTTGGATTAGAGCCAATACGTTTACTCAAAAATGATCCTCCTGAGTATGGAGCAGACATCAAGTCAGTAGTTGAATCATCATCGAAAACGTCGGTAACAGTGTAATCTAAATTGTAATAGTTTAAAGTTTGTGAAAGAACATTTCCATGAGGATGATGAGGCCTATTACGACCATGACCCCCATGCGAATGTGACCTTGAATGTAAAAAAGCATTGCTATTAGATAATGACAAGGCATTATTTGAAGAAGGACTAGGAGGTGTTTTCAGTAATTTTTTTGATGATGTTTTCTTTTTCATTTCAATTGAAAAAGGCATATCGGGAACGTGTGCAGATTGACTTGCATTGCTGCTATGTTGGGACTGAGACTGTGATTGTGATTGCGATTGCAACTGCTGTTCTTGTGATTGTAGCTCATGAGTGTATTTTTGGTATAATATCTGTTGTTCATTCACTGTTGCTTTGATTTTAGAAGAAGGAAGAATATCGCTATCTATCTCAAGTAGATCAAAATGCTCAAAATCGTTCAAATTAGCAAAAATATCCAGTATGGCTCTCGATTTGTAATGCTTGGCCAAGAACTGAAACAATATAGTAGAGTTTTGATTCGTTGGGTAATAGGTAACGGGTGATTTTTCATTTGCAAGGATAGAGAAGATATTTGTCTTTGATGTTTTCTGAGAGCCCAATAGAGCAAACCTCAAGGGTGTCTGAGTGGTTGACTGCATGGAATTAGGAGCCATTGTGCGCAGCTGATATGTATTTCTATCTCCTTGTAACCACGCCTACCAAAATAAAAGGATATCCAAGTATAATATACCTCAACACAAGTGGAATGCAAGATAAAGTAAACAAACCAAACCAAAGATAAACAAAGTTAAATAAAGTAAAGAAGCAACACAAAAATATTTTTTTTTTTGCTTTTCTATAGAGAGCCGCTTGCGAGATTTGACAGGCGGTTACTTTTTCAATACACGATTTTCGCAGCTGTTGATGTGGTATATTGTATACCAAAAGGGCACACTCACTACTACTACAGATAAGATATGAAACAAGTAGATACGTACTTATATATATATATATATATGACAATATAGATAAGAAACGTTATGTGAAGATCAGGTGGGTGAATCACCGGAATCACCATGCATTACATCGTCTTTACCCGCATCATCGTGCTTCACCTTGCTTGCTGCTGCTTCCGACCCTGACTCGGCCAACCGAGTGGGAAATCGGCGGTTGTTTATATACACTTCCTAGTTTACGTTTCTTTCTACCTAGTGAACTTGAACAGCTCTAGCCAGGAGTAGTCTATATCTCCATATATGAAATCCATGGACAATCGCAACGATCTCTGAAGGTATTTTGGTTCGTCGTAATAAATCTTCATAACAGATCCCCACACTATTCCTGCAAACACGCACCACGAAAGATTTTCAATCTTTAACTGGGTTTCTTTCCTGCTTACTCCAACTGACCCCTGACTACTACTTCTCATAGCAACATATTTAGATATCTGGTATGCCAATAATTTGCCTACAGCTAAAATAACTCTGGAAGAACAGTATAGAGTGATTTGTTGAAGTATGGATTCGTTAAAAGACTTGACACCTCTGTTGATTAGTCCCCCATATACCAGCATTCCAGATACAAAACCTGCTATAAAATGATTCAAATCTCTTATATGTCTTGATTTTTCAGAAGCTTTAGAAGTAATTTTGTTCAAAATCATCAGAATGAGTTTATAAAAAATTGCAAATATCCCTAATATCTTTCCATGATTCAAGGCCAAATTGACAGATTTTAGCAACCTATCACATATTTCAGATAACAACTTCAATATCGACTGACTTCTGCTTCTATTCCTCGCATTATTACCATTTCTAGAACCAATGGTCAACAACTGTACTGATATTGAGTGTATAAACCTAATTCTGTATCCATAGATTATTCCATTTTTGAAAGCGTTATAAATTGACCTTATAATAATCTCACTAATCTCGTTACTCTGATGGGGATCCATACTTGTATTTCTTGCCTCACCTTTGTGATTACAGAAAAAAATACCCTTGTATCTTATAACTTATTCAGTATAATAATCAAACCGTGTATTTGAGAGTAACTGTTTATTTGTCAAACTAAAAATAACGCCAGTAATGTGTATATAAAACGAATAAGTAATTAAAGTGAAGTATAGTATATATAGTCAATATAAAAAAGCACTGCGTGTAGACTACTCTGTGGAGAAAGAGAAAAGGCATGTGATTGCAAAATAGTCGCGACTATTAAAAAACATTTACACAACACCTTTTTCTGTCGCATTTGTATGGTGATAATGAATTGATATAATAAATTCATATTGATATCACCATGCTTGCGCTTCTTCATAGTAATCAACCCTGACATTTCCCGGATTATCCAAATTGTCTCTGACATGTTGTCTAACCAAGTCATTTACCACCGCAGCTGCACAGCAGCCGACTGCCATCGAGGAGTTCTCATGACTCTCTCTAAGTTCATTCTCAATCACTAATTTAGTGTCCATTCTACCTTCTCTGAACTCAATAAAGCTGAATCTTTCCTTCATCTTCACCAAAGTTTTCATACCTATTTTAACAGGTTCTCCCTTTTCCACACTGATTCCGCTACTGATCCCTTCATCAGAATCGATTTTTTCAATTATACCGCCGTTACTGTTGCTGTTGTTATTCGCAAGATTCGATGAACTATCCGAATCCACGATAGTCAATTCATCATCAAATTCAGTGAAAGTGTGTAACTGGGAGACATAAATGATAACTTTACAGAAATCTTTAGCGGATTCTAATCTCATCAGCTCATCCTTAAACCAATGTAGAACTTCAAGGTTCTTAACACTCCAATAGAATTTTACTTCTTTTCTATCGGAGTTTGAATAACGTTGGGCTAAGTCATTAACATAAGAGTACAAACCAGTGACTCCATTACCTCCAGCAATTAAAAGAGATTTGTCATAATGATGATATGGTGTCTGATTTCCATATGGACCTTCCACAATACATTTCAGTGCAATTGATTTGTTTTCACTAGCTAATAACCTCTTGTATAAGTAATTTGTGATACCTTTCTTAGCTCTACAATAAAATACAATCTCATTAGACTCATTGATAACTACCGAGAAAGGATGTGATTGCATGAAATGAAATGGGGTCAAGAAATGAACAAAACAATGAGCTCCAGGTTTAGGTTTCCAGAATTTGGAATGTTTAACTGCCACTCTGATAGTTTCTTCACCGACCAATTGAATATGAGCTGTTCTTACACCAAAGAAACAAATTCTGACAAATCTGGAAAATCTATCACAAGCCCAAACTGCAACACAAGCAATATAGTATTGTTGGTATTCTTGAGAACCTGCATGAATCCAAGCATTAGAAATAAAGATACCTGCTAATAAAATATGAAGAACTAAGAAAATTTCATAAAGACGTCTTCTCATGAAATAAGTAGAAGTACTGGCAATAAAGATAACTGAAAAAGTTGCTACCAAACCTCTTCTGAACCAATATGTCTTGATTCTGGTGGTAATGATATCAAGAACAACAGATTGAATAGTCATTGCAATAGAATGGACTAATACTTCTAAAAATACAATTCTTCCTATCCATTTATGCAAATGAACAAACCTTGAATATTCCCATTTAGTCAACCATTGTAAGAAATTATTACGACCAGGAAGCAAAAACAATAGCGGCAATTGATATGAAATCATCACAGCTGATCTATCACCATAATATCTACTCCAACCTGAACTTGGCGAAGTAAAAGTAGCATCATCTGAATGATGTTCCACACCTAAAATACTATTTGTTAAAATACAATATAAAATCCAAACACCTAATAACAAGGCTTCAGTTCTATCAGGAATATAACCAAGCTTGCCAAATGTTTGAATATGAGATTGCTTAAAAGCTGGTGCCAATGTGATATTTCTTCTATACCAGTTGACGTATTTGTTGTTGGTTAAGGTTCTACCACCTTTTTTAGTATTCAAAAATAAATAAGAACACCAATTGATAATAGCTGCAAATAAAATTGCTATCCCCCAATAGGCGATAGACCCAATAGCAACATCATGGGAGAAAGATAAGTTTTGGTACCTAGAGTAGTAAGCATGTGCATAGCTGAGATATTGTTCCTTGACGTATGAACCACCAACTGGATAATAAGCAGTATTTACCTCAGCAAACTCATCTTTATCAGTGACTAATTGTATGTAATTAGTCGCATTTTCATAAGTTTCACGAAGATCATCGTTCGTTAAAACAACATTATTATAATCGCAAATTGTAATTAAACGATTTTCCATTTGGGTGTTATTGATACCCTGTGATTCATAAAGACAGTTTATAAGCGAGCCCATAAAAGGTTGGTTTTTACATAAACCTTTAAAACCAGAAGGACTCATTTTAGACTTTCCCGTCGATTGGACTGCCTTTTGGCACGAATAAATTTGATAATCAGCCCATGTATAATGCTTCCAAGCTGCTTGAGCTGCTTCTACTAAGCACAAGGAATATATGCAAAATTGAATTAAGTTGAATTTGTATAACATATTTCACTTAAAAATAAAATCAAAGTAGTTAAACAACTTACTAACAAACAGGCTAAGGACTAAAACCAAAAACAATTGAGAATTAATTAGAATAAACTGGAGTATAGCTACTATATATAAAAGCAAAAGAAAAAAGAGCCAATCTAAGAGAAATAAAAGGAAATCAAAAATATTTTTTTTAGACTAGAACAATAAACAAAAGGGATTTGCAATTCATCGATTAATAGTTCTATATATGTATACATTAAAAAACTAAAAAAAGACCTGTGAAAAGTTGTAAATTGTCAGCTTAAAGGATTTGAGATGTTTGATTCTGCATGAAAAGTTTGTAGGAAGCGAGCCGATGACCAATTAATGCCATTACATTGTCAATTCAAAAAGATAAAACTGTTCAAAAGGAATTACTTATCTGGATGGTATTAGGTACTATCGGAGTAAGTAAAGTAAAGCGAAGTAAAAAGGGAAGAGTTGCAAGGGAAAAAAAGCAAACCTAAAAAAAAAACCACGTATACAGAATACAGAAACTCGCAGTTATAATACAGAGAACAATAGAACATTTTCATCAAACAAGAAAGTGTCTTGTGGTAACTGAGACATGCATGCCTGTACCACTTCTATCATTAGTGCATGAATCATTTTATTTATGTAGGTGATTGTTACGAGATCTTTTGAATTGAGCCGTACATTACGCAATTGGACAAAAATGGCACTCATGGATGTAACTTTTTTGCGAGTCGTGAGCAGAAACTGAAACAAATTTTAAGTAGTTACATGTTTCTCTGTGGAATTTTCTGTGACGTTTCACAGGAAACGACAAATCGAGAACACAAGAAAAAGATTACTAAAGCGCTAAGAGGCCTGCATCGATAGCCAAGGTCTGGAATAGTAATGATAATACCCCAACCGTATGCTGCCACCTGGGTAAAAGTAGCCAAATTGATTGAATCGATAAGCCTAGCATGCCAATGCATTTTTCTTCTGGCCAACGTTTCCAATAATACTCTCCATATTCAAAGAGGGAGATGTTGATAAATAAGAGAATGTGCGAGCATGCAGGTTGAAATAGTTTAAATTGGCACAGGCACGACAAACTGAGGGACCAGTATTGGGATTTTATACAGAGGGACATTTCTGCCTTTTGACAACACCGATATGTTTTTATATGTTTGCTTTTCACTGCTTTAACAACTAAAATGAGATGGAATTGGTCAGAATAAGGAAAACTAATTATATATAGTGTTAAAACAGCTCAAAACACGTTGTTTTGCTGGTGAAGATACGATTAAATCAGATAATGTTATCACTTTTCCTAGTGTAATCTATATGCGAGCTCTTGAAATGACAGGGCGCACTCAATTTCTTTGTGAATAAGCATCGATACACATGCCCAGGCAGGATCCAATCAAAACAATCGAATTTAAATCCACTAATTTATAGCCTACTCATCTAATGTATCTGTATGACTACTAATTTGCTAGGATTATCAAGAAAAATGGGCTCTTAACAAAATTCTTGGGCTGTATGTGCATTCCTTTAACTCTTGTGGCTTCTAATGATCTGCAGGGCAGTTAAAAATTGAATTATAGGTAAAGTAAATCAATTTGAACAATATGAAAAGCGTTCTTTCTTGTCAACTCACTATTATGATGAGCGAAATAGCTTAATGTCTCGTCGATGCGAAAGTTAGGTTATGCCAAACTTAAGGAAAGCATTATCATTAATCAGTTGCTCTTGTTATCAATTACTACCAATACGACTCATACAAGAATAGTTATACTGAGCCACATGAACCTTGCTTACACAATTGCAGGCCCAGAAGCGCTTCTCAGCACCAAGATCTTTTGGAACTTGTCTAGATAACAAGAAAACAAAGACCTTAAAGCTCAAAACCGCTCTGCATAACTCTATACTCTAAATTTACTGCCGAGCACCGACGGTTGGAGCCTGTAAGAACCTGCATTAACTTTAAGCTGAAGCTATTTTATTATCAACTTTGTACATGATGTATATAATCTGTGATACTCTAATAGACTTTATGGCTTTAGAAGTAAGCTAATGATCAAACACAAAACAAGTCAAACTGTTATTTACTCCAGTTCAATTACATTTTTAAAGATACAAATTTATTCATATCTGATATATGTAAAACTTGACGTACGATTATGCGCAAAGTGATCGACTATGCTTTACATCAAAACACTATCTTGGGATTTATATTGCTCGTTTTCCCTTAAGATTGCTTTTCACATGTGCCAATATTAGATACGCCCTTATCTGCTTAGCTATTTAAGATATTTCTATGTTACAGATACATACATGACACTCACCATGTTTGAATCTCTTCGAAGTAATCTAAAATGACCTGATTTTTATTCATAAGCCTCCTTCTTACGCTATTTCTTAGCAAATCATTTACTTTAGGAGCAGCACATGCTCCAACCGCAATAGTGCTACCTGCCACAGCATCTTGGATTTCTTCTTCAATTATCTCATCTATGTTCATGCGTCCTTTTTTAAATTCAATAGATGGTAATAACTCTCTAATTTCTTGAAACATGGCAGCTGCTCTTTTCCCTGCAGACGCATCATCATTACTAATTTCTTTGATGCTGCACGATTGCGCCTTTGCTTCATCTGAATTTGTAGCTGATGAGGAAGATGAAGATGACGTAAACAAAACTTTGCCTTCTTCATGTAGATGCAAGCTAAAGTCAGGATGCGAAATGTAAATTGTGACTTTACAAAATTCATTATATCTCTCTAATTTTAGTAACTCGTTTTTAAACCAATCCAACGAATCAAGGTTATTTATTCCCCAGTAGAAATTAATCAGCTTATTAGCGCTTTTGGAAGATTTCATATTTTGACAGAGATCTAAAGCATATGAATATAAACCAGTTACCCCAATGCCTCCTGTGATCATCACTGATTTATCATAATGTTGAAAGGGCGTTTTATGCCCATATGGACCTTCAACAATACATCTTAATTCAAATGATTTCTCTTTTGTATTTAGAAGCTTTTGATGTAAGTAGTTTGTAATACCTTGCTTTGCTTTGCAGTAAAAAATAACTTCGTGGGATTCATTAATAACTACTGAAAAGGGATGTGATTGTAAGAAATGTTTCCAAGTTAAGAAATGTACAAAGCAATGAGCACCAGGATGTGGAGACCACCATTTTGGATGTGCTATAGTGACTTTGATTGTAGACTCACCAACTAGTTCTATCTTGCATTTTCTAATCCCAAATAAGGCAATTCTTATAAACCTTGCTACTCTATCAAAACACCAAATAGCAACACAGGAAAACATGTATTGGCCATACCACAGAATGTGTATATGTAACCAGGCTCCAATTGTGAAAGCAACAGCAAATAATATATGAAGCAATAGAAAGACCTCATACCAACGATTTCTTATGGTAAAGAATGAAGAGAAAACAATCAACATACCAGCAACAAAACCTAGAACTCCAAATTTCATCCAATATAAAGCCATTCTACTTTGTAAATAACCCATTACTTGAGAATTGATACACATTGCAACCGTGTGGATTATAACCTCAAGCATGAGATATCTACCAAGCCATTTATGTAAATGAACAAACCTTGCATAATCCCATCTTGTAATCCATTGAAAGATATTATTACGTCCAGGAAAGATGAATAGTAGAGGAAATTGATAACATGCTAAAATGATTGATCTATCACCATACATTCTTCCCCAGTATGCAGCAGGAGTAGCTAATAATAAGTCATTATCACCATGAGAAAGGAATAGAATAAATGTAGTTAATGTGGTATATAGCATCCATATTCCCAATACAACCAATTCAAAACGATCAGGAACAAACCCCAGATATTTGTTGTAATTTTCAATATGATTTTGTTTGAAGCCTGGAGCTAAAGCAATATGTTTTCTATATTGTTGAATTAGCCAGTAATTTTTGGTATTAGTTTTAATTATAGCTAATCTGTAACTCCAATTGATTATACCTGCTATAAGCATTACAACAAACCAGTATACCAAACCAGAAATACCCAAGAAATGGGATAATTGAATATTTTCGAAATACGCAAAGTAACCAGTTATTTGGCCAACATAATTATAGTGGATCCATTCTCCATAAATTGGAACGATTGAAGTATTATATTTCATTGCCTCTTCAACAGTATTTACAGTCACAACATATTGAGTAGCATTAGAATATATCGATCTTAATTCGCTAGTGGTCAAGTTCACATAATACTCTGCTGCCATATCAATTAAGCTGTGCTCCACATCAGTATCGTTGATACCACGATTTTTGTAAAGACAAATCATTAAAGAACCCATCATTGGTACATTTGAATAATCTGCAAGCTCAAAAGTTAATGTGGTCTCATAGTTGATTGCCATTTGACAACAATAGACGTAATACTCTGACTTGGACCATTTCCAAAGTACTTGCCTTGCTTCTGTTTGGCCAGATAGCAAAATAAATAAAGAATATAGTACTACTATGAGCTTTTGATATGTCATAGTTTCTCTTATTATGGATGAATACGTTAATTAATGAATATAATAGGATATTTTAGCAGTTATGAATTTCAGTAACTTCTGGAAAGATAATAGGGCACATTATTGTTTCTTTCAGACTTTCACAAGTATGAGATGGTACAACAACTTATAAAGAAACTTGGGAAATGGTAGAGAGTATTTATAGAACATTAAGAACTAAGCCAATTGCACTTTTCCAAGTAATTATTAGTGCTTTAGCATGTAATTGTTTATTAGCCCAGAGCCAAGCCAAAGATACAATATGGGCAGTAAAATACTCATTTAATCAAACATAACTGGTTAATTGCAAAAAATATATCTCAGAATAAAGCCGAAAAAAACTTAAAAAAAGTATAATGAAAAGGCATTGACAAAATACGGGTCCACAGCAGGGGATTATCGGCACTTACCACACATATATTGTCTGAGTTTAGATTTAGTGTAGCTGCCATTGATCCATATCGAACAAATCTAGAAAAACATGGTTGAAAAAAACGAAAAAAACCTTAAAAAAACGCAAATCAAATGCGGGACAATAGAAAGGGGTACGCATATCTCTTCTGAAATTATGGTGTCTAAAAAAAAAAACTGAGTGATACCGAAAAGGAAATTCAGCAGACTAATGTACGAACCGGTTCAATAAAGCTAAAAAAGCTACTTTAAGGAAAACAAACGGAAAATTTTATTCAACCAAAACCAAAGCATTTCATTGGCTTTATAGTTTGACGCAAGTTCAAAAAGTCAAAAAAAGCCTAAAATGCAGAGCTGGAAAAATCATCACATAACACTACCTAAAAAGGGCTAATGGGGCAGATCAGTTTACACAATAGAACCTGCTTAGACATCTCAACGAATCACGGCAAAGATATTATGAGAGGCTCTACTTTACAGAGAAAGTGGTTTAATGTTATAGGGAAACAAACAAGCTTATTCCCGCGACTTTTACTGCCTAATATATATATACATATACGCAAAACTATTTTACACAGTGTTACACAACCTCACAACATCTCAACTACCGTGATCTATGTGTCACCTTAACACTATGGATAGTTTTGTGTCTTCATTTCCGAAGCAAAGCCAGACTAATACACTCAGGTGAGTAGGATTTATTCATTTTGCCCCTGTCTGTATCATGCAGTTGTAATCAAAATAAGGCAATAGTGCATCGCACATCAAAGACAATAAGCTTAAGTAGGCTGACGGCTACGAGTGCGGCACAAGTACGTGGAAAAAACGGTTTATTTCACACCAAAATTGAAACAAAATTTCAAAAATTGTCTAATACTTTGGTCTTTAACGGCGTTAAAGTGCATATTCCCTGAAATACTTTAAACACTTTAGAGAAGACACATCTTTTTCAATGCTGAAATAGCACCGTATTTAACTCTAAATGTTGGCGGTCTTAAAATTACCGAGTCACTTATACAGCAATGAGATTATTTGACTAAAACCTATGTTCATTGGACATGATACATGTTTGCATATAATATATTATATATGTACACCAACAAGCCAGCCAGCTAGCTAATACAGTACCACTAATCTTATGTAGCTAAAATCATGCCACGTAAAAATTTGTCCATGCTTTTAGCTGACGTTTTGACATCAAACGACCTTCTGCAGCTAATAACTCATCCACCTACAAGGTTTGATTGGTAAATCACAGATGCTTCTCCATCGGGAAACTTGAGCCCAATACCAATGGTATGACTTCATATATATATAAGACATCCCAAGGCTGGTATCCAAATCTCAGCCCCAGAGTGTCCGGGGATCGCAGACCGAGCTCCTATCTGGTGTATCTTATCCTAGTCCATATTAAACAAGAGCAAGGCAGCGTCACAAAAAGTGCCACCGCGGAACATCAAATTTTTTGTGCTGCGTAGCCTCTTGCCTTAGTGGCTATCTGACGCTTGAGATGCTTTATATATGTTCACTTGCCTCCATCTTATGATAGACAGCCCTTGCTATAGGCAACAAGCAAACAAATAATACAACTCCATAGGCATAGACAGATATCTCAAACATGTCGTTTTTCAATAAGTTGTCATTCATAACGCCAGGGACCGCGTCCACTACCACCACGTCTACAACTTTAACTCCAGAACTGCATTCGTCTGATAACAATAGTAGCGCCAGCAGTGCAAGCATAAATTCTACAAGTCAACAGCAATTACTTGAACAACCTGCTCATAGAACATCTGCTAGTCTTGCAGTCGAGGTGATAACCTTGAAGGACTACAAGAAAGCCGCTAAGACTTTGCTTATTGCTTTCAAAGATGATCTATACGTGAATTACTTAACATTGGGTATGAAAGATCAAAAATCCAAAGATTTAGTGAATTTAACTCTGTTTGAGGCCACAGTTTACTCTTCTATCTTAGAAGGTTTAGTTGTCGCTATAAGGGACTTGGAAAGAGAGAAAACAGACCCTGAATTTCCATTTTTAGCTGTGGCTTGTTTTAACAAGCCTTCAAAGAGCTCTCACAGTAAAGAGACAACCTCTTCTCTGAATTATCTTTGGTCAATGTATCAGAGTGGTTATTTGAAAGCAATGTGGCTAGCCAACAAGGAAACCAGACAAAAAGTTTTTGACGAACAATGGCCATTGTTAGAAGAACTGAGAACTCAAGTTTTGGGTGCTGATGCTACAAAATCTTGGTACCTAAGTGATATCGGTGCTATACCGGAAGGTAGAGGTAAGGGATTAGCTAGAAGACTCATAGATTACGTTTGTCATCAATTTATTGACGTGTTTAAATATGCTTCAGATAATGACGATGATGACGACGAGGATGAAGATGAAACTAGAAATAATAGGATACGAGATGTGGACGAATTGTTCGATGAAGAAAGTAATAGACAGTTGGACGACGAAATAAATAGTTATAAGTTCGAATTTGACTTAGACTCAGATACATTTACGGATTATTCCGGATACTCAACATATTCAGACTCGGATAACTCATCTTTGCACTCAATAGGCGGCTCTTCAACTAGATCCTCTCATAGGTCAAGATCTCGTAGGTCCTCCAGCAATCATTCTTTATTTAATAACTACAATGAAGACGAAGATATCTTAGCCAAGTATGATAGACAGAAGTTTGGTCACGGATATGGTGCTCCTTTATACTTGGAGTCATCACATCCAAGAAATAGAAAGATTTACGAGAAATTGGGCTTCACATATGTTAAGACTGCAACTGTAGCTAAAGTACCCGATAAGGATGGTGTCATGAAAAAACTTAACTTAGATTTGATGGTCAGGGGTGTCAAGGGAAGCAAGTGGTACAGGAGGGAACCTGAACCATGAGAACAACTGCTTCAAAGATATATATATAACATATGATAGATAGACAACACTATATACACGTCGACTAATAGCATGGTGATTTTTTTTATCTGTTTTTTTTTTTTTTTTTTTTTTAGGCTCGGTACATTTGCACCGGCTGCACAAACGGGGACTTTTTTTTATCTTTCGCATTAGATAAACATCTAGCGTTGAAACTCTGAATCTCCCACATTATCTAACCTAACTAATTGATCTATTGTCATTTTTGCCCATCAAGTTTTGTGCTACGTGCTACATAAGTGTGCAGCTGTGTACTACATCAATGGAGAAGTATACCGACAAGTATCACCCGGAATTCATTCCTGGTACATACTCTATTTACTCTTCTGCGATTCTTCAGCAGCAGCAGGAAAGATTGGAGCAGCAGCACCTGCAACAACAACAACAACAACAGAGGAGGAAGCAGACGCATAGTTACTACAGCAGTCAGAACTATAAGTTCAACAAACATAATAATAATAACAGTGATGACAATATCCCAACAACCTTGAATAAGCTGAAAACCAAGTATGGTGTTATTCTTTTTCCTCAGCCAACAGATTCACCGAATGATCCTCTTAATTGGTCAACAAAACGTAAGTCGCTGCACTTTTTATGCCTGATAGCAATAACAGGATTTACAGCGGCCACTTCTAATTCAGCTTCAGCCTCTTCAGACTCACTAAATGAGATTTATGGTATCTCTTATGATGCCATGAATACTGGTGCTGGTGTGTTATTTTTTTCCATCGGATTGGGAACTTGGCTAATATCTCCACTAGAGGCGTTATACGGGCGTAGAATATCAAATATCTTGTGTCTTGTGTCTGGTATAATTGGTTGCTTGTGGTACGCTAACGTCAACAACACTGGGGGTGCTATTTGGACACAATTATTTGTTGGATTCAGTGAATCTTGTACCGAAGCTCAAGTTCAATTGAGTCTCAGTAGTATTTTTTTTAGACATCAAATGGGTGCTGTTATTACCATATATATTTTGGCCACTTCAATAGGTACTTATTTGGGTCCTTTGATTACTGGGTTTATATCTTCCTCCCAAACTTATACTTGGGTAGGATGGTGGGGTGCAATTATTGGATTTTTAATGCTGCTTTTGATATTGTTTTTCTTTGAAGAAGACAAATTTAATTATAGCATTTACAGACCTACTTATGACGGTGAGAAAACTAAATTTTATTATGATAAGAAACTTACCACTTTCAAAAATCAAATTTATCAAGAGTCTGTATCTAATTATCAAATCTCTGAAGGCGATAAAAGCAAACATGCCACCACTATCGCTAATGTAATCAACCAATCATTGTTCTCAAATGAAAATAACAATACCGTGAAAGACAGTGTAACAGGAAATGAAAACAATCTACTCAATCCCACTAAATCTAACTCCACTTCAATAATTCCTCCTCCAAAGCCAACCAACAAAATAATTTCAAAACTGTTAGAAGACGACTTGAAAAAGGATAATAACGCAAATGACTTGAGATCAGTTTCATCTATTCCACGCGCTAGTAATAGAAGTATTACCGGGTTATCACAAGGTCCCAAGGCTACAAAATTTAAAAGAGCAATTTCATTTGTCTCATCTGCTAATTCAATAAACCAATCTCAACTTCACACACCTAGTATATCTAATTCTCACAAACAGATTGAATCAAGGGCTATTGATATGATTAACAATAGTGTACCTGTTATACTATATCAAAGAAATAATGGCAAAGACGATAAAGTCTGGTCACTAAGGAAAAGATTAGCTATTTTCACAAGAAATTCAACCAACTATGAAAATATAGAAGAAGAAGAAGAAGACAAAGATGAGGAAGAGCCTACACAACAGTGTAAACTAGATAGATCTGCTGAGTCTTTCATAAATGGTGTTAAAAAAGACTTAAAGAAGTATTTTAAACTATTATGGTTGAATCTAATTTGTCTATGTTTTCCGGCTGTTATTTTATCAGGGCTGATGTGGGGTTCTCAAGATGCCTTCCTGTCTTTTTACTTAACCACCGAGGACACAATATTTTACGACCCACCATGGAACTACGGAGATAACAGGGTGGCCATAATGAATGTCCCTTGCCTTATAGGCGCTATAATAGGTTGTTTATATGCTGGCTCAGCAACCGATTATTTTGTTCTATGGATGGCAAGACGCCATGGTGGCTTGGTTGAAAGTGAGTACAGATTGTACTTTGCCTTCTTTTGTGGTTTGATCGGTCCTATTGGCTTACTGATGTTTGGAATTGGTGCTGAGAAAAATTTAAATTGGAGAGTTGTTTATGTAGGTTTAGGATTTATTGGATTCGGGTGGGGTTGTTGTGGAGATCTAGCGATGACTTATCTTATTGATTCCTACCCTGAATTAGTTTTAGAAACAATGGTTGCAGTCGCATTGATTAATAACTTTATTGGTGCCATTTTTACGTTTGTTTGCTCACCTTGGTTAGACGGTATGGGAACGCAAAATACTTATATCGTTTTAGCCGCTATTGAATTTGTCATTATGTTTTCATCTGGCATTTATATCATATATGGCAAGTCATGGAGAAAATGGACAAGGAACCATTATATCAAGATTATCGAAGCTAGAGATGGATTTTAGTTCTGTTGTTAGCTTTGCTAGTTTTTATTGTTTATTACGCTTAAAAGTATAGAAAAAAAAATATTACTTTTTGTTTACTATTTGACATTATGTTTTTTTTTATTCGAACTCTTGTTTATATTTGTATTTCAGCAACGCATCGGATGTTCTTCAGTTATATAGCTAGAATTTAATAAAAGTTATTTTGAATATGAAAATGAGTAAATCGCTTCATGCACAGCCGTCTATAGTAGCTCTGCCTTTTTTTTTTTTTAGAAAAGTAATTATTTTGACTGCTTGAAAGATACGGGAGTTTTTTACTTCCTAGTCTATTGTGTTTCAACAGTAGGCTCTGCATGATGTTAATTGTAAGAAAAAATGTCTGAAGATGAATCACCGGATTTGGCGTTAAAGACAAATGTTACACGGAAGTCAATCCCAATACCAATCATAGACAACAAGGCACTTTTGTTCGACTTAGATCACGTTAAACACTTGAGAGAACAGTATGGTATAACAGGTATACTCTCCGGTATCTTACCAGTTGCACCACAACAGAATCAACTGATGGGATTGCCATTAAGGCTTTCTATGGAAGAGGTGCTATATTTGCTAGATTGTGGGGCTTGCTATCTTGTTGATAATTCCAAAAAGTCTATTCAATTTTGGAAGGATGTGATGCATGAAAACACGAACGAAAAAGAGTTATTGACTCAGCGATTTGATAAGTCGATTAAGGACCAAATAGCCGAGAAGAGGAAAGAGTATGAGTTGAAGATGCAAAGCATGAATTTACCCATAAAGGTGGAAGCTAATGGTTCTGATAATGAAAAGGTTGTTTTTTTTGAGACGCAGGATATCAGTGTACTGCATAAAACAAACCCAGACATGACGATTCATTCCAATGATATTAACACTCAGAAAGAGTTAGTTCTCAAGTTTATTGAAGCTAACAAGCACAAAGATACAGAATTACATAAAATCTATCTAGACTACAAGGTTTTCAAGTTCTTGAAGACTAAACCAAATGAATTCTTTATCTTACCAGGTTTAAAATTTGGAGGCAAATATATAGCATACCCTGGGGATCCTTTACGTTACCATTCACACTTGATAGTGAACACTAAAGATTACTATGATGACGATGTAGGAATAATGGAGATAGTCAATGGCGGTAGATTGGCTACAAGTGTCAAAAAACTATGGTGCGTCTGCGCTACAAAATCTCCTTTACATGAATCAGACCTTGTTACTGATGTAACAAGCGCAGCATTGAAAGAGACAGATGTTCGTGATGATGATGAGGTAATAACATTCTCAATTGAATGGGCAGGTTTTGGTTGAGATTCTATTCAAGCTAATACCATTATTTAAAACCCGAGCGGGAGAAATTATAACTGTGCGTCACTATTTTAAGTTTTTAATTTTGAATCTCCACAGCCATGACGTACTTAACAGAAAATGTGCATAATCATTACAAATAAATTAGCTGAAAAGACGTAACTAAAGTAAGGAGCCTGGGGTTTGAGTAGGCGAGGAAAAAGATAACATGTTTTATTAACTTTTGAATAAATACCTTTATATATAATCTGTTGTATTAATGATCAATTATAATTAATGAATGTGTCTAAGGGTGACCCTCATTTGACCCTTACCTCCTCTATTAGCACGATAAAAGTAAGGAATAAAAGTCAAAGACTTTGGTTCAGCTTCAGGAGGAGTGGCTTGGTTCCAAACTTTTTCATGGTCTTCATCCCAGGGAGAGTAGTCTAAAACTGCACCGGCTTTTTGAGTAGTTAAAAAAATCGTTCCATCTTCTTCGACCCTTTCCACTAAATCGAGCTTAGATGGATCTAACCCTAAAGTCTTAAAGTGGTCTTGAACCCATGGGTGATCAACGTCTTCAACACAGTAAACTAATGGACCCCTGGCTACAGCGATGACATCCTGTCCGGTTAAAGGATGGTTCTTAATCCAACGTGGTTTAAATTCAACTGAAAGTGTTAACGTTTGGTAGGAATTCAAAGTGTCCCTGGACAAGGTAGCATAGCCATCTTTAAAAACAAAGTCGGCAATACTAGATCCATTGGAGTCAGTCAATTTCCAATTATCACCGGCCCAATGAGGAATACGTAAGCTTATCGAGTTGGGTGTGTTTTCACCAATGGATATTGAAACATCGCCATTGTATGGCCAGTCTGACTTCATTCTAACTCCATACTTCTTCCCTTCGACACTAAATTCCAAAGAAGCAGAGGTGTATTGATTTATTGTAATATCTGAAGTCTTGCCATCCCAGAACCATAAGTATCCACCAAGAATACCTAAAGTTCTAGAGACATTAGGGGGACAACAAGATACATCAAACCAAGTTGAACGAACAGATAAGTCAGAATCCGAAGAGCCAAGCTGGTTGACGTAAGTAAATGCTTTACCATCCAACGAGATACCTGTTAAGAAGGCATTGAATAGACACAATTCCATAATATCACCGTACTCTCCTTTTCTTTCTAATCTTAGCAATCGATCAGCAAACATCATGACCCCGATAGCAGCACAGGTTTCATTGTAACAACCACCTTCTTCAGTAGAGTTAGGCAAAAAATGGTTGATACCAAACCCTTCCCATTTTTTCATGGCACCAATACCACCAGTCAAATACATTTTTTGGCCAACCATATTACTCCATAATCTCTTAGCAGCAACCAAAAACTCGCTGTCGTCTTCCATTCTGACTAAATCTGCAACGGCTGTCAAAAGATACATGGCCCTCACTGAATGTCCTTCAATTTCCTTTTGTTCTTTGATAGGACAATGAGCTTGCTGGTACCAGTGGGATTTTGGAGCTGGGTAGTACATTGGAAGCTCATAAGGACTTTCGCCCCTTTTCTCGGCCTCCTTGGCAAAGAATTCACCACCATTAACACCTCTTTCAGTTAGATAAAACTCAGCCAATTTAAAGTGCTTCTCATCTTTAGTGATAGCATATAGCCTTAGTAAGGCCAATTCAATCTCTGGATGACCTGGGTAAGCTCGCAAACCTTCTGGACCAGTCTTTTCATAAAGAAGCTCAACATATTTTAGCATAGTATCCAAGAAATCAGTCTTTTTGTAGTACAAGTAATGAATAATTGCAGCCTCAAGTAAATGACCAGCATTGTATAATTCATGTAAATCTCTGAAATTAGTGAATCTCTCATTTGGTTTGACCAGGGTGAAATGAATATTTAAGTAGCCATCATCTTGTTGAGCAGATACAATGTCTTTGACCAATTCTTCTACTGCATCCTCAATTGCGGGGTCTTTGAAGCCATCTGCAATGAAGTACATAGCACTTTCGATCCATTTAGCCACATCTGAATCCCAAAATTGGTGTGGGGCAACAGGATGAATTTCAGGATTCATAGTATCATAGGTGGGATGCCAATTTAACTTAAAGCAGTCGTATCTTCCTGTGTCCTTGAGCATCTTCATTTGAAATTTCAAGGTGTTTTCCCAAATAACATTACGTTTTGCATACCAAAAGGAAGATTTATCTACCTTGGTAGCAGTGAATGAAGTCTGGGGATAATCTGGGCAACCGAGCTCAACCATTAGTAGTCTTTTTTTATCTCTCACAATTGTGTTGAGCTATTCTTTTGATGGTGTCAGGGTCTACCTATCTATCTGACGCTGGCTATGGCTAACATTTTAACTAAGCTCAATTGAAAAGATTGAAGTGAAGAGAAAAGGCGCTGTTATATGCATTGATATTTGAGAATTATGGCGCATATCGCAGGTCCAGCATATATTTTCGTCTAATGCTGCTACCGTTTTAACGTATTAAGGTTTACGTATCGGGCAATCTTCCCACTGTATGTGTATACACTTGATCCCTTTATTCCCCACCCACTATTTTTAGTTTTAGATGCTGCACCCCAGGTTCACGAGACTGGCTGGCTGAAGCTCCTGAGGCACGCAAAGTGCATGGATGTATAGATGTTTGTACGATGTGCATGGGTGCGTAAATAGCGGGGGTGGGGGTGCTGATCTTTTTATCTTTTCTGCGAGTTTTGTCACTTCACATCCCACTCAAATGCTTGGAAATGCTTGGGAACAGTTGCAATGATAGATTCAGGGAGCTCTTTTTGAAACCCTTAAAGATGCTATATTGTCCCGGAGACCAAAAAGCAAGTTGCATATACGGAATTTGTGTATGAATAAAGATAATTGGTGTATTTTAATTGAGGTTGCTAATCTCGTTGGTAGTTCTTTGTAGTTCGCCGGTCTATTTTCTGAATCAGTAGTATACTTCAACCCTGCATTACTGCAATGCTACAGGCCCTACGATGTGATATTGCTTGCTTTTCATGCAGCGTATAAAGCGCTCCAAAAAGATATCATCCCTGGCGGTGCTGCGCTAGACATGAAAGGGAGTTTATGTATAAATACTACAATAATTCGTTGTATTTGGAATGCAAGCAACCCTGTTGTGCTTAGACCACTAAGCTCATACTTATCTAGTCTCCCTTAATTATATTATCTTTTTTTATATTAAAATATAATACATATATTTCAGAAAATATGTGGGGGTTATTAGACAAACTAACTCTTAAATCAAAATTCAATGGCAGAGTCAAAGTCCTAGGTATTAAGAAAAGAACTTGGTTTATATACTGGATATGTTTTGCAGCATCTTGGGCAAATTTTTTTCAAGGCTTTGATGCTTCTATCTACTCTATTATTATTGCCAACGACGAATATCTCGATTACTTTGATTTAAATTCACCAAGATTAGGAGGTGTTACATCAACTTCTAGTGCAGGTACTGTTATTGGTAATTTGTTTATTTCTTGGTGGGTTATACAAGTATGGGGCCGTAAAGCTGCATTCACGATTAGTGTTTTGGTAATTTCTGTTGGTGTCGTTTTTCAAACTGCTGCTGTCAATTATGCCATGGTTCTTATTGGGAAGATTATTGCTGGTATAGGAACGGCAATTATTGGTACTAATCTGGCTGGTTATCTTTCAGAAATTTCTACTACTGAAACAAGAGGTCGTATGACTTCTTTAGTTCAATTCTCGTACCAAGTGGGTTCTTTGGTGGCTTATTGTGTTGGTTTAGGTACTAGCAAAATTTCTGGAAACGCAATGTGGAGAACTTCAGCCGCTTTACAACTCCCTATAGGGGTTGTGTTTGCTATAGTCAGTTGGACTTTACCTGAATCTCCTCGTTGGAGATTAGAAAGATATCCTGACCAACCTGAAAAGGCATTGAAAGATCTTACCTTAGTTAGAAGATTACCTGGTGATGATGAAGAGATTATGAATGAATTTTCAGACATCGTTGCAGCTAAAGCATACTACGAATCAATTAAGGAAAAAACCACTTGGCGCTACTTCTTTAGTAATAAAGCAATTTGGAAAAGAATTGCGTACTCCACTGCTACTATGGCTATGGGTCAACTTAGTGGAGTTGGTGGACTAACAATCTATGGTGTTCAAATTTTTGAAAAGTTGAATTTAGGTACTGACCAAATCTCATTATTGTTAAACGTTGCTTCAGGTTGTTTCTGTCTCTTGGCTTGTTTCATTACCTTATTAGGTATCGATACATGGGGTAGAAAACTAACCTTAGGAATCTGTAATTTGATTAATGTTGTTTCATACGTTATCCTAGCTGCATTATCAGACAAATATAAAGCCACAAATTATGCTGCTAATGTTGTTTGTGTGATGTTTATCTTCATCATTCAAATGTCATACTCTGGTGGTTCTGGTCCAATTGCATGGATTTACTCCTCTGAAATCTATCCAAACCATCTCAGAGATAAGGGTATCAATCTCGGCCAAGCTGCTCAGCAATGTACAACTTTATGGGTATCTCAAGCATGGCCTTCTATTTTCAATGGTAAAGTGTCCTATAATGGATACTGGATTTTTGCAGGTATTAATGTAATAAGTTTTGTAGTAGTGGTATTGTTTTGGCCGGAGACTAAAAACATTCCATTGGAAGAAATGAACTCTATTTTTGGTGAACTAGATGCTGTTGATGGTGGACATGCTGAATTGGAAAAGCAAAAGGATGAGGAAGAAATGGAAGGTGATGATGAAGACGAAAATGTCCTACATAGTGAAAAAAAGAAACCTAGTGTCACTTACATTGAAAACATTTGATGTACACCACATAATTAGTTATGTAAAATTGATTCCAGTTATTTTTAAGCTACTTCGCCTTATCTTATTGTTTAATATACGAATTTTTAATTATTAATCTTTTGAAACTTCCCACGCAAAACCAATGAAATTAATATATAAATACCAAACTACAAAATTTAATTAGACGTTCCCCAAAACAATCGAAAATTTTAAGTGTGGGTCGTGACCGGGAGGAAAGCTCCCATCTTCGTTAAAAATACACATGGAATTGGACTTCCACCCCCAACTCTGAGACTTATTAAAACTATTAGGAACAGATAAAAACGAGGTGATTGTCGACTTCTCTCTTCTAGAAGGCGTGAAAATAATAAAATAAACGGGTATAGAGGATCTTGGATCCTCATACTCTATGGCAGTTTTGTGGAAAGTGGACTTACTTGGAGATGACATCGATGGAGAGGAAGTAGAATTTAATGTGGTGTTAATGTTGCTCAAATTAGAATTCCCAGAGTTTCCTGTCGTTGTTCCCGTACTTTGATAAGAGGCACTAAATCTGTCTTCAAGTTTCAACTCACCTAAGCTATGTGTTAACGAAGCAGAGGGTTCCTCAAACTCATTATCCTTCTCTTGACTGCTATTCAGCTTGCTTGAGTAAACCATCCTTTCACCCAGAACGCCAGAGTTCTTTGTTTCGGTCTTAGCTGTAGAATTTGCTGTTTCAAGACGTGGGTACCTCTTAGGTCTCATCTTATAATTGATGTTGTAAGCAAAGACATCGGGATTCAAAACACCATTTTTGGATGCCGACAAAGATGAGCCATTATTTGCTCTGTGTAAATACACACCAATTTGAAAAGATGATGAAGTTGAAGATGACGAAGACGACGCGGAGGAGTTAGGCGAAAATACATTATTGTTAATGCCATTATGATTGCTAGTGGAATTAGTGTTTCCATTAGTATAGTTCATCCCATTGTTATTTGCTGCTGTTTGTGAAGTTGATTTCTGAGTAACGTGATTCTTTTGTAAGTATAAATTCCAATATGATCCTGCATACCAAAACAATTTTCCATATACTCTTTTTTCAGTCAGTAAGTCACTGACGTTTGCAAATGCAATAGAAAATCTAAATGGTGGTATTTTAGTCCATGATGATAAGCCATTCAAGTTACCTAATTGATTCTGCTGAATCTCAGTTTCCTTCGTAATCATCTCATAGTCTGTCGCTGAAGTAGCCAAATTGCTTAAAGATGAAGGCGATGATGATACATGTTTTGTAGAATTGAAGTTTTGTAATAACGATTTCTCTAACTCGCAAGGTAATCCCGATAATGTCTCATCTTGCATTGGTATTTTGAACCATTTGTCCACTTTATTTGGTGGAAAAGCGCTAATTATTTCATTTTCAATATTTGATGAACTCGATTCGGAGCTTTGTAATATTGTCATACGCAAATTTGTAGCCTTCCATAACGCCATGTGTAAAACTTGAGGTTCAACATAATTAATTCCGTTAATATCGTAATATGTTTCCAATTCGAACAACTGTTCCGGTGTGAAATGAATATAATGAATTTTATTATTCAATATGTCTTTCAATGGTTGAACAATACTAGTGTTATTTGAATCTAATTCTAACCTTCTTTCTATTAATTTGATGATAAACATGCACCTATCCCATTCAGTTGGGACAAAAAAGTAGTCTTCTGTAACAACAGAGGTTATAACTTCTATAGGTAAGTTGTCCCATTTTTCGGGGCCAACTTGCCAACCATCAGAGCATAAAATACCTTTACCAAATTCAATAATCTTTTCGCTTACTCGACCATAATTGACTGAAGTGGCAAACTCCAAATAGTCAGATATGTTCTCAATGTTGATTATATTTAAAATATGCTGTAGAGAATGATCAACTACCGCTGGAATATCTAAGTATTGACCTACTGCAATCATACTAAGAGGCATTTTGATCTCCTCGGCGAGATTCAATTGATAGTATAACCGAGATATAGCCAACTCAAAAGACTCTTTGTTAATTCTTTCATCATCAAATTCCAATTCGTAAACATTTTTCATAACCTTAACTGATTTGTCAGTTTCTTTCATTCTTTCTTCTTGGTCTGAATCTGAGTCCGAATCAGATGAGTTTATCTTTTCTTTATTTGACCATCTGAATAAAATTCTAAAATACCCACTTTTACTCAAAAATAGCTTGTGCAACTTATAATTTGTGCCAAAAGCTTTTATAGTTACGTCTGAAAAAGATCCTTTGATGTAAGCTTCAGTAAAAATATAATCGCTCGGGTTTTCTCTTTGACAACATCCATATGAACACCCTGGATAACAGTCGTCTGATTGCAATAAAACTGATCTTTCAAAGCCACTAACTGAGTCCCTTGTATATCCATGTGAGCCTGGTAGACCACTAGCTTTTAGAAAAGAAGCATTGTGTGTGTAGTTGGCGTTGCTATTAATATTAGTATTGTTTGTGTTTCCATCATATCTGAGGTTCCCCGGAGTTGATCTCCTTTGAGTTCTTCTAGGAGAGTAACTGTCCTGCATTATGATCCACTTTAGCGTATATGCAAGGCAGCTACAGTTGTATGCTAAGAGTATGAATTAAACAGTATATGTTGTAGAAAAAATTTGTGCTTGTACAGCAATGTATTCTTGTGGTTACATACACAAACTCACACAAGGGCTTATCTCTGATTATAGCACAAGTCAAGTCAAGCCAGTGAGTGAGCAGCTCCGCTTGTTTTAAAATGTGCATGGTAAATAGTCACAAGAAATTGACATGTCAGAAAGTTTTTTAGTTACTTTATTTTAAACAACTGCAGCAGTAAAAGCGGTATTATTTGAGGAGGAGAGCCTCCGATATAAGTTACATATGATGAGACATGTGAGAATTATATATAATGCATGTTATGATTATAGAATGGCCTTAAGTATTTTGAAGTAATTAATGAGGATAAAAAGCATTGTTCTAGTATCTGTTCTTTGATTACTCAGCTTCACGTAGTAAATCGTTGATCTTTTCATTTATCTTCTTATCAGCAGCACTTTCCTTAGCCAAGCAATCAGCATCGTCATCTAGTTCATCGTTCTTGTTTTGCATCCAGTATAACATCTTGGCCCCCGAAGAAAGGAAGGTCAACATGTATACTCTTCCAGTGTTACAAGACTTAACTTTTTTCCAAGTCACATCCCCAGCAAAAATCAACAGTTCATCTTTCTGAACTGTCTCGGAGACTGTCTTTTCCTTTGGATTCCACTCAAATGCGTAGAAACCTTCACCCATCTCACTTTCACTTATTGTTATCTCACCTTTAATGGGCAAAGGTGTATACACCTTGGTATCTTCATTGTAGTCCACTTTACCAGCTTTGAATCGCAACAATGGCATGGTAATGTATTATATGTCTATCCTCGTGCAAAATGCGGTCTCTATTCTAGATTACACTTGCCTCTTTGCTGTGTTCACACTATTCTTCGCCCACTTCAATTACTATACTTTATCTTCAATACTCTCCATGTTAACTAACATGTTGATTCTTCACGCTTTCTCCAGTAATTGCCACTGAGGCTGGTGCATTTTTTATGTGGCTGTGTCACTTTTTCGTGGGATAATATGATGAGGCTGGTGGTCGGGTTTCTACTTTCAATGTGGATGATGGCTAGATAGACAGATAATAATCATCAGATGTACAGATATGTATGTAAATACATGTTGTGCATACATATACGTCGATGCTCAGGTATAAGCATAGTTCTACTTACTGGTAGCCAGCTATTGTCACTCACCATCAGCGTACTTACACACCACAATGTTCCCACCTGAAGACATAACGCCAATAGTCGAGGAAATTGCACAGCTGCTCATAGCCAGAAACCAAACCATATCAGTCTCCGAAGGTGCTTGTGGAGGCCTCATTTCAGCTTATTTGGTCAGTATACCAGGTGCCTCCAACTTCTTTGACGGCAGCAGGTCAATATACAGCTTGAAGTCCAGACTTAAGATCAATGGCTGGAATTCCAACGATATAAAATCATACACGGTGCCTTCTAAAGACTCTGTTTCTCGTATGGCTAGAAACCTAAAAGTTGAATTTGGTTCTACTTATGTGCTAGCTGAAAGTGGATTTGCTAGTCCTACAAGCACACAAAATGAAGTAGGTACAGTTTACCTGGCTATTACAGGGCCCAAGGGTGATTTAACCAAGACTTGTCACACTTCTTCAGATGATAGATCCCAGAATATGAAACTGTTTGCCAAGTATGGCCTTGAATTCATTCTTAGCGTTCTGAAAGATCAGCAGTAACCTCCAATGGTAACGAGATCGATAATTACCAATTATGTGTATAAGATAGACCGAGCAATCACTAGAATAATAGTGAAACTGCTTTTGATAAAAATATTGTTGTATAGCGGACGGAGTATATAGCTAAAATAAACCATAAACCAAATACCAATAAGTAACAGCTGGAAACTAAAAGCGCTGTACAAAAGAAATGTAATTTAACCCTTTTAGGAAAAAGCTGCAAAGTGACCGTTTTGGGAATTTCTTTGATCGCCTTAAACTGCAGGAACAATTGTCTTTGTCGACCACCTTTGGCCTGTTTTTTTTCCAAAGCACTCTCCACGAATACATTAAGTGAACCAACCGCCTTTCACATTATAGTGCTTCTTTCTCTTCCACAAAGATATCCTTGACGGTCAATTGAACATATCTGGTGTATATATTACGGCTTAGCACTATGTCTTGGACACCTACTCCCTCTTTACTTCACGGTAAAATCACTAGGTGCTTCTTACCTTTGGATAACCCTTCATTCAATAAAAAGAACAAATCATTGGTTAAAAACTTCACAAATGTTTACCCTGGTGATGAAATCTTCATTTTTGAGCAAACTTCAGATAACGAATGGTCAAGAGGTTATATCACATCCAAGCCTGTTCCCGCTGATTTTTTTGCTGACAGTGTTAATATTGAAAAGATTCCTGAAATCAAAACTGCTGTTGCAATTGTACCCTCAGCAAACATTAAAGTTTTGAAAACTATAGACCAGAATGCTCTAGACAATGATTTGAACACAAGCAATACTAGTGGTTTATCCGAGGTTGAAGAAGCTGATTTATTTGATGACGATGATGACGGATTAGATGATACGAAGAAGAAGAGATCTACTAGACCCCCTTTCCCTTATAATCATTTCAAATCTAAGACTTTTAATGATGAAATCATCTTTGCATTAAACTCCTTAACTGTTCATATCTACACTTTATATGCCATAAATGAATTTGAAAGCTTTGAAAAAATGTGCGCTATTCATGAAGAGCTAGACAACATTAGAATTCAATTGAATGATAACCTATTGACTAGGTACGAGACCCAAATGGCTAAAAAGAGGACTGTGGTTTTGATTGGCAGAATTGCTAAATTCTTGGCATCTTTCAAATCTCAGAAGAAAGATGTAAGCGGCTATAATGCAATTATGTCAAGAAACATTGATGATCAAGAATTATTCACTTATCAATTGTCACATAAAGATTCAACGAAATACAATAATCCATCCATTTTATCTTCAAGGCAATTACTACTATCTTTGTTTCCAAATTATCCAGTTACTGAACCTGCTGGATTTGCTATGACGCCTCCTAAAAGCAACAAATTGACAAGCGCCCCACCTTCACATGTCTTGATTGATTTCAAATCAGTGAGCGGCTCCTCTTCTGTTCTTCCTAAAGGTTATGATGGTATGACTGCTTATATGTATATCAGAAATAGTAAGAAAAGATTAACAGAAGCTTTTGCAATTACTATCAAGAACGGTCAAGACTTTTTATTAGATAATTTATCGGCTGCTTTATACATGAATATTCCAGCTTCAGAAGTGGATACTGGTAGAATTTATTTAGTCACTCTATTGACCGAAGATATCATCACCGAAGATGCCAGATCTACGACTACCAACAAAATTGATCATGTTAGAAAAGGTATTGCAGCGGGTGTTGTTGATATATCAAGAATTTTTTCTAGGCATAAAGGTTCCTTAACTTCTGGTGAGTCTCATCAGTTTAACATTAAGTTATTTGGTTCTTATATGAATGACAAGAAAGATGGTAATCAAACTAATGGTTCTCCTGCTATATCAGCAGGTATGAATGCAATGACCGCTATGTCCTTATTGATGCCAAATAACGGTTGGGGTGAGTTGATTGATCGTATTATATCTGGTTCAAGTAAAGGTATTGCTATCAATCCAAGAGCGGAAAAGTTGACTGTTTCAATTAAAGAATTTAAAAATGATTTGTCCTTAGAAAATGGAGAAGATAGTGGTCAAACTATTTTGGAAACTTCAAGAGCTATTTCTGTTATCAAATCGATGCAGTATGATCCTTTAGATAGATCTTACGAGCGTGTGTATTTCAGAGCAATGAAAATAAATGCCACGGGAAATTATCCACCTGGATCTTATTTCACCATCCACATGACCTCATCAAACAATTCTTTGAAATTCAATAAAGGTACAAATCAAACTCCCAATAAAATATGGAGATTTTTGAGTGTTTTCCAAGGCGAAATAATCAATGAAATTTTACAGGTTTCTGGTTTCAAGACCACCCCAACTGAAGACAAAGATTACTTAATATTCCAAATGTATGCCAATTCTGAATACGTCGGAACCGGTCAATATGAAATTAGAAACTTTGACACTATCAATGATTTCAAAAAGGGAAAAACCATTGATATCTATGGAGGTGAGAATGGGACCTCCAAAGTTGGTAGTTTTGAAATTGAAACTGATTACTACGGTACAATTTATAATATTGATCCTAATATCAAGACCATTAATACTTGGAAATATTATTATGAACAAAACATTGTTAATGCTGAGAAGAACGTGATTGCTTCGTTGATCAAGTTTAACAAAGTTGATACAGCATCTGTCACCAAATATTTTGATGAATCATTGCTTAGCTTACTGCAAATGTTTGAGGTTTCTTTTCTTAAAAATCTTGAGCCATTAAGAGCTGCTGTATTTGATTCAATTGTACACTTGTTAGACGTTGTCATTGCAAGACAAGACCAATTTGTTTTGCTATTTGATAAGTTTATCAACAACCATAAAAACGATGCAAACTTGCCCAAAATAGGTGCCCAACTGATTTCGTATGTTGACAGGTTCTTTGTGAACGCTAGTAAAGAATGGAACCAAATTGGTAGAGCTTTATGTCGTATCTCTGTTTTAATTATTAGGTTGGCAGCCACTTGTAAAGGTTCAAATGATCAGTTTGTCCAAGCAGTGACTCCCTTTGCAAACTCAATTGGCTTGTTTTTGGAAATTGATAAGGAAACGTTTGTTGCCGACCAATTGTTAGTTATTGAAGTCTTAGAACAATGGCTAGATGTTCTGCATGCGAGTTATACAGATCAAGAATTACTAAAGTTTGTCCTATTATGGCTGAAATCGATAGGAACAAGAGGTTTAGGTTCACTGGAAGACCCAGAAAGTACCGCTTTGGTTAACAAAAAAAAATCAAGAGAACATAAGATCATTACTACCAAACTGATTTTGGTTAGAAGATTATTACATACTTGGCTACTGACAAATGCTGACATTAGAGAAGAGCTACTAAGTCATGCCATTTACTATGCTATGGAGATTTTAACTAGCTCAGTCGTTGATGTTGACGCATCTAGGTTGGCCAATAGTATCTTACTATCTGTTTGCTCAACTGGATTCGGTGAAGGTAAGTTGTTTTTTGATAAATCCAAACAGTTGCAAATTGTCTTGGCTCGTTTAATGCCTACTTTAAGTGACTCTTTTAATAGATTGAACAAATATTGCAAGACTAATGGTGTTTTGGAGCCAAGAAGAACTTTTACTCAACTTTTTCCAACTGCTTATCCTTTTATTGAGTATACTATGGATTCCATTATTAGGGAAGAATCATTTGCGGAGGTCTTATTGGAAATGGGTACTCTGATGTGTTTCATCTCTAAAATTTCTCAGACTGTTTCTGATGAACTCTATGAATACAAGTTTGGAACTTATAAGATACCCAGAACTGCGTACTCTTTATTAGATAATTTGATCAATGATAATGAAGAGTTTATCGTTTCTTTTATTCAAACAGTTAGAATCTTGACTCATTCTAGATTCTACCCAAGTGAGAAATGGTTATCAGTCAAGTCATTGTTCATTGAAGGTTGTATGACAATGTTAGAGTTTATCTATCCAATTTTAGTCAAGACTAAGATACCTCCTGTTCAAGACTCTAATAGCTTTGATCGAGGTTTATGGGGAAGTTACCTAAAAGCTGTATTAAGATGTAGTACTTCGTCAGTTTCTTCAATCGAACACTTGAATGATATTGCTAAAAAAGGTTGTCTCAAGATTACTGGTGATATTAGATCTCGTGGTGCCAAATTGATTGAAAAATCATGGGATGCTTTAGCTTGGGATAGTTTAGCTGATGATATTGTAAGATTCCATCTAAGAAGATTTGGAGGTTATCAGGTTGAGTTCATCACTAATTCCAATGAAGTTGGAATTACTCAAGAATTGCTGTTGTTCTGTATGCAAAGACATGATACATGTGTTGAAATTGGTATGAAGGTTCTTTGGTCTATTATTGTATCGGAATGGCTAATCAGTGAGAATCTATTTGAAGTTGAAAAAGAGTGTATCATTGGCTTTTATGAAATCTTCCATAACGAATACCAATATACTCCAGATAACTTGGAAATCAATGAATTCGTTAATAAGTTGAAGGATGTTATTGCAATTGATAAAGAAGATGAATCATATCCATATATTATGAAGTTAGTTAATACTCTATCTGGATTTTTATCAAGTTTAGCTGAACTTAAGAAGATTCCATTTGGTGATGAGTTTGATGACGATCGTACATTCCACAAAATTAGCATTTCAGGTTACTTGATGAATGTCAACAGACCAGAAATCCTACATGAGTTTATTAATGAAATGTATGAATCTAATTTGGCTAAAAACAACAATATTCAAGCTGCTTTGTCTATGGAACTATTGGCTAATACCTATGAGTGGAATACCAATATCGTCTTATCCTCTATTTCAAAACCCAAGTTGCCTGAACAGACTTCTTTTGAAAGAAAAGAATATTTATACAAGATCATTGCTTCAAATTTTATCAAAGGAAACAAGTATGAACAAGCTGTTGACTTATACCAAGAACTACTTGATATGTATTACAAGAAGAATTTTGATCTTAAAGGTTTAGCTTATTGTCATGGCAAATTGTCACAAATTTATACTGCTTTGGAAACTGTTGACAGATTGAAATCGACTTTTTTCAAGATTTCTTTTATTGGTTTTGGTTTTTCTTCATCAATCAGAAGTAAAGAGTTTATTTATGAGGGTTTACCATTTGAGCATATTACTTCCATCCATAATAGATTAGGTCGTCTTTATCCTGGTTCAAAAATTATTTCGAGTGAAGGGGAAGCAAATAAGCTGTTGAGTGACACTCCATTAGGTAGATACTTGTATATCAAGACTGTTTCCCCTCAGAAACAAAGCTCTTCGAATACAAATGTTTTGACGAAATCATTGTTTATGACTCAGAAGTATGTTGATAATAAAAACTTGAACACATTTGTTTCTACTAGAAGATTACCTGGCTCTAAAGGTATTGAAGATTTATGGAGTGAAGAGACAACGTATGAAACATATTTGACTTTCCCAACTCTGATGAATAGAAGTGAAATTAAAGAAACTCAAGTTGTAATGATATCTCCAACTATGAATGCTTTGAAGATGCTTAATGATAAGAATGATGAATTAGCTAATATTGAATTCCTCACTATACAAGCTATTAGAGATTCTGCGAATATTAGTGACATTTCATCATCTTCTATCTTTAACGATTTGTCAAGACAATTGTCGGGTACTGTTGATTCACCTGTGAACGGTGGTGTTGGACAATACCGTGTGTTCTATGAAAAAATGGAAACTTCAGATGAAACAGTCATGGCTTCAGAAGACTATCAGCAAAGACTTGCAATCAAGGCATCCTTTATGGACATGGTTGTTTTATTGAACAGGTGTCTGCAATTACACGCAAAACTAATTCCTTCCTCAATGAAGGCATCTCATAACTCACTGGTTGAATTATATAAAAAGAATTTCAAAGATGAAATTGAACAACTCAATATTTCAGTTGACAAACCCCAAGAATTAAGTATGGTTCCGATGTATATGGCTGGTGCTTCTCATCAAAGTCATGGTCAATTCAATTTGCATCATCAAAGAAACGGAAGCAGTTCACATTATGCTCCTTCGACAATTGGCTCGTCTTCGCTTAATAATGGATACGCTTCAAGCTCCTTTAGTGACAACTTAACTTTACAAAGAACAATCACTAATAGTTCAGCTGGTTCTTCAATTGATAACGCTTCAAGTAGATTATCTTCTGAAAGTGCATCTTTCACTAATAGTTACATCAATTCTAGATCTGGATCTTCAGCGAAGAGAACAGCTCTTAATTGGAAAGATCGGTACTGATCTCAGAAGAATAATCAAAGAATCAGCTCTCTACTTATTTTATTATACTTTAAATAATTTTTTTTTTATTTTGTTTTTATTTGCTTTTGTGTCTTTACCTGTTATTATTAAACTTACATAGATCGTCATTAATATATTCGTTACATATATTTATTCATCGTTTTTAAGTACTACAGCTGCGGCAACAGCAGCCAATGCAGCACTGGTAGGATCAACCTCAACACTCTTATTGGCTACAGAACTGGATTGTTCTGCATCACTGTGTGCTTCATCATCTTCACTCATATCGTCATCATCCGTGAAAAATTCATCGCCATTTTCATTATTATCAGAACCTGTAAGAGAGCCTTCTTGGGACTTACTCTCCCTAAGTTGTTGTTTTCTATGATTAGCTAAACTCTTAGCATAATCATGCCTGACTGCAAAATCAAACAAAGTCAAACTGCCTAATGCTTCCTGCGCACATATTCTCTGTTCCCTGGCCCAAACATCTTTCTTCGTATCTCCTGAAAGGGTTTGCCAATTTTCATAAGCTGTGTATAATTTTTCCTTATACGATTCTGAGTTTATCGAGCCAACAAGGACGTTCAGCTTCTCAAATATATCTGGCGTTTGCAACCAACTAAGTAATGTATCGAATGTTTGATAAGTTGGAGGATCGTGAGGCCATTTTGAAGGGGGAAGAAAAAACAATACCATACGAGGAAAAGAAGGATGAGGAGGCAACGAAGGGATACTTATATTTTTCAAAAACTTTTGAAGGTAAGCGTCTTTGACTCTGTATACCCTACTTTGGACTCTTCTCCTTTGGCGGTTTTTTTCCTTGACATAATCACGTTTGTTGTAATCTCTTGCTCTAGCAGCTCTTCTAGCTTTAACAACAGCTGGATCTCCTCTTCTGTATACATTAGACCTCAAAAGTTCTATAGCTTCCAATGGATGTAAAGCTGTTCCTTTTCTTGAATCTAAGTGACGACCTAATGAACCGGGATATGCAAATGTTTTCCCACAAAACTTACATACTCTTTTAGGATCAGCACCCTCTGGTATGCTCATCAAGTTAAAATATGTGTTGTCTGATGATTCTCCATGGTCTGTGTTGCCATCTTGTGCACTTTCGCTCGACTTATCTACTACCGCCTTGGAGGCAGCATTCACCACTGCTTCAGCTATTTGAGCTACTGTGTCGTGTTCTGCAGCTCTTAATTGATCTACTTTTTTTCTTTTTTGTTCAGGTTCTTCGTCTCTATTTGATTGAGAATGCTGCTGTTCTCTTTGTTGAGCATGATAAGCCGCCACAGCAGCTTCTGCTGCCGAAAGTGAGTTTGGTTCAACTTCTATGCTGTCATGGAATGAATCGAGTCCACCTTCTTCCAAAGCTGTATGCACGGCGTCAACTACCTTTTCAACATCATTGTAGTGGATGTTTTGAAAATATTGATTCACATTATAATGAGTGGATGCAGAACCATCCCCTTGTTGTTGTTGCGATTGCTGTGGTAGTTTCTGTTGTTGTTGTTGTTGTTTGTTATTATCACTGGTCTCCTCTGGGGGCATTTTTTGGATGTGGATTGTAGACTCTTGGCTACCCCACAAAACTCCCTAAGAGGAACAAACGGTATAAATGCAAAATACATGTCTTTGCCACTTGTAGCAAACTTTTTCTCAGAGGTAAACAAACTACGGCCTATAGTGACTAAAGCAGTGGACTGATTTGCTCTGTGAGAAAGTACGATCTGTTTGTATAGAGCAAGGTATAAAACTTTTTACAACGGGACAGTGAATACATTGATGAATATTAGTATGTATCTAACTACTTGAGACGGACAAGGCGTTCTTGATTAGTTTTCCCACTCGGTGGCCCATGAGAGCTTCGACTCTGGCATGTATGGCACAATGGTTATCAAATCTTGAGTGAGCATGTTTGGAACCTCAACAGGCTTACGGACTAAAACACACTTCTTCTTGGACTTGACATTTGATTCGTCAATACCGTAAAATTTGTTACCAAAATCACTTACAAATCCCTTCAATTTGTCAAGTTTACCAGCAGCATCGAAAACTTCTGCAACATATGAAATAGCGTATGGTTGAGTATAGACACCAGCACAAACACCCACATGTCTAGCCTTGGAAGATAATTCGTGAGGAGCAGAATCGGAACCAAAGAAGAAGAATGGTTTACCCGAAGTAGCAGCTTCGATTAATGCCCTTTTATCCTTTGGAAGTTTAGCTACTGGTTTACAGTAATTAACTGGATTACCTGCCCAATCGTCAATAGTCAACGACAAATGATGTGCAGTAATTGTAGCACAAACCTTAGGAGTTTCGCCTTCCGCTAAGTCCTTATTAATCTTATACATTGTGTCAATAGCATCTTTAGTTGTACAATGCTCAAGAACAATCTTCAGATTTGGAAAATCTTCGTGAAGTTTAATTAAAGCTGGCATAAATTTAGGTTCAGCGTTTAAAACGTGTATTTCATTTTCTTCGTCAACTTTACCATCATGAGAATGGACAGATGGTTTTTCACCATGTAAGTTCAATACCAAGTCATATTTCTGCATGACTTCAAAAATGGGATAGAAGTCACTGAAATCATTTGGATCAACACCTGCTGCTGAGTTGGTGGTGACTCCAGCTGGGTAACACTTAATACCTCTGATACTCTTGGTCTTGGCTGCTTCTTCAACCAGCTCCGGTGAGAGGGCTTTGGATAAATAAAAAGTCATCAGGAAAGTTGTTTCTGGAGAAATAGCCTCCAATTCTTTCTTATACTCGTTGACTCTTTCAATAGTTGTGATTGGGGGAACCAAGTTAGGCATAATGTAAGCGACGGAGACACCTCCTTCCTTGACAGCAGGAGTGACGACCTTCATCATGTCCCCTTGACGCAAGTGGACATGATAGTCCGCAGTAATTCCAAGCTCTATTTTCTGTGACATTACTATTATATATAGTAGGATACAAGCCAGTTCGAAATTGGAGCCAGTTGTAAAGATATCTCTTGTTCCTTGTAAGCTTAGAAGCAACAAGCGGTGAAATTTTGCTGTCGGAGCGGCCCTGCGAAAATGGGACAGCAGTAGGGAAAAGAATTTTTTGTTTTCAATATCAGACGATTATTTCCTTGAATGAATAAAGCCCATGGTTCTTTGGGATGACATCTTGTGAACTCACCAGATAAGCCGTAACTTGTTTTGGAGAAGTCTATAACGAGGAAGAATATGGTGGAAGAATCGGAGACTGTGGTTGCCCCGGCACTATCTACGACACAGGACGAAGAGACTTTCAAATTTGCGAAAGTTGATACTTTGGAGCGTAAGAGACCTTACCTAGGCCCAACGAATTTCAAGGACATAGAGACACTAAGAAATGTGCTAGTTTCACATTACAGCATTGCTAAACTTTTGAAGTTTCTCAGTTCCCGTGACGACCAGGGAGATTTATTATACAAGCAAATCACATTACAGTTTCCTGACTATCTTGTCAGTGACTCCGCCATTGTGCTTCAACTTATACAAAATGGTTTACAGGATTTGAGAGCACAATATGCTCAACAGTTACAGAAAATGCAGCATAACGATGACCATGAACACGAACATCAACATGAACAGCACCATCAACAGGATCAGCACACACATGACCACAGTCAGGAAGAGAACGAAATAGACATGACACATTTAGCTAACACTTCTGATTGTGGATCAAAGACAGTAGATATTGAAGCGATCAAGCCATGTACAGGGTCATGTGGTGACAAATGTAAAAATGCAAACAAAGATTTTACAGGTAAATCAGAGACACAAAATGTTTGGATTTTAGCAGACACTTCGTATTCCCCATGTTGCATAGACGAAGTAGCCGCTGAGCACGTTTCTGCTGATTTGGTTGTTCACTTTGGTGATGCTTGTCTAAATCCTATAGATAAGTTGCCCGCAGCATATATTTTTGGGAAACCATTTATAGATAATGATATGTTTATTAAGAAGTTCTCGGAGACTTTTGAGGACAAGAATGAAAAAATACTTTTGATGGCTGATACGCCGTATACTCACCAATTGAGATCTTTACATGCACAATTGAAACCAATTTATAACAATTTAGCATACGCTGAAGTTGATTTTGAGAAATGTGGACCTAAAGCTACCATAATTGACAAGTACCCTGTCAGCAAGCATGAGGCCTCGATCAAAGTTGCATCTAGAGTCATATATGGACTCGATGAAGATGAAATCAAATATTTAGACGAAGAAGATTACGATCAAGTGACTCAGGACTATAAAGTTTTTCATATAAATACTCCAGCTGATTCACACCTTCTTGTTTTGTCTACTAAATTCAATGAAATAACGCTGTATGAACCTTTGACAGGAAAAACATCGGGTGGGCCATTCCCTTCACTGATGAAAAGATACAGATATATGCATGTTGCGAGAAATGCAGGTACTATAGGTATCCTTGTGAATACACTTTCTCTTTCGAATACCAGAAATTTGCTTAATAAGACGGTCAAATGGATTCGTAATGCTGGGAAGAAACACTATATGTTTGTAGTCGGTAAACCAAATGTTGCAAAGCTTGCAAATTTTGAAAGTATTGAAGTATGGTGTGTTTTAGGATGCGGTCAATCTGGTATTGTAATAGACCAGTTTGGAGATTACTATAGACCTATTATTACTCCATATGAGTTGCAAATGGCTTTGAATTATGAAGTCACATGGACCGGTAAATGGATCACGGACTTTCAAGAAGTTATGAATCAAGATGGGTACAGAGATGAAGACGACGAACTTAACGAAACTGAGCATAAAGGTGTTTCGAATGGCTTAGAAGAGGATGGGCAAACTGGTTATGATGATGATGATGATGATGTTCCCCAATTCAATCCTGTTACAGGTCAGTTTGTAAGCACGGCTAGACCACTCAGACAAGTGAGACACTTGGAAATTGAATCCGAGGAGGCAAACAAAGACGACAAATCTAAAGGCAATGAATTAGTAAAAAAATTCTCGTCTCAATTGGTTATCAAAGGTACAGTATCTACCTCTGCCAGTTTCTTGCAGAGTAGGCAGTGGACAGGTTTGGGTAGCGACTTCCAAAATGAGGCAGAAATGGAGGAATTTGATGAAGACGGTGCTTTGGTCGAGGAAGGTAGAAATGGTATTGCAAGAGATTATGATTATGACAGAGATGTTAATGGGTTAAAAATTTAAAGATAAGATCAAACATATATATGTATTAGATATTATTAATAAGAGCATATTTAAAGAAAAAAAAAAGACAATAAATTGATAAGCGTCATAAGGTACTATTAGAGTTTTTTAATTGGAAGGTTTTGGCTTTTTCTTCAAAGCTTCATAAATCATGACTTGTTCGTTTGCAATTTTATTAATTCCATCGATTTGCTCAACAATATCAACACTTAAAGAAATTAAATGAAAATTGCCTGATTTTTGATAAATCTGAGTCAATTTTTGGAAGAGGGGAGTGATACTAGCAAAAGTCAACCAGAAATATGATTGAAAAAGCTCATTTGTTGAAGACACATCATGATTTTGTCTCCATTCTTTTGGTTTCTTGGTCTCAATTTCGGCAACCCACTTCTTTATCTTCTGATGGCTGTAAAAAACTTTTAAGTACCCAAATGCTCTTGCGTATAATATAAAGGATTCTTTGAGCTGATCAAAAAATCTCAAAACCATCGGTAAAACTAAGTAATCATCAACTAGTAGTTTTCCGTCGTAATGATATCTTATAAGTTTTTTCAAAAAAGCAGATACAAAAACATAAAGGTTTTCAAGAATAGGAAAACATTTTTTGTACAAGTCAGATAGCTTTGTGTAAAACCTCAGCTTGGATTTTTTGAATCTTGGACCATAGAATTTTGTAAAGATAGATAGATGGAACTTGATTTTCATCAGTCTTACAGTGATCTCAAACAAACTACCCTGACGATCGCAAATCTCAGGATTCCAATGTTTCAAAATATTGTATTCTACATTGGTTAATTTCCAAAAAGAATTCCACTGAAGGCCTGTGTATTGAGTTAAATCGTATTTTGTTTTCTTTCTTGACTCTACGATCTTAGAAACTTGCTTGGGCAAAGTATAGTCAATGATTCTCTCGTCGTTGGCATAAGAATGAAGATCAATCGGATTATTGAAAGCAATACTATTAAACTCAAAGTTGTTTTGAAGGACCTCGTGCTCCTTTTTAGAGTCCAACTTACTGGCCTCCAAAACACTTAGATATTGCGCCTCTTCTAAATCCTGAAGAAAAGTCTCATTTTCGTCTTCGGTATAACTATAACTACTGCTAACTTCTGGAGAAGAGATAATAGTATCCCTATCTGAAAAGTCAAGGTTATCAAAACTATTAACGTCAATTGAACTTAAACTTTCTCTGTTGGAGTTAAATCTGAAAGATTGCTGATCCTTATTGGAGTTTGATAGCGAGACAGTCTCAAAAATATTTGAACGATACTTCGTATGTCTTGGTGATAATGACGGTAGAGGTGGTGAAGACATGCTACAGGGAGTACTTATTTGAGTGAAACTGCCCCTCATTTCACTCGTACTCGATTCAAACCCACCAAATTCACTGTAAGCAGGAGGAGCCTCATGTCTTAGCTGGTCGTTGTTATCGAAGATGGGAGATGCTAGGAATGGATTATTGGTGTTGGCTGATCTCGGTATTCTGACGCTATTATTTGGAGTTACAAAAGTTCTCTCTAATGGCATTGAAGCTGAAGATAATTGCGAATTTGTTGGAGGCTCCATAAAAGCTGATAAGGGTGGTGAAGGGAGTTGCTTTGCACTGTAATTCGTGGTGATCAAATTGGTATTTCTATACGAGGAAGAACATGATTGTTGAAAATTCAGTTTGTATATACTGTTGTTTGAATTCATATCTCTATTGTTGGTTGTATACACTATTCAAACTCAATAGCAAACAAGGTTTACTCAGTTGAAGAATAGCACAAGACAAATGGAAAAAAATCACAGACATCAAGTTCAATATATCCATCTCTCTTCCCCCAGTTATGGGCTTCACTTCTCCATCTTTTGATAGAGCTGAGTCCAGTGTAAGCCTCAACGGCTCCTATTGTTACAAACAATCCACAGCCATTATTTAAATCCCGATCCGAAAAGCTATTTTTAGAGATACGTTACCGCGCCTCGTTTTGAGCATGCTGTAATCTCCTGTTGGTGCGTCAAATGCCAAAGAGGCAGATATCCGAACCGACAATAACAAACTGGTACTTAAGTCACCATCACTGCCATTGCAATTGCATTGTTGTTATAACGCATAATTGAAGCGGTTTTGTACCAATTTTGTAACCAAATGATATGATCGTTTGTTTAAGATTTTTGTGACCGCAATTTTAAAAAATAGTTTTCCCCGTGTAATTATATTCGAGGAAGCACAAAACAGTTTTTTTACAACAAATGTTGTGGCTTTACTACGATGATGTTATGTTGTGATAACTGCACTCTTTAATAACTTTTTATCACTTATTTATATAGGCTATATCAGTCAAAGACTATTTTATTGTACAAACTGTCATAGACATAATCATTTAACTATACATCGGTCGCTATTTAGCATATAACGGCATTAATGGTCAACTATAAAAATCATACAGCTCAAATGAAACTCTTTTTGGACTTACTCTTGTTCTTTCGTAAATGAAGCAGCAATTGGCATGTTTCATTGTCATTATTAGAATCTTCTATAGCACGAATAATAATTTTTCCAGGAGTGCTGTTAACTAAACCCATTTCATGACCTACAGCACAAACACGCAATTTACTCTTTTTCTCCCTATTACTTGGTATCTCATAGACTTCTAAGCCTTGCATACCAATCAACACCAAAGAACCATGCTTAGCATCGAATGTAGCGCTGTAGCAGTTGAAAGAAAGCTTAATAGTTTCATTACGCGATCTAGTATATCCGTTTCCTTTGTATGATAAGAAAACAACGTAATTAGTGTACACTAGGATAATGTCAGTCGTTGTTTGATCAAGGTAATAATTGAATGCAGCAACCGGTCTTTGGTGGTTTTTTGAAAGCCTCACTTTCAGCTCCTTCTCTGCTTCTGGGTTCGGAAGGTGCGTATTGGACTTGGTACTTAGATCACTCAAATAGAAAATTGGTTGACCATCTACAACATGCGAAATCACAAAGTTATAGGGAAATAATATATCTATGGATAACACTTTGTAAGATGCTCTCATAGATTCAAATTTGATTGGCTTGGTTGCCCCTTGTGAGCTCAAATTTCCTACAAATATCTTATCGTTCTTGACGTAAAATAAATAGAAACCTTTGATAGTGGAGCCTAAACCGGCTCTAGACTGTTGATAGCCGATTCTGAAAAAATCGACATTTTTATCAATGATACTGATATCCGAGTCACAAAAGACCACATCATTTTTTATACTAGTATCGCTCTCGTGATAAGCATTAAGCATGTCTTCTATTGAAACTCTCGCTAAACTTTGATCACTAATAAAATACATGGTTATTTCTCCTGCTGCATTTTTAAAGATATCCATATGTTTGACTCTAGAAAAGCTGCTGACTTGCTTGCATGTCTTAGGTTGATAGGACAGAGACATGTATATACCATTTGTTGTACCAAACACAAAATATAGTTTTTCTTCATAGTTGAAACAATCAACTGCAAATACTGTGGTATATGAAAGGTAATCATAATTACTCAAGCTCAAACCGGCTGTTTGAATTGCTTTCCTTACTAGATTGTTTTCGTTATCAGAGATCAAATCAGATTTAATATGATTGTAGGAAGTTTCAGCGTATCCGTCAATAAAAGAAGTACCATCAACTAATTTTAAGCTATACTTTTCAGAATAGTTGTTGAAGAATTCTCTTTTGCACCTTAAAATGGATGCTTCAAATTGCATTAAGCTAGTTGACTTGTTTTTCAATTTATACTTGTATGTTATTAAGTTTCCACAATCCTTCAACGTTAAAATGGTCAAATCGTTTTCGTTCACGGATATATCTATATCAACATACTGAATAGCAATTGGTGGCTTGCTTAAAACCAGCTTCTTTTTTTCCTTTTTTAGATTTAACACACAGTTATCCAAAACGTAAATAACATTTTCTTCTATTTCAAGTGGAAATCCCAACGTCCTCTTATCATTAAAGATGTCAATAATATCCAGCCACATATGGTCAGTACAAATAAGTTTATCATTCAATTGTATTTTGGACTCTAATTCCGAAGTGTAGTTGGAGATTTCATTTATTTTGTTGAAGGAGTCACCAATAGCATCGCAAACTTCTTTCAACTCTAATTCACCATTCTTCTCATAATCTTTCGAAAGCCTAGGAAATATTAAAGCAATTGATGTAAACACAGTTAAGAAATAAGTTTGAAATAGTTTAGATCCAGAAATTAAAGTATTTTCGTTTCTCACATCTGTGGATTGGGCATCTAATTGCTCTACCCATAAATTAAATGATGGCTGTTCATATAATTTTATTAAATAAACAATACTGGCAGAATATACCTTATATTTCCCTTTTAGTTCACTTAACCAATTTTGAAGCGCTTCTAAAACACTCCTGTCATCAACAAAAAAATGATTATCGTACAAAGGTTTCAGTGAATCTACCAACAGTTTATCCACAAAACGATAAAATCCACTCAAAGGTTCAAATGACCTAGAATAGTCTTCTTGTAAGTTATTGGTAATTTTTTTCTTTGACTCAATGAATTCATAGCCATAGAATTCTGTCAATCTTTTTAGGTTATTTCTAAGGCCTTGTAAAATAATGAATACTTCAAAGAAAATGTTTTGTCTTTCAAATGCAGATTTGTTCCATTTGATCAGTTCAAGACTATCTTCTTTGGATAAGTGCCAAAATTCCGAATATTGAAGTTTTGAGATATTATCTAAGTTATGCACAATGGATCCTGGTCTTGACTCAAATATCATCTTGATATCCAAAGGCATTTTCTTTAGATTGGTATTGTCACTTCTGTTTTGTTGATAAGACTTGGCAGACATTGGAATGGAGGTATTATTTGTATCACTTGTTTTATTCGTAAAAATGTTAATTTCATCATCTGAATCATCAAACGTACTGGTGCTAGAGTTGAACACATTGCTATTGTAGGAACCAATACTTGATTTGAACCTGTCTCTAGTTGAAGTGCTTAAAGAAAAGTCACTACCGCTTGAATTAAAGGTTAAGCTTTGCAACGAAGCAGACAAACTATTAGTTTTTACAGTTCCAATACGCGTTGGGCTACTGTTTGAACCCATATTACCGGCCATTGGTGGTAATGCAGGCAATGGGGAGAAATTTTTCACAGGCGATGAATTAGCACTTGATCTTAAAAGTCTAACCGGCGTAGTTGGAATGGTTATAGAAGGTAGGCCCTCAAATCTTCTCTCATCGAGGTCATTGTCTTCATCATCATCTTCACTATCTGAAACATGTAATGGTGGTAGTTTTCTTCCTCTTGTGACCTTTTTTGGAGTTACATATGGACTTGAATGTCTACTGCTGACAGGGCTGGAATGAACACTTCTTGAAAATTCAGATTCTAAGCCTGAAATGGATTGCATGTAACTTGCCTGTACGTGTGACATTTTTTATTCTTTTCTAAATGGATATAAAACCTTGAGCTTTGATATAGCAAAAGAACTGTAAACACCAATATAAGAGTAGCCTTTCTGATAACTGTGTTTATTTACTTATCTTAGCACCAAATCTTTTGAATCGCACAAGTCTTTGTTGACACATTTCCTAAAACGGACAGTAATTGGGTATTCGGGTCGATTGATTGGATTGCGTCGATAGTCTCTTTACAATGAAAAAGACGATAATCTACAAGTTTTTTCTCCAGCGAGCATACTGTTTGGTGTTGGAGGAGATAGCTATGAGCCAAAGAAAGTGAAGAAGAAGGCTTTCAACCCATCACAGCACACAATAACCGTACAATACATCGAAATTCAATTGCGAAAAATCATCGTGGTTTAAATCAGTTGGATATCATTGCATTTTTTTCAATTGGAAAAGCGAAGTTCAGTTCTACTAGAAGAAAGTTCAACCACTTGATTTTATCATGAATACTAACAACCAACAGGGCTCTGGTTCTCCTCCGCAACAAGCCCAAGGGCAGCAGCGCCCAGCAAATGGTGGACAATCAGCCCAGGGCCAGAATAGGGCCGCTCCGTTTCAAATTACCCAACAACAAGCACAGCAATTACTTAGGCAATTCAACTATGAAAGAGAAGCTGCTGGCACAGCAGGATTTCAGACACCTGAAGGAAGAGAACATATTGCGAAAGCTGAAAGGATCAGAAAGATATTGATTGAATATAATAGAAGGATGCAACAAAACTCGCCAAATAGTGCGAACCAAGGAAACACGAGTGGAACTAATGGTGCAACTGCTGGTACACCAGGTGCAAATCAACAGAGTAATGCAAATAGACCAGGATCTCAATCACCTAATATTACACAGCAAAATATGCCAGGAGCTAGACCCGGCATGGGAAGAGTTGCAAGCAGCAACGGAACACCGGTTGTAGCTTCTCCAGTTGTAGCAAACGCAGCTCCGAATAATGTCAATATGCCCAATCAACCACAATCATTGCCTCAAGCGGCTGGTACTCCTAATGCAGTAGCAGGCGCATCGGGCGCTGCTGGTGCAACAGGTCAGCAGAGGGCAATGACGCCAACTGAAGTTCAGCGTCAAAGATACCAACAAGTTTTAAGGTTAGCAGAAACAACAAGAAACCAACTGAGAGAAATATTTGCAAAGAAAAATAATCCTCAGACGTCTCAGGCTGAATTGCAAGAGTTGGCTGTCAAGGAAGTAGATTTGAAGAAAAGATACGAAAGCTACGGTAAGTATTTACAACAGGTGGCAACCGCTTTGAATCTTAATAGGGGTAACGCCAATGCGAATGGTGGTGCTCAACAACAGCAATCACAACAGCAGCAGCAATCTTCACAACAACAGCAACAACAACAACCACAACCACAAACGCAACAACAGCAACAACCACCAGCTCCAAGATCAACTGGTCCAGCTATTTCAGCGCAGCAAGCACAACAGGCACAACAAGCTCAATCAGAACAAATTGCACAGCAACAGAGGTTGCTACAGCAACAAAGAGCAGCTCAAGCCCAGCCAGCTAGTGGTCCCAATGCATCTCAGTTAACTCCACAACAGCAACAAGCTCAATTAGCTGCAGCTCAACAGCAAAGATTCCAACAGCAACAGGGACAAAGGCCACCAGTTTCAAGGGGACAAACTCAGCAAGCAGGTATAGGAGCTACACCAGCAGCAACAAGTCAGTCTATTGGTCAAGGCGCCTCAGGTGCTCCAGCTACACCAGCGGATATAGCTAATCCTGCGGCAGCAGCAGCTCAAGCTCAACTTCAAAGACCTGCTTCAGGAGCATCCGTACAAAATGCTGCAGCCCGTGCAGGTGCTGGGGCCGGAGCTGGTGCCGGTGCAAATGCATCCTGGTCTTCTGTAACTAATGTCAATGCCGCAGCAGCGCCAACCCCAGCTCCAACTAATGTCAATTCTACTGCTAATGCTGTTACTAATGCTGGACCCAACCCAATCGATGAAAACGTTGCCAGATCACGTTTCCAAAATATGGCTATTCCAGATACGTTGAAAATGACACTTCCTCAACCGGTCAATGCGAAACCTAACAATAGACCAAGTATACTAGCGGGTAATGCCATTGATGCACCCGCAATTGCGACTCCTGCATACGTCAAACCACCCGTGTTTGAAATTGAGGGAGAGAGAGTGTTGAATAAGAGGAAGTTAAAGGAATTGATTAGAACTGTCTCTGATGAAGGTGATGGTGATGTCAACATTGATGGTGATGTTGAAGATTTATTACTAGATATTGCAGATGAATTTGTCACTAGTGTAACTACGTTTGCTTGTAAACTAGCTAAACATCGTAAGAGTGATTCTGTAGATGTCAGAGATGTTCAATTGAATCTGGAAAGAAATTGGAATATAAGACTACCAGGTTATGCCAATGACGAGATTAGAAGTGTCAGGAAATGGGTTCCTAGTAATTCATACAACCAAAAAGTCAACGGTGTCAATATTTCCAAATCTGTTAATAAGAATCCATGAGCCAATTATTGACTCTGATATTTTATGTATTTTTTGCAGCATTTTCAGCTGCTCTTTGTATAAAATAAGTAAAAATTAACTAAACTCATTTTTATTTATGTCAGAACGTGAAAAAAATCCCACATGCGAGATAAGGTTTTTTAGTGTAACAAAAATTTCTTTGCTATATCTTTCTTCCCGTTAAGCTATCATCTTCAGCCACAGGACAGCAATAAACGTATGTTAAAGCAGATATACAGGAGATTAACTCCACCTAGGACGCTTACTGTAGATGAGAGGTTTTCAATTGATGATTGGGTTTACACGCTGCGCTTAACCTTCTTACACCCTATTTACACGTGGACTTTCAGTGCTCTTTTTTACAAATGGACAGGGGATACCAGTTGGTTTAGATACAGTATATTTGTGGTTCTGTTATGGGCCGTCAATGACTGGAACATCCAGTATAAGAGGAAACAAGCCGATAGATTCCCGCTGGGTGGTAACGAGGACAGTAAGATCAATGTTCTGATCACCGGTGGGTGCCAAGGCCTTGGGCTTAAGGTGGTCGAAATGCTACTGAAAGAAAGCAAAGAACCTGGCTCTGAATTTGCCAAATGTAGAATATTTATTGTTGATGTGCTTGCGTTGCCTAGCAGCTTTCACTCAATAGAATCGATAGAGCATATTAGATGTGACTTAGCCGACGAGGACGACCTTGACTTTGCATTGACGAGATTAGAAGACGAAATAAAAAAAGAGAATGGGAAAATTGACGTACTTATTACCAATGCTGCTGTTGTGAATCAAGCAAAAAAATTCAAAGACTTGGATTATGACCAGATCAACAAAACATGGAAAGTTAATTGTTGCTCTAGTATAAAGCTGATAAGGTTTGTAATTGGCTTAGCGCAGGACAAAAAAGTCACAAACAGCAGGACCCATATTATTAGCATTGCTTCAGTGCTAGGATTTATAAGCCCTTGCAATTTATCCATGTACAGTATGACCAAGGCAAGCCAGATTGCATTAATGGATAGTATATCGCATGAATCGAAAAATACAGGAATGATTACAAGTTGCATTTGTCCCGGTCAGTTAACATCACCTATGTTTCAAGATGTTCATGTTCCAAACGACTTCCTAGCGCCCCTTGTAGATCACGAGAAGTTGGCCTTCAAGATCGTCGATATTGTCAAAAATGGCGAAGCAGGATTGTTTTTGTTCCCATTTTATGCTAATTTTATTCCTTTATTGAAGTCACTTCCAACTTGTATTTATGAATGGTTACGAGATTACAGCAAGATGGATAGACAATACATTTGAGTTTAATGACTACATTTAATCTTTTTTCATTTATTTATTTGATTAAAATTTTATACAAATATATAGACATATCACCAAATTATTGATTCTTCTTTTGAGTAACTTTATCTATCTGACTTATCAAGAACTCCCTGAATTCTTTAGCTTGCAAATACCCTGTATCGTTGAAAAGTTTGGCAAATTCAATGTCACAGGAAACCTTGTCTTTAACATTGATATTATATGTGAATGTAGTTTTATAGACAGGTTCTGTGAATGAATCATCAATTGAAGTTTCAATGTCTACTCTATTTCCCTTCTTATCATATCCTGTATATGTAACTTTCTTCTCCACGAATTTACCTATAAGATAATTTGCGAAGTTGAGAACAAAGAATAAACTCACGCAAATACCAGTGTATAACACATACTCACTATTATTGAAATTGTTATCGTACTCTTTCTCTAAGTAGTACAATAAACCAGCAGATAAAATGGACAAGTATCCAAGTACCAACTTGGTGTCTATCACTTTGTAGGATTGAGTGTATTTCAACGACTCCAATACAGCTGAAAGTTTCTCATTGCACTCATTACGCAAATCAACCGCCGAGTACAAATTGATTTTGTTATGATCCATGACTGATCGCTGTATGTTCTTTTCTCCTATTTCTCCTAGTAGCTATCAATGCTGCTACTGTTTGCTTCCACTAGCTTTCTATATATCTCTGATCTCTTCAACCGCAACAAGCCAACACGTTTAGCTGGCCAGAAACTGCATCTTCTATTTACACTTATAAACACCCGTGCACTTGTGTCTTCGAGGGGGCAATTAAACAAGCAGGAGCAAAAGAGAGGAATTAAAGGCTGCCTGTGTGTATCCCTGCTGTAAATGAAGATACATGGTATACCTATGCAAGCTTGACATACAAGAGTCACACCTGTGATATCGTCCCCCTAGCTGTACGTTGACAAGGGGCTTTTTGCTACAAGATTCCCCGAGTATAGTCTTTGCGACTTTATTCTGCCACCAAACAGAGGTTGATTTCAGTTTTGTTGTTATTCTCGGATTCAATCATCATCCCACCTCCACATAATAGGATAACAGTTCCCATAAAAGCAAAGAGTTAATTACAAAACGTATAACTTTTTCGGTATTATGACTTCTAAAAACTTGTCTGTCACTTCCATCACCTCGTCGTTGCCCACTGGTACTACTGAACTCAAGAAGACTTCGAAATCCTCTACCAAGAATAGCAGCGTTAAAATGAGTAGCAACCCGAGCTACACCAAAAATAACCAGTCTTCTGGATCTCGTAATAGAGATTCAAGTCAACATAGCAAGAGGAACAACAGAAGGAACGAAAACTCTGGTAATAGAAATGGAGGGCAAAAGAATGATATTCAATTAAGTTATTATGATGAAATAGAGTCATCCGTATTGCAATCTAATGGTAAAAAGGCTGTCGATATTAGTCATCTTTTAGATCTCTCTTTTGAAGATCATGATCAACATGATGGCTATAGTCATGCTACTCCTAAAAGACGTTACAATAACAAATCGAATACCTCAACAGTGCAGTTATCTCCACGAAGTTACATTAATGTGAATTATAAATTTATTATAAATCCAAAAGGTGATTACAGAGCTCAAATATTGGACCCTAACGTACCTTTAGACGAATCGGACATCTTGAGAGTTATTATACCAAAGAATGATACCCAGTGCCCTATTTGCTTAAACGATGAATTTGTTGCTCCTAGAATGACTAGATGTGGTCATGTTTTTTGCTATCCTTGTTTGCTTAGACTGTTCGCTAATAAGGATGAAAAGGCTAAACATGCGAGATGTCCTTTATGTCAAGAAGACATCAAGGAAAATCACAAGGTTCTCCCAGTCTTAATTAACGAGATTGATGAAAGGTATGAAAAACCTGTGATTGGAGAGGATGTAATTCTTCAACTCATGTCAAGAGACTCTTCAAAGATTTTATCCTTACCATATAAGCTAACTTTATCGACTTCCAATATATACAAGGGAAATATTCCTTGGATAATTGACGATGAAAATATAACTCCTGAAAATTTTCTCAATGTTAATTGTTATGTACAATTTTCCAGACTTATGAAGTCTGGATTTTCGTTTATTCGCAAATGTTTTTTGAAAGAGATAGAGGATATAACAAAACAGTACGAGTCAGATAAGGAGTTGTATAATGACGAAGGAATGAACTACCATTTGGCAATTATGAAGATTAAAGCTACAATGGAAGCGATGGAACAGTCCTTTGATGATGTTAATACCCCTGAAATTGACTTTTCAAATTCCCGCTCTACTCTGAATGTCAATAATTTAGAACCAATCGAAGGGCGTGAAAACGATAATCATCATGATCTTATACAGTCTATTGAATTACTCAAGATAGATGAACTGAAAGAGAAACAACAGGCAGAGAGTGAAAAACTCAAAGAGAATGAATTGATTAAACCAAATGAAACAGATAAGGTCTTTTTTTACTATCAAACAGCGTTCAATTCTAAAGTCAAGTTTTTCTTATCTATGTTAGACGTTCAAATAATGAAAGAGCTATATGGAGATTATTCACTATTTCCATTGACTTTTAAAGTCAAGGTTGAAAACATCAACTATACAAATAGCATAGTAACTAACGATTTGATACAGAAGTATAAATACTTGGGTCACTTGCCCATCGGCACAGAAGTTGCCTTTTTAGAGTTAGATTGGTTTGAGAGTGAAGATAACTCTAAAAGCTCAGGACAACAACGGAAATCCAGAAAGAGGGATTCTAAGCACAAGAGTACTCTTTTGCCTCCAGAGGTATATAGCAGGTTTAAAAAGAAACTATTGGATAGATCTACAAAAACCCGCTCTAAATTTTTGAGAGAAGAACATAATAAATTGCTTTCTGAAAAAGAATTAGAGCTGAGGACTTTGCAGTTTTACAGCGAGGAAAACAACATGAAACTTGAAGATTATGGATACATTGATAGTTCTGGAAATTTTAACAACTATGGTAATGGTAGACGTTTCAGTAACGATCATGAGCAGCAAAACTTTTTTACCGCTTTAGCCTCAGATGAGAAAAATGAAGAAATTTCTAGTGATGCATTAAGTGACTCAAATAATACGCAAGAGCAGCGTGCTTATGAATCTACAGTTTGGGGTACAAAAATCCTTAAGACTTCTAACAAGGAAGAATTAAATCCGGTGGAAGAAGACTTTGATTCGGAGCTGATTATTCAACAAGCAAAAGAAGAAGGCTTCAAAAAGGGTAAAGGCAAGAAAAAGAGAATAGTTGTCAATTTTTTTTAACTTCCACAAAACACAGAAACAAATAATCATAATAGACTATCTTGGATATATATACAAACATATAAACATACAAACATACATACATACATACATACATGCATACATACATACATACATACATACATACATACATACATACATACATACATACATACATACATACATACATACATACATACATACATACATACATACATACATACATACAAACTTTAACGAATATACCATAGGACTTTTACGAATATACGATTGGGTTTTTTTTTTGACAATTCTGTAACACAGATACAATACATTTATAAATACATACCTTGCGTTTGTAATACAAAAGAAAAATCATGACAAACTATCATGTTTCTGGTTTATTTTTTTTTTATGAGTTTCAGAATAATAAATCAAAAAAGGAAAAATACAATGGAATAAAAAAGTAAAAGAACAAAAATTGTAATCAAGTATGCACACTCTATGACTTGTTCAAGAGTTCTTCAATCTTTGCTTCTAAAGCTGAGATTCTGTCATCCTTGGCAAGATTTGCATCAATCAAAGTGCCGACAGTAGCCTCTAACTTTTCAGCAACTGCAGTAAGCTTATCAACAGTACTCTTCAAAGCAGCTAAACCACCAGCTGGTTTAGGCACTGAAGAAGTATCTGAACTAGATGTTGGCTTTGGTTCCTGCTTTACTGGCTCTTCCTTTGGCTTAGGTGTTTCCTTTGGTGCACTTACAGGTGTTTCCTTTGGTGCACTTACAGGAGCAGGAGATGGGGCAGGCGTGAGACTAGCAGATGTTGGCACCTCCTTTGTCTTAGGAGTGTCCCATTCACTATTCTCGTCATCAGATGGAGAATCGACCTCTTCATTATCAGATAAACTGTTCACCTTATTAATCAAAGAGTTGACCTCATTCTTGTTTAACAGATCATCAACGCCTTGTTCTTGTGTTTTCGTGAAGACTGGAGCAGGTGTTGATTCTTTTGGAGTTTCTTTCGAAGTTTCTTTTGGAGTATCTACCTTTTGCTCTTGTTTTTCAATCTCCTTAATTTCTTCTTTCTTCGGAGTGATAGGCTTAGCAATTGTTTCCTTTGGTTTAGATGCTGTGATGGTAGGCTCAGTTCCCTCGTATATATCTCTCATAGTCATCAACAGTGGTCCATCAATAGTCTTTCCTGCAAAAAAGTCTTCCGCTGTTAAAGCTGGTAGTTCAGATGGACAGTCAGGATAAATGTCATCTTGGAACATCTCCGATCTTCTTGGAACAATGAATGAGATTGGGTCAATTGAATTATCATTGACAGTTTTGAAAGCCTTCACAATCTCATTTTCTTTAACGTTGACAAATCTCTTTGGAGTGGTGGTAAAGCCACGTTGAGGTAAGGTGCTTCTGAACTCAGAGATTGCCAGTAAATCGCACTCTTCCTCATCAAACTCATAATATCTGATGTTACCGTCACCTTTACCAGCAATAAATAATAACTTACTACCTTCATCGTAGAAAGGCATTAAAGTACCAGAAGATGCATCAATGTATCTTGCTCCAATCTTGGAACCTTTGTCTACATTGTAAGCATCCCAAATGGATAGTTCACGCTCAGATGATCTATCAAAACCTGTCGTAACAAAAAAATTAGTGTTACCTAACCAACAACATTTAGATGCTTTGGCACCGAGGTGTCCAGGACCTTCGGAAACAATTTCACCCTTGATGATATCCCAAACTCTGATTTTCTTATCACGAGAGGTCGTTGCTAATAAAGTACCGTTGTAATTGAAACAAAAGGAAGTAACCAAATCTTTGTGCTGTAAAGTTATCTCACATTTTTGCGTTTCCACGTTCCAGATCTTGACCGTATAATCCAATGAAGAAGAGGCCAACACGTTCTTAGCCAAAGGATGGAATAACACATGTCCTACCTTTCTGGTATGTCCGGTTAAGAAAGCATATGGTTTTAAATCAACGATATCATCAGCTGAATTTTTGGTAAAAGAATAGTCTTCGGGAATTTCCCAAAGACCAATTTTACCATCATCAGAGGCTGATACCAACTTTTGAGAGTCAAATGGATTCCAATCTGTATCTAACACTGGAGCAGTGTGGCCTCTGCAAAGAGGTACAGAATCAGGGGCTTTGCCAACTTCAGTAAGGGGAATGACAGCAAAGGCCCCTCCACCAGAAGAATCCCAGTTGACGGATAAGTATTTGCCATTACATTTAATCAATGTGGAGTCCCATGCATTTTTGGTGATCTTGAGGTTTCCATAACTCAATTCTTTTTTAGCTGCCTGTCCAAAGACGTGACGATATTTTGAAGCACGTACAAAACTTCCACTATAATATAACCAATAAGGGTGAAGTGAAATTTCACATAAACAGTTAATATTTTTTAATCTCAATGGGTTGAATAAACTTGCACTAGCGGCAACTTACCTCATGGTATATATCTACTACGGTATTCTTGTCTAATTGCTTTATAAATGTTGCTTTTGATGTTGGGAATTGATTGCATTCCAAATAGATTCCTTCAAGAGTCAAGGTAAACAATGCTGTTTGCATGATCCTCTCGCTGCCAGAATCACTGAGCGAACTTGCATTCTACACGCCAGACCTCAGTAATTATTTTTATTTTCTTTGTTCGAATCTGCGACTGGTAAGATGCATTTGAACATGATTTGATCTGAAAAAGGGTTGAATTAGCAAACTGAAGCACTTGGGCTGCAGATACAAGTGTTACAGCTATAGGCGAGACTGCGAAGGCTTTGAATCTTATTTTGACGCGTTGGGAATACCTATAAAAACACGTTTCCGTTGTCAAAAACTTGGATTTTGCCACACTTTTTACACCTGAGCATATGCACAAAACAACACATACACAATGGACCCGAAGCAGTTGCTAAACCTTATAGAAAGAGGTCAGCTGAATCCCTATGATTTGGAACTACAAGATACAGTCTTGAAAGCTTGCTGCGCTTATGTTTTCGAGTTACCAGATCATCATCACCTTTTTTGTAATCCAGAAGACGCAAAAATATCTGTATATGCGTTTTTGGGAGTTTACAGTTCATTTGAAGCAGTAGATGACTTAAATATTATTACATCGTTTCAAAATAGATTTCGTCCACTTTTAAATATTTGCCCAAGATGTATAAGAGGATATCACATAGCAAGAGCAGAGTTGATAGAAGATTTTGTGATACGAAGAAATATTGAATTTGGAAAAATAAATGAACTTTCAAAACGTTTACTGGTGTGGGAAGCTACATCCTTAACTGAATTAGCAAACCAAAGTCCCGAATTTACTATGTTTATTGCTAACCCTCTAGATCCCAATTCAAAGGTGCCAAGTAAAGTAATGTATAATTTTATTTATGAATGTTTAATGTGTCCCTCATTACTGAGAATTTCTGGTGATCTTCTTCAACTGTTCACCACTGCATTCGAACAATGTATACGGATATGTCCACATGCTGTCAGAAATGGATTACCATTATGTCCGGGTTTATTATATCTACTTTTTTCCAGAACTACTAGGGAATGGGCTTTTTCTTGTTTCCCAATATCACAAAATGGTGAAGTCAAGCTTTGGAATACCTCTGATTTTGATGCTGCTGTAATGGAAGAGTATAGATATATATTAGCAAGGATACAAAATCCTGACAAATTTGAATTGCTTTTTGCAAACTTATTTTGGTCTAACTTCAATTGCTTCATCCAGTCATGTGAATCTGAGGTGTTTTTCAAGAAGTTGAATAATGTACCAATACTAAAGCATCAAGAGGTTTTTTGTAAATATAGATTGTTACCCATTGGTGGCCTATTTAAAAATCATCTGATGTCTCAAGGCATTGACTATGCTCTGGCTACTGTTCTTCGATTTTTAAACACACTATTGTGGAAGTATCCTAAAGATGTATGGTCTATCCTCGAACTAGATTATAAGAGAATACTAGAGCACATTTTTCAACTCGGCATTTATTCAAATTATTTGGTTTCTTTGCCAGCAGGCGGAAGTGATGAACTGAGCTTTATGCAAAAGCAATATATATCTTCCCCCATCTTCACCGATTTCGTTAATTGGCTTGTCTCTCTTTACAACGCTATTGATAAAAAATCACAACAAGCAACAGCCGCATTATATATTTTCAATTTCATGATAGCTAAGATGAACCAAGGGAATAATAGTGAAATATTACTGAACATTGCCTTCACTATTGCTTACACACTTTTGACAATTCCCAAAGAAGAATCGAATATCACAGGAGCATTAATAGTTCGTCAGGATTTTAGATCATTGGTTGAAAAGAAAATATATTCAGTTTTAGAATCAATAAACTCAAGGTATGCGAGAGAAGCCTCATTAGAACTAGTGAATCGTTGTATCAAGTTTGACATTTTGGGAATGGTTATTACCAGGAAAAATTTGGCAATGAATGACACCTCAGTTGTATTTAGTTTGCATTCGGATCTCTTTTTTTTGCTTGAAAAAAGAATTAATCCAAACGACGTAGATTGTGCCAATAGTGTATTGAGTGCGTTTGATAGCGTCAGTTTGTTGACTTCTATTGATATTGGAGTGATTGCTCAGAAAGCTAAGGCCAATGCTGATAACAATCCAGAAGAGTCAAAAGTAAGAGAGGTAATTAGCGCTTGTAACAAGTATAAGCGTGATTTAGAAGAGCTTGAACTATTTTTAGATAAAATATTTATGAAAGTTACAGAGTCTTTTAGTAGTGAAGCACTGAAGAGCCTTTTAAAATTTAAATCATCAGCTTTGGGTATTTGGGCTGCATTTATGTCCCCCAGAGAAAAAATTTATCAAAGTTCTTCTGCATTACTATACGAAGCATTTAACGTCGAAGGTCGTAGTGAGGCCATCTACGAAAGTCTGAAATTCAGCCATAGCACAACCCTTCACTGTATCATGGTCGTATTTGATAAAAAATTCATTTTAACAAGAAACTTCTCGAATGCGTGTAGAATTGTGACAATTTTAATGGATGTTTCAAAAAGTTTACTTCATCCGATCCATGGTGTGTTATCTCGTAGCAGCCGCTCACACGACAGAAACTCAAAGGCTGTGACTTTTCAGTTTTATGATGCATCTTGGCAGTTTCTGAAAGTAGTTTATCAAAATACTTACATTTGGGCCAGAGATTATGAGTCGAACAAAGCTTACTTTTCTGCAACGGAGTCAGATAAACGTTCTGTTGAACTTAGAGAATTTACTAGAGATGCCTTAGATTTATCTCATTTGCTTTTGGATGGATTTAAAGTCATGATTACATATTTGGGGGACCAGGATAAAGTCAAATCGCAGAGAATAATAATTGAAAGAATATTGGGTGCTTTAGCTGATATGATAAGCTGGTTGAGACTATCAGATTTGGCATTATTAGTTACTGCGGTAGATTTGATTGTCAAGACTTTGGATTTAGATTTAGAATTGGAATATAATAAACTCGACGAAGAAGCTCTGATTAGCTTAACAAAGATTTGTATCAAAGCTAAACATCACAACAACAAGTTAAGTGACCAGCAACGTGGTGAACTTTTGATAAGGGCAAGAAAATTTGATGAGTCAAAGGTCGAAGAAATAATAAAGGAAAGCGAAGAATTGAAAGCGAGGAAGACAAGGGCGGCAAGCCCTCTTCCACCAGATGTGGAAATTGTAGACCTGGATAATGAAGATAGGTCTTCTGACGCTACTCCGCAGCCTCAATGGCCTCAAAAAAGTTCTGCTAAACCTTCAGTTCAGAGAACTCTTGGTGATTATTTTGCTATTGCAGAGTCAGTAACACAAGCTGCTCCAAAAGCGGCTGTTACGACTATTTCTAAAAGGCCCTCAGCTTTAGAGGCTGCAAGACAAAAGCTTGCTGAAAAGAGATCCTCCAGTCCTAGTGTGTCACCATTACCTTCTGTTTCGACAATCATCCATCCTCCAAGACCTCCAGGTTTCAATAAGAAAAAGTCCAACGAAAGGGTTGTTGATTCAGAAAGTGAATCTGACAGAGATGAATCTGACGAAGAATCGAGAGGTTTACTATTTGTTTCTGAGGAAGAAAGAGAACGCAGAATGGAAAAAGTCAGGCTTAACCTGAAAAAGAAGTCTATGTTGGCAAAACCTAATTATTTGTCTGCTAATCGTATTTCCGCTACCAAACCTGTTGTTGATTTGAAGAAAAAAGCTGAAGAACTGATGAGATTGCGTTTGAATGTTGACATGAATCCACTTTATTCGGAAGTCTTATCATGGGACTATAATAGAAACTCCGAGTTTCCAAATGAAGAAACCACTCACACGTATTCAACCATTAAAGACACATTTAATGACGCTAATGACTATCAAAAAACATTCAAACCATTATTATTATTAGAATGTTGGCAAGCAATTCAAAGAGCTAAACAAATATCAGAGGAAAAGCCATTCAGACTAGCTGTGGGCTCAAGATCAGCTACAGATTCTTTTTATGACATTTATGCTTCTGTTGAAAAAGAACTTGTTACTGAAAAAAGATTGTTCAGCGATGGTGACTTGATTGTTTTGTTTCTCATGAAGGGGTTGGATGACGGTATGATACCAACAAAAAGCCAATTGGATGCTTGTCAAATTACGTGCTTAGCAAAAGTGAGAGATATAAAGTATTTTAATTCATACTGCGATATCACTATCAAAATCAGCAATGGCTCTCACTTGGTATCTCATCTTCAGCCATCGACTCAACTGGTAGGTATGAAAGTTATGCAAATGACCACCATTGAGAGAGAATTTTCCTCTTTGGCTGCATTACAGTATTATGACTTAGCTCACCAAGTTATCAAAGGTATTCCAAAATTGCCACTTGATATGAAAGCAGAAGGCGAGAGTAAGGTCAAAGAGATTGAAAGATCATTCAATGTTAACAATTCTCAAGCTGTTGCTATTGCCGGAACTGTTCAAGCAGAAGGATTTTCCTTAATCCAGGGTCCCCCTGGTACAGGTAAGACAAAAACAATTTTAGGTATTATTGGATATATTTTAACATCTCCACATATGAAACCTACAACTGCCACAACTATTACAGTTGCCACAAACAATAGACAGCCATCACCACCAGCAGCCTCTAGAGCAAAGATATTGATATGTGCTCCTTCAAATGCAGCCGTTGACGAATTATGTCTTCGTTTGAGAACCGGTATTATTGACCACAAAGGTGGTAAGTTTCAACCCAATGTTATCAGATTGGGTAAATCTGATGTCATTAATGCAGCCGTAAGGGATTTGACTTTAGAAGAGCTTGTGGAGTCCAAGTTGCAAGCCTTTCAAAGTAATACTGAGACAATAAATAGATTAAAAGAGGAAGTTAGAAAAGCAGCAGCAGAAAAGGAGGAAATTAACAGGAAACTGGCTGATAAGGAGCTGAAGGCAAATGAATTAGAAGAATTAGAGACGAAGTTACAAAATGTTATTAGCAGACGTAAACAGCTAGGTCAACAATTAGATCAAGCGAGAGATCAAGCTGCTGTGAATGTCAGAAACAAGGAGATTGAAAAAAGAAATATGCAATTTAAAATTTTGAATGAAGCACAAATTGTTTGCTCTACTCTCTCTGGTTCAGCACATGATGTTTTAGCTAATATGTCACTCACTTTTGACACCGTTATTATTGATGAAGCAGCTCAGTGTATAGAACTGAGTGCTTTAATCCCATTAAGATATGGATGTAAGAAATGTATCATGGTGGGTGATCCTAATCAATTACCTCCCACTGTGCTGTCTCAAAAGGCTGCTTCTTATAATTATGAGCAGTCATTATTTGTGAGAATGCAAAAATTACATGAGAATTCAGTTTATCTTTTGGATATTCAATATAGAATGCATCCTGATATTTCGAGGTTCCCAAGTAAAGAGTTTTACAATTCCAAGCTTATTGATGGGCCAAATATGGATGTTATTACTAAAAGAGAATGGCATTCTGCGGAAATGTTCAAGCCATATTTATATTATAACATTAAGAGTAAGCATAATCAAAATATGAAAACAAAGTCGTTTTATAATATGATGGAAGCAAACTTTATTGTTGCAATGATAGACGATTTGTTTCAAAAATTTCCAGAGGTGAATTGGACAGGAAAAATTGGTATTATATCTCCATACAAGGAACAAATTAGGACTATTCGTAACAAGTTATTTGAAGCATATGGTAAAAATATTACTAGGGAAATTGATTTGAACACAGTTGATGGTTTCCAAGGTCAAGAAAAAGAGGTCATTATTTTCTCATGTGTTAGAGCAAGTGAAACTTCATCTTCTATTGGGTTTGTTGGCGATATAAGACGTATGAATGTTGCTTTGACAAGAGCCAAATGTTCTTTATGGATTGTTGGTAATAAGGAAAATTTAAGCCAAAATAAAACTTGGGGAGATTTGATCCAAGATGCATATTCCAGAAATCTTGCTATCAATGCTAACACAAACTATTCACAAAATTTTAAAAAGAAAAATCCGATTTCAGCTAAAAAGAATGAGCGCAATCAGGCCACAAAAGACATAGATGTAGATATGAAAAGTGCCAAACGGAAACAAGAAGAAGAAGACGATGATGATGATGATGATTTGTATATGCCTCATGATCCTAGTGAGGAAGTGAATGTTCTTAAACCGCCATCATCAAATAGTACAGATGCTAATTCTGAAAAGAAGAAAAAGAAGAAAAAGAAGTCAAAAGACAGAGAGGATAGAAAATCGAAGGAGAAAGATTCAAATAAGATAAAGAAGAAAAAGGACAAGGAAAAGCAAAAAAGAACGCATTCTGTTGATAGTGAAAGTGACGAAAGTTACACACCTTCTCTTGATATCAATAACGACAAGACAGATGTACCTCTGAAGGTTAAGGAAAATGTAAAAACTATTTCTATTTCTTCTTCATCTTCTGATGATGATGAGGCTTCAGACGAGGAAAGTATTGCAGAAATCATTAAACAGAAGCCTGTTAACGTTAACGCATTCACGGGTTCCAATCGGACTTCACAGCTAGCATCAGCACATAGTTTGAAAACAAACGATTATAGTTCATTAGTTAAGAGGAAACCAAGTGATTCAAAAGAAAGGCCAAAAAATATTATAAGCTCTACAAATAACATGAAGAGCTCACCAATTGCTATCTCTAATCCTAAAATGCAAAACCTTACTTCATCAACGACTCCAGTGCCAAATAAAATTGTCAATATTAGTGCTCCCAAAAAGAGATTAGATGGTCCTGCTATAACAAATAGTAGCTTAATCAAGAAGCTTAAAACCAATCCACCATACATAGCCAATCCCAAAAGTGTAGCAGATAACAACAATAGCAACGGCACACCACCTGTTGTTAGACCATCACATCCCATTGCAAAAGTGTCTGGTTCTATTCCATTGAAACCACCTAAGGTTAACAATAATGGTAAAAATAACAATGCTCCAGCAGATGTACCTCTTAGAACTGATATGTTTAAAATCAGTAAAAAAAACAATAAGTTTATTAAACCGAAATTTACTAAGCGACAAGATTAAGTTAGACGAGACGTTTTAACTACATTAATGTATCATATCATATCATATACCCTCCTTTATTCCTTATACATAGCTATAGTTATAAAATTAACTAAATAATTACGATTTAATTCAATTGCATATACATATTTTACTAGTTTAATATTTAATAGCAAGTAATCGTAACTTTCGTATTTACCCTATGAAATTAAAGTCAATTTCTTCAATCCTTTTTTGCACCTTTAGTTTTCATAAAGCCATTACTCCCATCTATATATTTTTTAAAACTTGATTTTGGTTTAGCTACACCACTAACACTAGGAGCAATAACGTTAGTTGTCGTAGTGGTAGCAATAGCACTATTGTTAGAATTATTATTATTATTATTATTATTACTGCTAGTATTATTATTACTTGAATTAAAAGGTATCAAAGAAGGTGGAGAGATTGTATTTCCATTTGACGATATACTTGTTGGAGATGAAGAAGAAATGGATGCAAATGCTGATGTATGTGATAGTTTGGGGACTGTTGGTGTTGGAGATGGTGATTTTAATCTTAATGAATGAGGTGGAGATATAGCTGATATGCCTTGTTGTTGTTGTTGTTGTTGCATATGTGACGATTTAGTGAAAATGTTATGTTGTATTGAAGGAGAAGGTTGCGGGGAAAGAGATTGTGATTTTGATTGAGTTGAAGATTGAGATAGAGATAAAGTTTGTATATCTGGTAATTCCAAAGATGTATAGTTATTATTCAATAATTTCAAACTTTTTTCTATAGTTTTAATTTCTGTTTGCATCAATGTATTTATAATCAATGACCAATGACTATTATTAATAATGAATAAATTTTGTAATTCATTGAACTTGGTAAATAAAAGATATATTGTATTTTGTAAAATCTTAGTTATTTTGTCTTCATTACTAATATTAAACTCCGAATTACCTGTAATTATAGTATGTTTATCTTGAAAATCTGAAGATAAATCGTCTTCCATCTTATTCATAATTTCAAATGTATAATTAATCACAATTCCAAAAGATTCTAATTCTTCAAAACTGGAACTTTTCTCTGTTATTAAATCATTTATTGCATTATTTTGTAACTCTATAGTTTCAATAGCATGATATGTATCAATTGTAGGCTTAAGTTCTGAAACAAGAAATTTAGGATTAATTGTCAATTTGGTCTTGTTTGATATACCTGGAGTAGAAGAGTAAAACTCTTCATTTTGTACGTTATTATTATTATTATGAGTAGTATCTATCAGTGCTGTATTTGAGACTGATCTTGATGTCGGTATAGGTGACACACCAATGTTCAATTTTCTCAATGTGAATTGCTGATAATCTTCAATTTGTTTATATGACTCATTAAACTTAAACAATTTGGATTCAATTATGTTTTTTGTATTTAATAATTCATTGTTTAATAAAGATTGTTTATTTTCTAATTTAATTAATTCTTGTCTTAATTTCGATATCTTATCTAAATTTTCTTCTGATTCAGATATTAAGTTATTATACTTGACTCCAAATTCATTTTCATTATTAATTTTCTTTGCCTTTTCTGTAATTTTGTTCTTTTTAGTTTCCCATTGATGTAAAATCTCTAATATTTGAGAATTATTATTTAATTGTAAGTGATATATCTCGATTTCAGATTCATATATCTCTTGAAGATCAGCAATTATAGATTTGACAAGGTCACGATACTCTTTGAGTCGATTTGATGATTTGTTAGTGAGTCTTAAATACTTGTTTATGGTATCAATTAACTGTTTCTTCTTCAAGATTTCTCTTTGTGTAAGGTACCCTAGCGTGTTTTCAAATTCATTAGATTGCGATATGTTAGTGAGTTTATTTATGTTATCGAGAAGATTGTACGAGTATATTGAACTCTCAATCATATTATGACATATATCTATATATTTTGTATCTCCTCTGTCTCGTTGTAGTTTGTAGTTTCTGTTAACCGACTGTACTCTCCCACTCCGTATTTATCTTTCCTTATCTAATTAGCTACTAAAGTTTATCTGCTAGCCCTGCATCAGTCAGCCTTTTTTTTTTAATATTTTTTTAATCTTGCTCGATCAGCTTAGCTTATCAGTAAGTGACTATAGTAGGTATTAATGTATTAATTGTATATATATAGGTATATATATATACCAAAGGGTGTTACTGTGACATATTCACAATAAAGTAAGGTGAAGAATGATTTAGTTTACTAAAAGTGTGTACTGGTGAGTCATTAATGTTCATTAAAGTAGATATTTCATCCATTATATAAAAAAGTCATAGCAGGAGCAGATATATAGACAAAGAGAGTTAGTTAAGGAGTTACTTATTGGTCTTGTTTTTCTCTTTAGTGGGTTTGTCACAATAAGTAAAACCAGTTAAGCCACTTATTAAAAGAAGCTTCTCCAATTTGATGGAGTTATATAATAGTATATTATAGTATATGTGATTTATATTCTATCACTTAATGACATACTATTAGTAATATTTTTATCAATAGTTTTTTCGAATTCTTCAAAACTCAATCTTCCATCATTATCAGTATCATTCTCCATAATAGTACGATCTACAAGTTGTTGTAATTGAGTATCATTCAGACTATTACCAACCATCATTCTTAACACTAAAAATAATTCTCCATTAGATATATAACCATCACCATCCATATCATAAACTTTAAATAAGAACATAAGTCTATCTTTATTACTTGAATGATTAGTAAATATAGAAAGACCATTAACAAATTCTTTAAAATCGATATCACCACCTTTATCAGCATCAAAAATATCAATTACACGCTTACTTAAAGGATTATTATTGATTCCCGGTATGCTTAAAAATTCCTCTTTATCTATAGCACCTGAATTATCTGTATCTAATTTCATGAACCTCTTGGCTAATCTATCAATCTCTTCGGGGCCAACTAAATATACATTAATTGATCAGTTAGTTAGTTAGTAAGAAAGTAAAACCATCAGGAAATTCAAGTAGGTGAAAGAATATACTTACAATTAGTGCCCTCAGAGAGGTCATCCAGCAGATTGGAAGGAATATTACCCATTGCATATATGTGTGTGTATGTGTGTGTATGTATATAGGTATCTGACTATGCTGCACTCTCTTCTGTGCATTGACAAATTGACAAACAGCTTCTTCTTCTTCTTCTTGATACTAACCAACTAACTAACTAACTAACTAACTAACTAAGTTAACTTAAGTAGTTAACTAATTAACTAGCAATGATAAAAGCAGTCGATCGACCCCAAACAAAATAGACGCGACGATAAATAAAAAAATATTAACGGAAGCAAAATTGACTCTGGCGCGGCAGCAATTTCTTTTTTTGTCTCTCTTTCTGGCTGGCGATAAACTCTACACAAAGCTAAAAAAAATTTTATATTGGATTTTATTTATTTTTGGTTTGAAATAATTTAAGTATACTTGTATTTGTTCTTGTGTTTTCCTTTCCCTTTCCTCTCTTTTCTCTTCTTCTTTTCTTTGGCAAGTTAGTATTCGCATATACAATACAAACCATGTCCGCCCAACTCCTCGACTGCTCCAAGGCCTCCCAATATCTCTCAGAGTATGCTTCCAAAGATGGTTTATCCGTCCATCAATTGATGAACTCTGAAAAGCAAGGTGGGTTAACTTATAATGATTTCTTAGTCTTACCAGGTAAGATTGATTTCCCTTCTAATGTCGTTTCTTTAGAAACCAAATTGACTAAGAAAATCACTTTGAAAACCCCCTTTGTCTCATCTCCAATGGATACAGTTACTGAATCTAATATGGCTATTCATATGGCTCTTTTAGGTGGTATTGGTATCATTCATCATAATTGTTCAGCTGAAGAACAAGCCGAGATGGTTAAAAAAGTTAAGACTTATGAAAATGGGTTTATTAATAACCCTATTGTCATTGGTACTGAATATACCGTTGGTGAAGTTAAGAAAATGGGTGAAAAATTTGGTTTTACTTCATTCCCAGTTACTGGTATGTATTACTAATAACAATAACAATAATAACAAATTCCTTTTACTTATCAATTATCATATATTATCCTGATGATCTTTCAAATTTTATAACTTTCGTTCTACCGAATTAGATCAAACGATCTTGTGGATACAATTATTTTCCTGATTTAATATTTTAATGATAAGAATGATAGGTTAAAAGGAATGAGTTTTATTGTTGTTTAAACTATAAAATAAAACAATCAACATAAAGTTACTAACTTTTAACTATTTTTTTTCAATATAGAAACTGGTAAGATTAATGGTAAGTTATTAGGTATTGTTACATCTCGTGATGTTCAATTTCATGAAGATGATTCTTCTTTAGTATCTGAAGTTATGACTGAATTATCCAAATTAGTTACAGCTAAATATGGAGTTTCATTAATTGAAGGTAATGAAATTTTAAGAAAATCCAAAAAGGGTAAATTACCGATTATTGATTCAAATGGTAATTTAGTTTCAATGTTATCTAGAACTGATTTACAAAAAAATCAATCATATCCAAATGCATCTAAATCTTTTGATTCAAAACAATTATTATGTGGTGCTGCTGTTGGTACTTTACCAAGTGATAGAAAAAGAGTTGATTTATTAGTTGAAGCAGGTTTAGATGTTGTTATTTTAGATTCATCTCAAGGTAATTCTATTTTCCAATTAGAAATGATTAAATATTGTAAAGAAAATCATAAGAATTTACAAGTTATTGCAGGTAATGTAGTAACAAGAGAACAAGCAGCTTCATTAATTGAAGCAGGATGTGATGGATTAAGAATTGGTATGGGATCAGGATCAATTTGTATTACTCAAGAAGTTATGGCATGTGGTAGACCACAAGGTACAGCAGTTTATAAAGTATCTGAATTTGCAAATAAATTTGGTGTTCCAACAATGGCTGATGGAGGAGTTCAAAATATTGGTCATATTACAAAAGCTATTGCATTGGGTGCTTCAACTGTAATGATGGGAGGTATGTTAGCTGGTACAACTGAATCACCAGGTGATTATTTTTATAGAGATGGTCAAAGATTAAAAACATATAGAGGTATGGGATCAATTGATGCAATGCAACAAACAAATACAAATGCAAATGCATCAACTTCAAGATATTTTTCTGAAGGTGATAAAGTTTTAGTTGCTCAAGGAGTTTCTGGTTCAGTCTTGGATAAAGGATCAATTACAAAATTTATTCCATATTTATACAATGGATTACAACATTCATGTCAAGATATTGGAGTCACTTCAATTGAAGCTTTGAAAACTGAAACTGCTAATAGTAATGTTAGATTTGAATTAAGAACTGCTTCTTCTCAATTAGAAGGTGGTGTTCATAATTTACATTCTTATGAAAAGAGATTACATAATTAGAAATGAATTGTAAATCTCTTAGCTTTTGCTTTTTTTTGTTTTAATTTTAATTTCTCCCTCTATTCTGTTCATTAAATATATATATATGTATACATACATACATAAACATGTATAGATATATTCAAAAATTCATTAAAGTAATTAACTACTCAGTGAAGCATACACTAATACATACAACAAACTACTATTGAGAAACCTAGTGGTGCACGGTTGTAACAACAAAAGAATTGTTTATGTATGGCTAGCTAGGTTGAGAATTTTAACTATGTGGGAAGAGAGAGGAAAAAAAAATTTATATAACAGTATGCGAAAAGTTATTTAATAAAATTACTGAGTAAAGTTAATAAATATAATTGATGAGTTTATTAGACTATTAGAGTATAAGACTATATAGGTTTTTGAATTGATTTGAGTTGATTATAAGTTGTTGTTTAGAAAGTAAAAGTAAAAGTAAAAATTAATAAGATAATAAGATAAATTAATTAATTTAAACGGTTTCTAAAACAACATCTTTAAAACCAGCATTAACCTTCTTACCCTTTTCAGTTGTAGAAGTAGAAGCTTCACCATGTAAAGATAATAAGTTACCTAAATCGAATTTTGGTTGTTTTAATAATTTAACTTTTCTAATAAAGACATTTTGTAAAGGATAAATTGATTGAGTTGATTTTTCAATTTCTCTACCAATTGATTCAGGAATTAATTTTGTAGTTAATTGAGCTAAAGTACAATTAGATACTTCTTTTGACATAATAGCCATCATTCTCTTTCTAACTTGTCTTAATTTTGAAGATTGAGCATAAGTAGTTTTCTTAACTTGATTTGATTGTCTCTTAGTGAAAGCAATACAAAAGACTCTTAAAACATAATCATCACTTGTTTTAACAGTAACATTAGCTTCAACTAATGATTGCCATTTTCTAACTAAAGATTTTAATTTATCAGTAGTAAAATCCATACCATGGAAATTAGTTAATAAATTTTTACCTTGAACTTCATCAACTCTTAATTTAATTTTTTTATGAGAATGATCTTCTTGACCATTTTGTAAATCAGCAAGACAAACTTCAACAACTCTACCTTTTAAACCATCAGCAGCGTTCTTTAAACCTGTAGATTTATTAATTAAAGTTTTACCAACATTTCTAGTTTCAAAAGTAGTTGGAGCTTTAATATCAAACCATTCTTTTCTAGTAAAAGGGTCAACGACCTTCTTCTTAATACCTTTCTTACCTTTAGAAAGTCTCTTGTTCTTACCAATAGCCATGTTGATTAATTATTGTATCGAATAGATAATGAATAAGAGTATCAACTGTTAATCAAGAAAGCCAGATATAGATATAGATTATAACTTAGTTAATTAAAGGATAAAAAAAATTACAAGACAGTACTCACTCAGTGAAGTGATAGTGCTAGCGCTCAGAGAGAGACTCTGTTGTCTGAGCGGTGGTGAGAAGTGAAAAATTTCACTAACCAGAGTTACCCTGTTGGGAGAGGGAAGAGTCCACAGTAGTTAGTACACAGTAGTTGACTAAACACAAGGCTGTGGGTGGGTACTATTAGTGTGAGTAAGTAAGAGTAAGAGTAAGTGAGCGGTGGGAGGGGTACATCTTGTGTATAGAGACAGTCACACATTTCACACATTTCAGACGGTCTGGGTGTGTGGTGTGGTGTGGTGTAGTGCAGTGGAGATGGCGACGGCGACTGCGACGACTGCGACGATAACATACAAATGACAATAGTCTACTGGACAATAGTCTAAATGCACGGGTGTATCTGAGTTGTATTCTTATATTAAGAAAAGTATCTTTTACTTAGTTATACTTATTGTATTTGTATATCTATATTTATTTAACGTGGGGTTTGGGTATCTTCATTATATGGGATTATTGTACTCATTTTTTTTGATTTGTTTATTTCTTTTCTAGCCGTATTAGTAATTAGCTCTCAGTGACATTACATAAGCTTGTGTATCTATCTAGTTTGTCAATATGTCAATATGTGAATATGTCAACTTAAGTAAAGTGATAGTATAACATGGTGAGTCCGCGCATTTAGTTTTAGTCTTGATATTAATGTACACTGCCATGGTATTTTAAATATACCAGCCTTCTCGGGATTTCGTCTTTGTTTACATTTCATAAATTTGACTTATCATATAGATAGACCTGTACTATACTACTATACTATATACTACTATACTACTTTACTATACATTTAATTGGGCTACTTACTAGTATTGCTCTTTGGTTCACGTTTGGTTTTGCATTGGATTGGCTTTAGCATATATATTATTTCTTATTCACGCTTAAGTATTTGCTATTGCTTTTACTATTATTTATCTGGTTTATTTGGGTTCCTTTTATTATTCCTTTTGTTGGTTTTTTTCTATTTCTTTTCTCTATATATATATACCCCACCCTCCTCATATTTACATCTCATATGAATAACGTGACTTTAAAAGTTGGCCTCATAGGCGATGCTCAAGTTGGTAAAACTTCACTTATGGTAAAATATGTTGAAAATTGTTTTGATGAAATATATACACAAACTTTAGGTGTTAATTATATGGAAAGATCAATAATGATTAAGAATACACAAATAACTTTTAGTATTTGGGATTTAGGTGGAGAAGCTGAATTTACTAATATGTTACCTTTAGTTGCTTCTGATTCTGTTGCTGTTTTATTTATGTTTGATTTATCACGTAAACATACTTTAAATTCAATTAAAGATTGGTATAGACAAGCAAGAGGTTTTAATAAAACTGCTATCCCATTCTTAATAGGTACAAAATATGATTTATTTATAAATTTATCAATGGATCAACAAGAAGAAATAACTAAAATTGCAAAAAAATTCTCCAAAGCAATGAATGCTCCTTTAATTTTTTGTTCAACTTCTGCTTCAATTAATATTCAAAAAATATTTAAAATTGTTATTTCAAAAGCTTTTGATTTAAAATTAAAAATACCTGAAATTCAAATGACTGGTGAACCTATATTAATTTATCAAGATATATAAATATATATATATATATACCTTTATTTAACGTACATTAAATCTTTTAATAAATCATCTTTCTTTATTACATTTAATACTTCATCTTCACTAACATTCAATTTAATTAATTTATTCCTTTCAGATTTAATTTGTTGAATAATAATTATACCTGATTCTTCTAATTCTTTTAAACAATAACTTAATGCCCTAGTTCTTAATCTCCAATTACTTGTAATTTTCCCATTATTATTATTGTTATTACCAAATACTATATCATCATAATTAATTAATTCATCTTCAATCTCTTCTTTAAATCTTTTAAACCCTCCAATTATCATTTGATTATTTAATTCATCTATAATTGAACCTAATGAATTCTCTCCAATACCAGTTCTTAAATTTCTATTAATTATTGCAATAAGTAAATTCTTACTCATAAAACTTAAACTTTGTAATGAATTAATAACTGGTGATATAGTAGTTTCATTAACAGCTTTCATAATATGTTGCATACTAACAGTATAAATATGTCCATTACCATTACCACTAATGGCTCTTTTAGATTCTTGTTGCTTAAATTCAAATTCTGCAATTTCAACAGCACGTACACAAATCATTAATGCTCTACGTGCATCACCACTAACTGATGCAACTTTTCTACTAGCAAATTCAATTGCATCATTACTTATAACAAGTTTATCTTGATTTAATCGACTTAAATTCTCTAATCTATGTCTTATAATCGAACTTAATTGTGGGAATGTATATCCTGGAAATTGAAGTCTAGTTAATCCTAATCTACTTGAAATCTTATTACTTAATAATCTTTCTGGTAAATCCATAGTATTAGCAATTGCAATAACAATTAATTTAGAATTAACATAAGTTGGCCAATTGAAAAAATTATACATTACATTTTGATTTTTAGTAACAATTTGATCAAGTTCATCTAATAATACAACAATAGGTAATCTATCTATTTCATCATTCTTAAAATAACTTTCAAGATATTCATTAGCTTGATTATTACTTAATTTATCTCCACTTATCTTTTCCCATAATAATTCATAACAACTTTGTGGATTCACTAATTTTAATCCATTAATTTCAATATAATGAAATAATCTAGTCTTATATTCTTCATACATCGATGATGATAATTGCTTAATTACTTCTCTCACAGTAGCTGTTTTACCAGTACCTGGAGTTCCACTAACATAAAGACAAATACCAGTCTCACTTAAAATATTATTTTCTAATGTATAATATACTTTTTCAAATTCTTCTTCTCTACATGGTAATGAATGAATCTTAGCATTTGTATGTAATTTATCCTTAGCTTTTCTTAATACTTTTAAAGTATCACTCACATTATCTTGTTTATGTTGTTTATTAATTTCTCTGGTCATAAGTTTACTAAATTCAGTTAAACCGGATTGTTTAGTGTATCTTGGAATAGACATACCTTTACCTCTAACTTCTAAAGTCTTGATTTTCTTCTCTTTTAAAATTGCTCCTCCTGGTTTAACAACAACTATGGTTTGTGTCTTTTTACTTCCTTTTTCCTTCTTGGGTGATCTTAATAATAACTTCCTTGGCTTTGTAGTAGTCACTTTCTTGGATTTAATCGTCTTCTGTGGTGAAGTCTTTTTGGTTCTATTCATATCTACATCACCATCGTCATCTTCTTCATCATCTTCTTCGTCTTCATCACTTTCTTCATCTTCTTCATCTTCTTGGTGTTCATCACTTTCCTCTTCTGCACTGTCTATGTGTTGATCTTCATCCTCATCTAATTCCGAATCATCTATAATCTTTTGCCTTATATAACTCTCTTTCTTCCTCTTGTATTTAGTCTTAATAACTGAATCTCTAATATAATTGTAAAAGCCTTCACTATCACCATTTTTAACCAACAAATCAATAATCTTGTCCCAATCAATAACACCTTCATCAGTAATTGACTTGGAATCATAATCTACACCATATCTACATATAAAAGTATCAAAAACTGCACTTTCATCAATCTCTTTGATTTCATTTAAGGATTCTTGAGATATGACTTTCACTTTGGTTATTATATCACTTAATTGAACTTTATCTCTTACACCAGTTACAAATACATCATTTTTATGATAAATTTCATCTCTTTCCTTTTCATCTATAAAATCAATCTCATTCAACCTTAAAAACCATATAACTTTTATATCGAGAAAATCATGAGTTCCATATGATATATCCCAAATCACACAAATGTCACCTCTTTCATCTGTAGAAGTTTGCATATTTTTTCCACCACTGTTTTCTTCATAATCATCATCTTCGCTCTTAGAGTTAACCAAAATACAATCACCGACTTTCAATTCAAGTTCCATCAAATCATTTTTCAAAACAAGTTTACTCGTACTGTTTTTAACTTGGTCATTTACCTGTCTTCTACTCTTGGACTTCGTAGGTGACGCTCTTGTTGATCTACGAGGTGAAGAAACTGATTTATCAGTGATTTTGTCACCGTCTTGATTCACTAAATCAACAGGCTCTAGTAAGTCCACTTTCCAATTGAGTTCTTTAAGCTGTCGTAACGACGTTGCCATTGTTATTCGTTATTCGTTATTCGATACTGGTAATTTGTAAGGCACTATATATAAACACAGTCAGTCAATTAAAGTCAATTAAACTCTTCTTCCCCAGCATGCTGAAACTTCCCACTGCACTTAATTTATCTCTTTACAGCTAGCTAGCTAGCTAGCTCAGTTCGAGGCACGCGTAAAAGAAAAGCCCGCCGCAAAAATTTATTAAGAGCGAGCAGAAAGGCTCTTTGTGTACCTTTAAAAGTTTTGCTTAAGGGAGCAAGCTATTTATATACACACACTCCTCACATACAGTGAAGCCTATAGCTGGACAAGTGTTGCATCGTTAGCCTTTCAGTCAAAAGACACTACAAGTAGCAAGAGTCTCAGTGCTGTTGTAGTTGCATTTGCTTTTGGTGTGTGGCTAAGGTATCGAAAATGAAACTATCAACAATAAGAAATGAGATATGCAAACCATTTGAAAACTTGACAAGGACAGCAAAATGGCTGATGATATTCAGGTTTTTAAGTTCCTTCTCAACGGTGGTACTCATAATGTTCATGGTGGGGTTCCCCTTTGTACTTCATCAGCTTTACGTTGCTAGACTTGACTGTTCTCATGTCGATGTTGCCAATGGATTGTTTGCTGCTTTGAAAAATTCAGCTAATGAAATAGACGAGTACTCAGGATCTTCAAGTCTTACTACATCTGAAATTTATATATTGAGTGACTATACCACTGAACAAGTGGAAAATGCTCCACAATTTATTTATTCAAATTTAATGAACTGGTGTTTTGGTAATTATAATTATACATCAGAAGAAAACTCAGAAGGTAGTATATCATTAACTGGGGTATCTAATATTTTCAACTTTCAATGTACAAATACAGATATGGATTATGTATTTGATTATCGTGGAGAACTATCTACTATTGGATTGAACATCATCTTAGTCTATGCATATGGTGATAAGTATATCGACCTTAACTCAAGTCAACCTGAATATATTCCAGATTCAGCTTATATGAAACTTTTAAATTCAAGAAAACTTCAAAATAAGGTAAGTCGGGATTTTTTCTTTTTAGCAGCAGCTATCCATTTCACAATGATAATTTCAGCATTAATATACTATTCAAAAAGATCTTATGAGAAAAATGATCATAAGATGCCTATGATAATAAGACAAATGTTTGCAATTGCTTCTTTAATTTCATGTTTTGCCTTGACTTGTGGGGTATGTATCATAACAGCCCAAACTCAAACTATTAAAAATGCTGTTGAATCAGAACTGGGTAGTTTTGGTATGAGTATTCATTTTGGTAAAGGATGGTTTGTATTTGCTTGGATGTGTGTTACCTGCACTTGGATAAATTTATTTGTATGGTCTGGACCAATTTGGTGGTACAAGAGTGATTTAAAAAGATTAGTTCTTACTGACGTTGGAATCATTGAACAATACCGAGATGATGTGGTAGAAGACTCAAGTTCTCCTACCTCTGCTGATAACTCAGAAGATAGTGGAGCAAGCGAAGAAATCATATATGACAAGAGCAAAGAAGCTCAGGATATGACTACAAATATTCCAATGACCATGATTAATAAAGGTAAAAAATTATTCAGCAATGGAAACAATGATAATAATAATAGGTCCAAATCTTTATTTTTAGAAGATAACTATCTCTCAGAAACTCCTTTAGTGAAAGATTCTAATGGTGTATTTGTTGATCACTATAATGATGTCTTGTTACCCACTGATATGTCTCGTAACAATTTATACCTTCATGACCAAGGTGAAGACAGATACGGTAATTTCAAAAGAATGGGTAATTACCCTAATAGAGACAATAAACAAGCACAAGAAGAGCATAGTAAGCTTACAATTGACGATAAGCTAGTTTTCCACGATAACATAGAGTCAACAAAGACTTTTTTAAACAAGTCTCAATCTCAGTCTCAGTCAAATCTGCTCAGATCACAATTGGGCAGTTTAAGCAGTTCTGAATCGTCACATAGTGTCAGAAATCTAACACGTAATGGAAGCCAAGTAAGCAGCGGCAACGGAAACGCAGCATATAAGACTTTCAATGGTAGCAGTGGTGCTATCATTAACAATAACAACAACAATAACAACAATAACGATAACGCTCCAACTGGGTCTTTCAAGAGATCTCTATTATAAGAAAGAAAGAGACAAGCAAATCTTTGTGATTCTAGATTCGAGATTTGAGATTCGGATTTTTGGCGAATACAAGATTTGAGGAAATGATATTGATCTTAACAAGATCAGCTTATATATATACATACAGGTTAAATATCATTACACACAATATACGCTCCCCTATCTTATTTGTAATTAGCAGTAGCGTAGTTTTACTACATGGACTAACGTGGAAATGCTCAACTCCTTTCGTACTGGTAGTTATGCCCAGCTTTTTGGACAGTCAGATAACCAGCAGAAGGAAAAACAAGATCTCAATAACAACAACAATCACAACAACCACAATAGCTATAATGATGACAATAATAATAGCTACAATACCCATAAACACAAGCTAAGTTTAAATCCTTTTGAGTCGTCAATAGATCAAAGGCTTCTACAAGTACCATTAAAGGGAGAAACAAATATAAATGAAGATCGGAAAGAAGACGTTGTGTTCAATAAGTCAGGATGGTCCAATCATTCTGATTCTACAGACAAAAAGCTATCCTTGGTGAAGCACGATAGTCAATCACAGTCTATTTCTCAAAATCAACATCAATATCAACCAACAGAGGAGGATTTACTGATGTATCGAATTCAGGCGTCTCCTGAGCATCATCAGCCCACTACTCGGATTCCTCCATCTTTACAAATACAACAAATTATTCAGAACTCCCCACAGAAATCTAGCCCTGAACAGCTAAACTCTGGAGAAAATGAAATAAACCATTCTATTGAGGTTATATCGCCTTTGTCCGACAATGTAAATTTTGGTGTTGCATTGGGGGAACAAGGTCCTTTTGTGAAACTTGATGATGTCAATAATAATGCGTCTAATAATGGGGCCAAATTTAATAATGGTCATGAATATATACTTGATGCTGAACAAATTTCTCCGACGTCAGGTTTTGCAAATGGATTTCCAAATTATCACAATAATAGTAACAATCACCATAGCAATAGTCATAATAGTTTAAAATCAAGTTTATCAATTCACCAGATTAACAATGGGTTAACTACACACTCTTTGAAAACTGGGGTTAACCACACAGGTATGCAAATGTCAACATCTACTTCAGCTTCAAGTATCTCAATAGCCAAAGCACAAATGAAAATACCACGATATTTTTTTAAAACTTTTATACTACTATCGATTTTAACATTTCTTATGTTTTTCACTCCATACGGTTCTGTTGCTTTGAATTTATCCTGTAGAGATTTCACAAATAGTTTTTGTTTACCAAAAGTTTCGATACAGTTTAAACAGTCGCCTTTGAATATTGTTAAAGAATTATTTTCAGTTTTATCATATTTTGCAAGTGATTTAAGTGATTCTATTCATATGAATTTAGATGATAGAAATGTTGAATTTGATTTGCATAATGAAATAATCAAATTGAATCAATTAGGATATTGCAAATATAGTACTACCACAACAACCCAAGAGTGTTTTTCATTTCGTAATGGCTTAGATTTAGTAAGCGTTTTGGTGAATGATTTAGCATACCAATTTGCTTTGATTGCAAATCATCCTGATCCTTCTGGATTTAGTATGTCATTTGTTCAAGCATACGATGATTTACTTGAAGAACAACTAGCCAATGGGGATTCTCAAGAATTAAATATCATCAAGTTATTATCACCTGAGGCTAATCATGACTTAATAGTGAACTTATCCAAAGTTCATCAAGTTGGAAAAGTAATGCCTTATTTAACTGCAGTCTTGATTATGTCTTCATATATTTCATTATTTTATTCAATAATTTTAATGTTTTTTATTTCATCAAAGGAAAGAATGAAAAATTCTCAAAATTCTTTGAGAAAAATGTTTTTAGTCTTGTTGTTGGGTAATTCAATTTCTTTGGTCTTGGCTTTTGCTATCCCAATAATTGAATTTATTTATTTTTCCAACTTAAATGAACATTTGTATTCATACGCAGCTCTGGAAATTTCTATTGGATCATATATTCAATACTTATTTTTACCTGTTCAACTCATTATTTTCTCATTAAATTGTTTTATGGTTTTCAATAAACCATGGTTGGTGAAGGAAAAAAAAATATGAAAGATACATTTGGTTGTTAAATTATTATGGGTTTCTATCTTATTAATAACATACGCAATATATATTGTTGTTTGCTATCTCAGTTATCATGTTTTGTATTTTTTTTATTTTTTATCTTGATTTTTAGTTACTCGTCTCTTTTTACTTTTTTCTTTTAATAATTGCATTTTTTTATACATCTATCTATAGTTTTATAATTATATACTATATACTAAATACACTGGAGTCTGGTTGCTCTGTGAACCTGTAATTAAAAGAGCTAATACATTGTGAACTGTTACTAATTGTGTTTTCATCAACTACAAAAGTCAAACAAACACCAAACCAGCTACTCCAAAGAGGTCTAGATATTGCTCTTCCATTAGTAGTATTATTAGCCAATTCAACTATCAAATCTGATGTCTCACCTAACCTTGATCTACCAGATTCATCAAACCTCACTTTCACATGGCTTATCACTATAGATGTATGTGTATCGGGTATAGAATGTGTATCGAAACTGAGTAAATTATGTTGTGAACTGGGTAAATTAGACCATATTTCTTTAAATTGATTAGCATCACCAAAAGGGGTTCCGTTGATTATTATAGCACACTGATTTACAAGCTGAGGTACAAGACTTGATTTAAACATCTGTATGTTATTAGAGAATTTCTGAGGTGCGTCATAATAAGATTGATCTAATGAAGTTAAAAGTTGTTTCAAAAAATTTTCAATTACCACGGCTGATTTAATTATAATTCATGATGCTATAATGTTAGTATAGTTGCTGGATTAATAAAAAATATAAGTCTTTTTGATTAACTGAATAGCTTACATACTAGTATCCCTATTGTGAGCCTGCATTGTGTTATCTATGGTGAGGCAGATATCTATATTAATAAATTATCCAGATCACTTCGGAGTAACTGCATCGATCCTAAACTTTACTATACATAATACACCTTTTTTACTCACTCGCTATGCTCAAGCTTCTTTTTAAAGTCGATCGGCGGGAACGTCTATCGACTCCACCAAACAGTTACCCTTATGCACCGCCCGTTGAAATAATTTTAATTTTATTTTACTTACAGTGTCGCTTAAATATCGACGCGTCTTTCTTTGATTTTGATTAGAAGGAAAAACAAGCCAGTTGCCTCTTGTGATATATGATTTGACAGTTTCCACCAGTGATAATTGGGTAGAGCTAGTGGGTCCTTCGAGTGGTTGATGTGAAGTGCCTATGTTACAAAGCTGAGTGGTTGACACAAATGCAACCGCTCAAAATAAAACACAGCAAAAGGAATTAAACTCTGACTATACTTTCATTAGCAGATCTAAGAACTCAACTTAAATATGGCTGGCTGGCTGGCTGGCAGAATTTGCTTAAAGAGACTAAGGCTGTGAATAAGACGCCATGTACGATAAATGAGACATTAAGCACAGTGATGAGCTCAGATCACATCAGATCAGCTTTCAGACATCATAATCCCAATCTGTGCTACAGGCCAGCCATCTAGGGCTCTTTTGTGCCCAAAATAGCAGAATATCAGGGCCGACTGCTCGCTTAAGCCAGCCACCCCACACAGTGCACAGCCGCGGTATTGCCTAATCGGGAAGGCTGCCAGCCAATGCGAGATCAGCCACCTGCATTTAATTTGCCATATCCAGAATATAGTGAATATATATATATATCTTTGATCTGGATGATATGTATATTCCCCTGATCTCTATGGATCCATTGACACAATTTCCCTGTCTTTTCTGTCAATATCCCACCCCAGTCCACTCTTTTACTTGTACTGCTATAGCTTCACTCTTTCAGCTACACAGCAGCTTATTATACTCACCCATAGTCACTCTCTATATTCAAAGACTAGTACATCCACAGTACAGAACATTGAAATCATTTCTGTTTTTTTTTGTTTGTTTGTTTAGCCAATTTAGATCACAAGCAAAGTACTACTCATCAATATTAATTATCCTGTTCGCCCATTATAGATTCCTATCAAGTATAAATTCAACTCTTCTTAATTATTTTCTAATATTTTCCACAATATGTTAGCCGCACATTCTTCTTATCAAAGCAATTATTTTAACAATCATTTTAGATCACATTCAGATTCGACTAATTACAAGTCACACTCTTTCAATAATATGATGACTTCAGGTCACCCAAGATACAGAAAATCCACTTCTGCAGATATCTTAATGAACAAATCGCATAAAGTTTTATCACAATCTACATCCTCTTTAGTAAAAGCTAAAGACGAATCCAAAGAATCAATCGCTCCAATTTCTTTCCCACGCTCAACTCCATTGTCTGCTTCTTCTATCGATATATCTGACCTATTTTTATTACCTGCCAAAAAGAGACAATTAGATGATAGCGTTGAAGACAACCTCCTTGAGACCAGCGTTGATGAATATCAACTAAACTCATCTCCTCTTGATGATGTATCGGATCAAAATAGTTTACTCGGTGACTACCCAAGAGTTAAAAGAGCAAAGACTGCACCATCTTCCCCATCACCATTAGATAATGCTTCTTCAAAAGGCTCTTCTAGTTTACTTCTTGCAGCAGCTGTTTTATCTGAGCCAAAACAAAACGAGGTTACTTCTGCTCCGCTAGAAACACAAACAGATGCTCCATCTAGTGCCGAATCTCAAGAGCCTCAAACCCCTCCATATAATTTCACCCTAACTCCAGCTGCTTCACCTTCTGAGATGGTCAAGCCAACATTAGTGAAACCAATGACACCATTAGATTACAATCATTCTTTGGTTTTCCCAGATACTTGCTACTCGTTTATTTCAATTCAATCATCTAAACTATCAAATGAAAGAAATGCACCAATAAGTGAAATCCAAAATGATGAATGGAGAGATGTCTATATGTCTAACTTGAAAAAAAATGATTCAGATTTGATGAAAAGATACAAGGAGTATTCTAATGATCAATCCAAGGTCACCAAGGAAAAATATCCTTTTAAGAAAGCCAGTGTCAAATTACCAAGCTTTTCTACCTTATCATCTTCTTCTTATAATTCAGTTGCTAAATTTCCTAGCACTGCCGCTCCTGCCTCTAGAGTTACTCAATTTATTGAGACTCAAATGAGTAAAAATCAAGGTTTTCTTATTTCTTACCCATACGTGAATAACTACACTTACTTATCAAATGGTTATTTGAATGACATTGAATTATTAACAACTTCTCCAGATTTGTTTAAAAGACAGTCCATTCCAAGAGATTACGTTAGACCTGTTTATGGTTTATCTCAACAAGTTACCAATCCTCATAATTATGCACTTTCAACTAATCCAACTACTCCAACAGCTTCCCCTATTGCAGCTTATCACAAACCAACTGCCATTCAATCACCATCATCTAGCTTCAACGTCAATCGAGCCTCAATAAATATTACTCCACCTTCTTCTCCTCCATCTCGCCATGTCATTTCCACTCCAAAGCAACACCAGCAACAACAACAATCTTCACTGTATTCCCACAGACTGATAATTTCTACTCCAACTTCATCTTCTTCTAATAACAAGAATGTTTCATCTCCCACTCTAAGTAAATCATCTGCTCCAAGCTCCCCAACAATTAACAAATTTGTTCAAAGCAGTATATCTGGCTCATTAAGATCCTGTATCTCTTGTCATGCTCGCCAATCTCCATGTTGGAGACCATCATGGTCAAGTACTGAAGGTCAGCTTTGTAACTCTTGTGGTTTAAGATATAAGAAAACAGGTGCTAGATGTTTGAATGAAAAGTGTCTTAGAATTCCAGCTAAAGGTGAATGGGCATTAATGAAAAGCAAAGGTAAAGTCATGTGTCACGTCTACGATAACAATGGCCAAGTTGTCGGAGATAGAATGTCATACAGATGTTTACATTGCGATGGTGAAGTTGAAGTTCAAAACGGAAGAGAATGATTAATAATTAGTTGCCTTTGCTCACTCTGGAAGGAGCAATAACTTGCATACTTTTTTGTTGATGATTTTTTCATTATAAGTGATTACAATCAGTGTAGTCCTTACCAACTATTTTTAGCATATAATCGAATTAGCAAAACCCTTTGCCTAATAAGATTTACTCATTAGCGTTTCACATTTTTTTTTGTTTATATTTTTATTGTTTGTTTTTGTCCTTGTTCATTTTTGTTAATCGTATCACGCCTTGATACATTTATGTACTATTACTTTATTTACAGTGTTATACTGTTATACACCTTAATTAATTAATTAACTAATATACTATACTGCATCCCATTACACAACGCAAAACAAAAAATACAGTCAGTGCATATTAATGCAATCGCTCCCGCGCAAATAGTCAACCACTCTCAGTAGATAAAACACAGTAACATAACAAGACATCCGCGGTGTCTAATCAGTGCGTCTCTGTTTACTGTTGAAGAAGGCCTTGCAAGCATACAATTCAGGTTTACTCCACATTGACGTCTTTTGAGAACTTATCAAGTCTTGTTTGTCATCTTGTTTGTACCTTTTATTCCTTTATGAGTTATTCAAGTCTCCTGAAAGTAATAATAGCACACAAGATGTACCAATAGACCACCATGGTCTTCAAGAAACGTTTCAAAACGATATCCCGATTGGGAAAGATGCAGATGGAAGAAAAAAAAATTTTCCCTTCGTTTCCTACCCTTCGATTGTTGCTGAAGCATGTTTATCACTGCTTTTTTTTTTCTTTATTTACTATTAGTTATTTAATTAGCTCTTGTGGTTTTTGGTGCTAATTGCTAACCACACACACATATACGTATCAATTGAATAATCAACTCACTTCTTGGTTTATTTAATATTAATTGTACGAGGATCGTCTCTACTAGCAAACTTAACGGAAAGATATCAGTATTAGTTCTATCATCCACTCATTGATTTGTAAAATCGATTGAAGTCAACAAGAAAAGAATAATAGAATATAACAAATTAAAGAAGAAAGAGATTACTGAACTTTACTTTCCGAATTTTGTTAGTCTACCTATTGACCTGTCTTTGTGAACTTCCTATTATTAACGAGAGCTGCCGCATAAAGGGTCTTTACAGTTAAATACTTGACATTTTTTTTTACTTATTTCCTTTATAAAGGGAGCAAGTTTTAACTTAGGTTAAGTATTTTAATTTTCAATTTGGCCCGGTACTTTATCATTGATTAATTTTTAATATAAAAACTTTTCAAGAAAAAGAAAAGCATCTTTCCATTTCTTGCATATTATCTTTTGCTACTGGCTAGTAATAGTTATTTCTCATTACAGCACAAGTTAGTATATAAACATCCAAGAAAAAAAAGCACACACAAATAATTGATTTTTAGGAATCATAATAAACTAGAAATACAAAACCCCAACATTTGTCTGATTTTTGACTATTTTCAAGTTGATTCAACTAAATTTTTTTTATAAGAGTTTAGCTTCGAAGCTATATAGACCAGCTCTTTTTTCACAATCGAAATTTATTTCATCTACTTGTAAACCACAAATTGCCATCACTGAAAAAAGTTTGTCAGTTTCAGAAATGGCTCCAATTGGTTGTTATGGTGAATATGATTTCCCTACTTCAGAAATTATTGATTTAATTGAATTGAAAAAAAGAAAGAATTTATCAAAAGACATCGATATTAGCCCTTTTAACCCCGTTAGTTCAGAAATTTCCAAACATGTAATTGGTAAAGCTCTACACCAACATATCAATGCGATTGACACTAAAACTTGTGAAGCAGGTGAAGAATCCTCTTTTTTTGTTTGTGATTTAGGTGAAGTTATTAGATTAGTTAATCATTGGCGTCTCAATTTACCAAGAGTCGAACCATTCTATGCTGTTAAATGTAATAACGATCCTGAACTATTGAAAACTTTAAACCAATTAGGTTTAGGCTTTGACTGTGCTTCCCAAAACGAAATTGATATGGTTCTAAACATGGGAGTATCTCCAGAGAGAATTATTTATGCTAATCCTTGTAAGACTAATTCTTTTATTAGACATGCAAAAGACGTCCAAGTCAATTTAACTACTGTTGATAACAAAGAGGAGTTGCATAAGATTGCCAAATACCATCCAAAAACAGATATTCTATTGAGAATTTCAACTGATGACACTACAGCAACTTGTCCATTATCCACCAAATTTGGTGCCACAGTTAAAGAATGTAAAGATTTGATTGATTTAGCATATGAATTGAAACTAAACATCAAAGGTGTTGCTTTCCATGTTGGTTCAGGAGCTAAAGATTTTAGAGCCATTGAATTAGCCATTAAAGATGCTAGAGCTTTATTCGACTACGCATCTAAAGAAACCAAATTTTTTGAAATGTCTATTCTTGATATTGGCGGTGGATTTTCATTAGAGTCCTTTGATCAATCATCTGAAGCTGTCAACTATTCTTTAGATACTTACTTCAATAAGTTACTTTTCCCCGATTTGAAAGTTATGGCTGAACCAGGAAGATATTTAAGTGCTACCGCTTTTACTTTAGCCTGTAACGTAATTGCCAAAAGGGAAAACAGAGATGGTACATCAAGAGTATACATTAATGATGGCGTCTATGGTAACTTAAACTGTATCATTTACGACCATCAAATTTGCGAGCCTAAAGTCTTGTCATCTAATGGCACTTTTAAATACTTCACCAAAAACCATCATGGTCCTACTTCATCAGCTTCTGTTTGGGGACCAACTTGTGATGCATTGGATTGTATCACAAACAATGTTCAATTACCTGATGATTTGAAGGTTGGAGATTGGTTGTATTTTAACAACATTGGCTCTTATACTTCTGCTGCAGCTACTTCGTTCAATGGATTCAAGCAAAGAGCAGAAGTCAAGTATGTTTTAAGTGAATAGAATTATGCTCTTTTTTTGCGTGTTTTCACTCTTTTCCTAAAATGATATACTAATTGTTGCTTTGAGTTTATATATTAACAGCTTCTTTTGTGTTATTTGTTTTTCAGATTAACTCGAAGTTAATCTTAACCGTTCTATTATTTATACATCAAGTTCATAACAATATAATACATGCAACTATAAATTTTATAAACTAAGACATGATAAATATGCAATATTTTTGTGTTTTTTGGTAGTAATTTACATAACTTTTTTGATTTGTCTATTTGTATCTGGACAGATACTTCCATCATCATCTTCTTGTTTTCTCTTCGTAGAATAGGAGTAGGCACCAACAATATCTATATCCATCGCACTAGTATTACCAATTTCTTCTTCCTCGTCTTCACCATTGTCTAAATCTTCGCCCAAGTCATCAGCATTTCCAGAATTGCTAACCATTGGTTCGTTATCATTAGTTCTACAGCCATTGTAATCTATTTTGGATTCTGAGTTTTCGTGCCAACTTTCTCCTCCTTCTTCATTGTCATCTGATGATGAGTCAAAGAACAAAGATGAACAATCGCATAGGGATGTATACGCTTTCTCTAATAACTGTAAAGAATTCAAGTATTTGAAACTATCAAAGAGTGGATAATTTGACTTATGTTCGGCTTGATGTGGCTGAAGGTACATCTCAACAAATTGATCATCTTGGTCTGAAGCTAATTTTTCAGCTAAACTCGTAACGACACCCCCTTTATTGCTATCTATTTGTAAGTATATCTGTTCTTTATCCAAAGCATGAAGTGCAATGCTAGTGTAAGGTATCTCCAATCCAGACTGAAAGCCAGGAAACCATAGGATCAAGTTTGTGTTCAATATAAGTAGCCAGGTTTTAAGCGTTAAAGTAGAATTTTCAACATCAATGAAAGAGACAACAGATTCATTCAAACTCTCATACGGTATTTCATTACCAATGGAATTCAGCACAAAAGGTAAACCCACTATGGTTTCATTTTCGTTGGCATTGAACAAACACTTAAAAGTTAAATTCCAGTTTTCGGATCCAAGATATAACACGTTCTTATCGTCTAATGCAAAAGTTGAAGGAGCAGAAGAAACATAATTGGTTAAAAGATCTGTGTTTTCCACAGTCGGTATATCCGTTATAACTTTTGAAAATAACTTGGGCATGCAGGTAATTGACTATACTAGCCTATTAAAAACCAAATGCTCCAAACAAGAATCCAATTATGGGTTAATATACCCACATATGTGTATGCTTGTTAATTCTATAGAGCAGCGGTTATTGACCACATGCCTTAAAAAAAAACCTTCAAAAGTAGCACTGCCTTAGCTTTTTATGCTTGTTTTTCCTATACAAAAACTTTTAAAAAATGTACCTAGACGGAAGTTTTGATAGTTATTTGATTGAAATTGATCATTATTCAGAGTATTTTATTGAATAAACGCAAAATGGTAAGACATTTATATTCTTTTTTAGCGTTTTCTAGCAATTGGTTTACAGCTCAGAAAAGAAAAATATGGTTTTACTTACAGCTTTCAAACTTTTAACAATTAAAATCGTACAATAAAAAACACAACATGCGTTTTTGCACTTCCACTTCGACATACAAAACAATGTCTTGGTTAGGATAAAACATCAAAACTGCACTAAACAAAAGGTTACCGTGGAGAGAGTCTTCAGGAATAAATAAAAAAAATTGTAAGTTAAAGAGTTGCAAAAAAAAGAGGTCGCACCCGGATTCGAACCGGGGTTGTCCGGATCAAAACCGAAAGTGATAACCACTACACTATGCAACCCGTTATTGTCCTTAAAAAAAGGTAATGAAACTACAGTGCCACAAGTGGTGCACGGGTGTATGCACGGGTGGATGTACGGATGGCATAAAAGTATTAGTATTTAATTTTGTGTTTATTTTTGGTTTTGTTGTATAATTTGTAGCAGTGCTGATGTATGTATGAACAGTTAGTTGCTTAGGTACAGGATTGCGTACGTTTAACACAATAAAGCAACAAAATAGAAGCAAAAAAAAAAACACCATATGCCATATTCAGACAAAGAGGTGTCACATAATGTAGAAATAAAAATTTTTGAGGGGTAAGTTTGTTTTTCAAACCCATTTTGGACCGAAATAGCAAGTATGACAGTATAGTATCCCTTCCTCACCAGCATGATTACAATGATATGCTTCAACGGATATAATTGCAAAAAAACGTTTACATGTTAAAGATTAAGGAGGGCTGATCCTTCAATCAGTTATGGTAATTCTACTGTGAATCTTCTCATAGCCTTACCCGATTAGGCTAAAGTGAGATAAAGGGATAGATAAGATAAGCCATGTGTATGTATGGAAATCACTTTGTTAGTAAAGTAATCTTTTGAATATATATATATATATATGCTTACATACATGTCAATACTCCATACCCCTTAATTCTATATCACCTTCTAAATTTGCTGAACAACTAGTTTTGCAATATATACATTTGTGAACTATTGAATATTATCACAATGGCTTCTGCTTCCACCTTACCATACGAATACCCCAAGGTCTCTGATGCTGATGGGTTAGTAGAGGAGTACTTAACCGGTGCTCACTCTCACGACATTCCCCAAGCTACACTTGACAATGAAATTGCTGCTATGTTAAAGGAATTAAGTTCCAAACCCACATTCAATCCAAATTTGAAGTTTGATGCAAAGAAGCATATCATCTTCACTGACGAAGATCTTGAGAAGCTCAAAATTTTTACCTTAGATGATTTGAAGATCAACAAAACTCATTGTAAGCCAATTGGTAACTTTGGAGCTACTTACCCCTTTCCACTGGTTAGCCAAGAAGCAATTGATATGATGAAATGGGAAACCTTCCAGCCACATATTTTGAAAAAATGGGGTCGTGTTCCAAACTTGAAGTTATCTAAAGGTACCACAGGTGGTTTAGATTTTCACGTCGGTGGCCATGCTAAAACAGATGCGCCATTTTGTTATGATTTCTTTACCTCAAAAGAGTTGCAAGAAATCATGCAAAAAATTAGTGGTATCAAGGCTGCTCCTCTTTATAACTCTGAGATCTGTCACACCAATGCATCTCTCGCTTCTCTCAACCCTGATATTGCTGAAAAGGCCTTAGATGAATTAAAAGCAGATTACGAAAAGCAAAATGCTGGTGCTGGTGAAGATATTCCAAGTACATTAGGCCTACATTATGATTCTTCAGCTTTGGCTTTGGTCGTTATGGGCGATTATCCTGAAGATACCGTGGGCGGTGAAACTGGTATAATTACAGGTGACGAAAAGGTATTCCGCGTTCCTGATCCTAAAGTTGGATATGGTACATTATTACAAGGTAGAGTGATTCGTCATGCTGCTACTAAACCATTGACTAACTCCAACAGAATTACTTTTGTCACTGGTTATGGACCAGCTGATCCAGATGTCTTAGATAACTCTGTTTTGACTTCAACTAGACCTTCCGTTGGTGCCCGTATGGTTTTCTCGCAATTTTATTCTGAGTGGATTGACTATAAGTTTAGAAACTTGGAAGATAAGCTTAAGTTTCATCGTGAAGAAGCTATGAAAGATTTTGAAGATGGCAAGTTTTTTGATCAAGCTAAGTACATCAAGATCATCAAGGAAATGGAAGCCTACATGGAGGGCATTTACGATGAGATGGAACTTAACCAAGTTAAGCCTTACCCACCACCACATTTCCACACTCCTTACAACGAGTTACCTGACTACGAATAAGTGCACTGGTTTTACTGTTATCGCTCTCAATTTTATTCCCTTATTTACTAGATATATTAACTGCGCCTTTATTATATAATGTATCGAATCTTCTTTTGTTTACCTTCCCGTCAACTTCTTAGTAAAATTACCTAGAGTAGCTAACACCTGATAAGAAAACGCACCCCTGCACCGATATGAAGAAAAGTGTACAGGAAAAATGGCAAAGTTTATTATTTTCATCTTGTCTAGAGTTAAGTAACTACTGGTTTTCATGTATGATCTAGAAATTGAAAGCAGATTGTCACAAAAGCCGACTTGAATTTCTCTTGTTTATTCCTGTTGAGTAGGCCATTTTAAATTTGATAGTTTATACAAAAAGCGTTATGTTTGCAAACTCATTTAATACGAAGAACCATTTACATGCATTTAAAACCAGAGGATTGCTTTCGTCTTGTGTGAACTCGGCTAGAATAAGGCTTCTGACTAACTCTTCGTTGGGGTTTTTATCACAGATGAAGCCACCTACACATTTCCAGGATTCAAGGAATATTCCCCTTACTTATGATAAAATCGTTAAAAACTCAAGCACCAGACTCGGGACACCCTCTAACAATACGCAACTGCCTCCACCCCCAATAACCCCAATAACACCTCAACAATCTCAGCCAATGAGCTATCCAATGTACCCAGCAGGAACACAAAAAGTTTCAATGGTGGATTTATTTAGAAACAAGGAAACGAGAAGGGCGGCATGGAGGCTGGTTTTGCTCCTGAACTTTGGTGCTCTTGTTGGTGCTGGATACTACTATTATTCAATGGCCGTAGAGAATCTTGTATTGAAAGAAGAACTACTGGAAACATGGTACAAACATGACCAAAAGGATATTTCTCAGACTCTCATGGCTATTCATATTGCGATCTTGAAGAAACAATTACAAGACGTAGGAGTTGTTCCAAAAAGTTCACATATTGCCATTGAAACTGCATTGAATCAACTATACTTCAGAAGGGACGAAGATTCTAGACTGTTGATCTACGTCAACAAAAACTATCCACTATATGACCTTGTACCTTTTCATTCAGAGTATAGCACCACTGAGTTTTCCAAATTCACAGAGGCATGATTTTTCACCCTTTTTTTTGTCACCGTTTAAACTGTTTGAAAACCTCCCTGAGCACAGGGCACAGAAACTTGATACATATTCCACTTACCATCTCTACATATTTACACAGCATTGTACAACAAGTCTACAATAATAAGGACTAAATATACATATCGACTTTAAACCGTAAACTGGCTAGTATTGTTTTTATAACTCCGACCGGCTGAGCAGATCGAACCTTCCCTTTTAGGCGATTCTGGGATTGATGAAAAAGCTGGGTCGAGATAGAGGAAGTAAGCAGGTACTTAGATGAATAAACAAGGCAAGCCTTTGTTGCTGTTTTCTTCCTAGACAGCATTGCTTATATTGGCCGATAAGCTATAAGTATAACCAGACACATACAAATTACCTTGGTTTAATAATTCCCACTTTTTGGGTACAGTTCTGGCACTTACCCTTACAAATTTTTGCCTCTGATCTCTTAAACAACCAAATAATTGCAGGTCTCACGAACTCAGAAACTTTGATTTCTGCAAATTTGACTCAAGCTTATTACACGTACAGATAATAGAAGGAATAGCAATTTATAGAACATATCATTAAGTTTGTATTACTAGGGAAAAGAGATAAACGAGAAAATCCATATATAAAATGAAAGGTGGAAAACAACTGGAGTTTAAAATTTCCAAAACGAACATCAAAGTTCCTAATGACAGCCCGGCAATAAAGAAAAAGAAGACGAATGACCAAACAAGCCAGACTACAAGCGAGGACACTGGCCATTCTACAAAATACTCTTCCAATATTCTAGCTGTATCAAGATCAATTACCGCTTGTAAAAGATGTAGATCCAAAAAAACCAAATGTGATCAAAAATTTCCTAGATGTTCCAAATGTGAAAAGGCGAATGTTGAATGTATCTCATTAGACCCATCCACAGGTAGAGATATTCCCAGATCTTATATTGTTCATCTTGAGGAGAAAGTGCAGTTATTAGAGCAGAAACTAAGACAGTTAAACGATAGTGAGCTTTTGAGCAATTCATCATACACTACTGCGAACGACCGTGATACAAGCACTACTAACATGACTTTTGTAAGCTCAGGCGATAACAATACCCCTGCATCAGTTATGATGGGCACTAGATCTGATTCTTCATACAAGAATAATACAAATAATAGTCTCATAGATGAAACTCAATCAAATCCAGATATGCCACGCAAACACTCCATTTTGTCTAGGGTTGAAAATTCAACAGCCATTTCAAGCTCAATTGCACCATCTTCATACTTGGGCGCCTCATCTGGTATTCCTTTTGCAAAGCTTATGTTCACAGCAGTCAATTTCAAAGGAGGACACGAGTCACCTGCCTTGCCCCCAACTTCCACTCCAATCAACAGCACACCTCACTCTCAACAACATCACACAGAATCTTTGTCAAACAATTTTGGCAGGTTGCCTGCAGTTGATCCCTCAATGGCAAGAGTCAAAGCTACAAACTCTGTAGCAGCTGGCTTACCACCTAAAGATATTGCGTTAAAATTCTTATCTCGTTATTTTGCGCAGTCAAACTCCCAGTTACCTGTTCTTCATAGAGAGGAATTTTTAAAGAAATATTTTCAGCCTATTTATGGTGATGTCCCAGAGAACATTTCTTTTGCTTCAAACTACACTAAAATTAACAGGGAGGTACTGAGGAAAGATATTAATGAACAAGATACATGGTATTATAAGTACAACGAGCAGGCGAAACAACACAAAAGCAATGATACCGAACAGCCTTTTAAAATACTAGCCCCGCATGAGTATAGAACTCCTCTTTATTTTTTAAACATTGTGTTTGCTATCGCATCTTCTATCAACCATCTACAGTACCCTGAACATTATTCTGATGGTTTCAAAGAGGCTGCGTTGGAACATATGGATGTTGTCTATTCTTCATCAGATCGACTAGAGGTTTTGCAAAGTGTGTTGTTACTGACTCTATACTCAGTAATGAGACCGGCTGTTCCTGGTGTGTGGTATGTTTTGGGGTCCGCATTACGAATGTGTGTTGATCTTGGACTGCACACCGAATCAAGTATTATCAAAACAGACCATTTTGACGACTTTACATTGGACTTGAGGAGGCGGTTGTTTTGGTGCTGTTACGCTCTAGATAGACAAGTTTGTGTTTATTTAGGCAGACCTTTTGGAATCCCCGAAGAAAGTATTGATGTCCAGTTTCCTAGCGAACTAGATGATTCTTTGATTGTGCCAGACGAACGCATTTTGGGTGTTTCGAAGTCTGTAAGTCCCTCATATAAAACTGTGTCTATTGCTATGTTCAAAGTCAGACAGATTCAAGCTGAGATTCAAAGTATTTTATATGAATTGAAGGAATTACCAAGAAAATACAATGATCTAAGTCATTGGAAAAATGATATATCGAGAAGACTAGAAAAATGGAGAGAAAATATTCCTAGGACTCAAAACAAGATGAATTGTGATTTCAGTGTTCAGTTTTTCAACTTGAATTATAACCATGCAAAAGTTATGTTAAATGGTTTATCACCTGGTAATTTAGTTCCAACTACAGAAAATCAAATTAATGTTGCCATAGCGTCTAAAGAAGTTATATTGTCTTATTACGAGCTATATGAAGAAAAGCTAATCAATTATACTTGGGTTGCAGTTCATAATTTGTTTATGGCTGGTACTTCATTCTTATACTCCATCTATTACTGTCAAGAAGTAAGATTCAGAGTACCTATAAAGGAAATTCAACAAATTGCGTTATATTGTAATTTAATATTAACGAGTTTATGTGATAGGTGTACTGCTGCAGTCCATTGTAGAGATGTGTTTGAAATATTAACTGCAGCGGTGATTAAATTAAGATACACGGCAATCATTGTCAATTCACCTATGGGAGATGGATACAATAATAATAATTCTGCAACACGTAGTACCATTATCCCATCGACTTCGTCAATTGCAGATTCTCAACCTGCTAGACATATGACAGAGCATTTGAAGAATCTCATAGCCAGTTTACCAAACACACCCTCTCCATCTTCTATTCAATCAACAGGAAATTCAAATGGTCCTTCTTCAACTTTACAGTTACCTCACTATTACAATTCTGAGCCGGTGATCAATATGAATATGCCTCCATTGCCCGCTTCTCGATCAACTTTTAAACCCCCAGCTTTTCAAAGCACTTTATCGCCACCATCATCCTCATCATCTCAAAGAGCATTATCTGGAATGATGACCACTGATGGTACCACCGGCCATATGAATATAGGTTATAATAGTAGTAATAATAGCCCTCATTTGCTACCAAGCACTGGCAACACAAACTTACCTCCACCTTTGGTGAATGTCCAACCAGGAACTAATCAATTACCGCCAATAGAAAATATTATGAGTCCAAGTAGCAACAATAGCAATACTGGGTCTCCTCATTTTATGCAACCTAGATCTCGTCAACAACAACTTGAACCAATGGTTGGTGGAGGGGCAAGCCATCCATTATTACGCTTTGGAGGGTTTGAGCCACAAAGTGAAAATGACTCACCTTTCAAATGGTCTACTAACGAACAGGAATTAAATCGGTTTTTTGAAGAATTGGAGAAAGCCGAATCTCCATTATCTATGCGTTCTGTATCCAATTACTCTGATAATAATGAACACAACAATGGACCAAGTGCATCTATTGATAACGCATATAGTCAAGACAATTCCAACGAAGAGATAATCGTGCAGCAATATAGGAATAGCAACGTTGCGACTAGTCCTTCAATAACGCAAAATTTCTCTGTTGATGTTGGATCACATTCAAATCCATACAGTAGTTCAGATACTCCTGTTTCTGGAACAGGAACGGGAACAGGTTCAGGAACGGGCTCGGATAGTTATGAAGCATTATCTTCTAATAATTCGCCCAATGGTTCCTATTACATCAAAAATCAAAGAATCCAGCAACAATTAAACCAAGCACCTCAACATTCGGGAATACTAGCTACCAATCGTCCATCTTCTAGCAACCGTTACAATAGTCAAATAACTAATAATGCATACTACCCAACCAGAAATCAAGAAGGATCAAGTAATACAGTGAAACAAGAAAGTGATGCTGAGTCAGTAGGAAGCCAAGGAACTTCCACATCAAATTCGAATCTTAATCGCCCTTTTTCAAATACTAGTGATAGAGTACCATTGAGCACCAAAGTACCCACAACTAAAGAAGGCCAGAAAATATTTAAGATGATATATCAAATACCAACTGAAAGTATTTGGGATCAGTTTTTTGCTCCTCAATTTCCAAGCTTAGATGATGAAAGTTCAGTTGATCCTCATATCGAGTAAAATAAATATTATAAAAATCAACAAACGAGCCATGTTTTATACTATCTCCGTTTATGTAACATTATGTACCTTATTTTGAATAAGTCAGTATACCACTATACCACTATATCAGAACCCAAATCAACCAATCGGTTGTAGCCTAGCTATTTTGTTCAACAGTTCACGAGTTTCAGGTTTATTCACTAAATTAGCAGGATTTTTACACTCCCATAGCTCCAAACACGATAACTCATTTTCGTTACCCATAAAAAGAACTTCGACATTGATGACATTCCCAACAATAAGTAAGTCAGAGTTAGCATACTTCAGAATGTCGTCGATATTAATGTCCAGGATCTTCTTAGGGTCTTTTAAATCACGTACTGATAAAATTGCAAGTTGAGTGTCGTAGTTTAAGATCTGACATATCAATCGCAGTTGCTGTGGCTCTGATACTGTTGCCGTTTTGGCTATCTCATCAAGCAAGTGCAGATCAGCAACAATGAGACCCATTTAATCAGTTCTAATTGATATTGCGTAACAGTAGTCATAACATCAGACAAAAGACTCAGATCAAAGATAAACACACGTCTCTATTGATACGCTCTGCCTGATAATAATTCACAAAGCTTTCCTTGCCTGCTCGGCTGTAAAAAAAATTATTTTTTATTGACATTTAGTGATTTTTTTTTATTTTTTAGTAAATGATAAACTACTTGCAGATTTCTGTTTCTTATATAATACAAAGCTACAGAACTCCGTTACAGTGGGAAAAAAAAATGACGACAAGAATAATACGAAGGTATGCTACGAAAATCCAAGAAGGTGATATCGTGCTCATCAAGCCTCTCAAGCGTACGTCTGAGGTCAGGTATCTTACCAAGCCGATTGAAAAGTCACAAAATCAGAATGTCAAATCAGGCTGGTTTATAAAACACAGCGAGTTAATTGGCTCATACGCCAATGCCTCTACATATTACGGGACCAATAAAACGGGGGCTATTTATGATAAACTTGGTTATACTGTTAAGTTTCCCAGTACTGAAGAATATGTGAATTTAATCAGAAGAAGGGCTCAACCAATTTATGCATTAGATGCTCAGGCCATTGCTAATATTGCCGATATTCACATGGATTTTCCCGAAGTTACCAAGAATGAAGAAACAGGCAAATTGGAACTACATAAGGCACCATTACAATTTCTTGAAGCTGGAACGGGACATGGTTCACTGACTTTAGCCATTTGCAAAAACATTCACGCTGCTAATGCATTTGTTAAGATTGATGGGGATTTAAATCTAAGAGGAGCTGTGTTACATAGTATCGATTGTCGTGAAGATCACTCAAAAACTGGAAGGTATAATATTGATCATTTTAAAAGAGGCATATATAAAGATGATGTAGAGTTTCATATTAGTAAGTCACCTAGTTATTGGTTACAAACCGATGAAGGAAGTTCACACTGGAAAAGCTTGTATCAAAATGAAGTAGTTGAAGGAATTGAAGAAAAAGAAGCATTTTTAGATGGTGTGTTTTTAGATATGGCAGATTCTGATAAAGAATTAATTGGGATATCTAAGTATTTAAAACTTGATGCACCAGTTATATTATTTTGTCCTTCATTAACACAAATTATGGAGATTTTAAAAATTATTGATGAGCATAAGGATCTGCATTTAAGACATGTCAGAACATTGCAGTTGTTAGATGGAGCTGGAGGGGGATTAAAAGAGTGGGATACTAGAAAGTCTATTATTAGATCAACTGGTGCTACTGGATGGGTTTGTAGGCCAAAAGTCGGTGTTAGGGTAGTGGCAGGTGGATTTATAATTGAGCTGAGGAAATCTGCCGTTAATTTTACCGAAGAGACAGAAGTGGAAGCGGAGGCAGAGGCAGATTCAGAAGTAGATAAGACAATTGCTATCGAAAAATGACGTGATTTTAGTTTCAATTATAATTTAATACTTGTAAATAAGCTGTATATAACCATAACTCCTTAAGGGAAATTTCTAGACAAGATATAGAACCATTAATAAATAAATAAGTGGAAAAAAATAGGGGAAGGTAGAGACAAAAAAAAGTAAGGTTTAGAAAGTAAAGGATAAGGTGGAAATAGAGGAAATTTGATGATATGTTTTATGTGCTAATGGTAAAAATAAAATACAAATGATGAAATGACAATGATTTTTTTAGTAGTAACTGTGAATGAGTAAATTAACTTTAAAATTTGACTCTAGTACGTCTTTTCTTAAGCATGATCTTTTGAGCTTGTGGTTCTTCTTGTTCTTCTTCAGATGATGAAACGTCCATCTCTGATTCGACGTCCATATCTTCATCTTCATCTTCTTGTTCACCAGCTTCAGCTTCAGCAGCTAACTTAGCTTCTCTTGCAGCCTTCTTTTCAGCCTTTATTCTTAATTCGACTTCTCTCATCTTCAACAACTCAGGGTTAGCTTCAACCAGTTTCTTATCCAATGCCAACTGTCTTTCCTTATTACCCTTCATTCTATTCTTATAGAAAGCTCTTTCTCTTCTCTGTCTAATTTCTTCAATTCTAGACATGGCCTTCAACGTAGTAGCAACCAAATCTCTATTATATCTAACTGGGATATTACGTCTTTGAGCAAATGTCAAAGTAGAGTCAACAGCAAGCTCCTTACCAGCAGCTTTTCTGAATGCTTTAGTCCATTTCAATTTTCTTGGGTTTCTACGTTGTTTGAAATTCTTATGACATTTGGAACGACAGAATCTAAACTCCTTAGCGTCATTACGCACGAACATGATACCGTGGCCCGGGTATACTGGGGAGGAGCAAAAATGACAGGCGTATACTCTCATTGCTTCCTATGATGTTCTTTATATGAGTGTATATAATGTTTCCTAGGCCTCCAAAGATAAAGAGAAAGGAGAGAGAACCACTGATCAGAAGGATTCTTTAATCTCTAGTCTAGTCTCATCTTGTCTTAATAAAATTTTTTTTTTTTAATTTTTTTTTTTTAATTTTTCTCTGAGGCTTGATTTAAAGAGAGGAAGATAAATAGACGCGTCGATTAAGAAAATTGGGAGTTTCTGGAAAAATTTGAGTGTCTTTAAGTCTCTTTGGCAGATAAAGAGAGCACTTACTGCAGAGTGCTGGAGATGGTGGGAGACTGAGTAAGAATAACAACAGGGACACACCAAGCGGTATATAAGATAGAGCATGTCGAGCATAACTAATATAGAGGTGCCCAGTATACCCAGCCAACCACAGCAGCAGCAGCAGCAGTACCAACAACAATATCCACCAAAGGCAAAAGAAGGTTCAATGGAGTACTACTTTGACAAGACTTCGGATTACATGTCAGAACATCCAGTAATAGCCTCCGTTGGAGCCTTTGCTACTGCTTATGTCTTAGCGGGAATGTACAAGAAGTTTGCTCCTGGTGCTTCCAGCTCAGGTTTCGTTAAAGGTGGGTTTGGTGCTAAGATGAGTGCTAAAGAGGCATTACAAATCTTGGATTTGAAAGAAGCTAGCTTAAGCAAGGCCAAGTTGAAAGAAAACCACAGAAGAATCATGTTGTTGAACCACCCAGATAAAGGTGGTTCTCCTTTCTTAGCTACTAAGATCAACGAAGCTAAAGATTTCTTAGAGAAAAGAGGTTTAAATAAATGATCAGATATTTTTTTGTACATAAGTCACACGTGAATATAAAAAAGCAAGTATTACATATATGATTGTGGTGTTAATATCATCATTATCGTTATTAAACCCCCCAAAGCACATATATATATATATATATATATATATATATACGTATATACGCATATATGTATATACCTAGTAGTAATATATAATAGTTAGTGGTTCTGGATGGTGCACGGATGCACAATAAACCCTTAATAATAGAGCAAGTCTAAGCACAGCGAAAGAAAGGATGACATATTACATATTACAATGATACGATTTATAGCTTAATCAGCCGTACTTATACTCTCTATTTCTCCCTGTAACTGTCTGAATACCATTACTTACCTCATATACTGAATCATAAAGACAAGACATGAAGTATACCACCACTGGGCTGGGGTTTAGTGCCGTATGTACTCTCCTTGCATCTCTTATCAATCAGTCTCTCTTTTAAAGATACACACACGATCGATTTCACATGCGTGATCACAAGACACCTTTAAGGACTTTAAGGACATCAAGAACAAGATATACTAACTATCAAAATTATATTGACAGGCTGGTGGAACACTGTATTACCTTACTAAAGAGCAGAATATCAACCACTTGAGTCAATATCTCACTAAATTTGGCATACTGAATCTATTTATAGTAGCCGCTTACTACACTATAAACTATTTTAAATTTTTAGTCTTTGGAAATTTAACATCTACTGAAATCAAATTTTTGAAAGAAAAAATATATTACACTTCATATGAGTTTATAATAGGGTTGTTAATCATCAAATTTCTTGGTGGTAATGATTTAAGCCTTGTTGATGATTCCATTCCTGTGATACAAAGAGATTTGATCAAATATTTAGGTCTTTTCGTATGTGTATTCTTATTGAAGTGTTTCCATCATCTATCAATTATAAGAATCAACAATTTAATCCAGTTGAATATCCTCACTGAGATAACAAAGCTAAGATTTGCTATGGGGATATTAACCATGAATTTCATAGATATTAAGTTGATTCTATTGTTTAAACATGAAGTCATTAATAATAATAACAATGCTAATCCTTTATTGTTTATATTTGGATTTGAGATCCTTAGCCTGTATCCAAGTATATTGGTCTCATCAGCAATGCTTATATTGAATTATTTGAAAGTACCACAAAAGATACAAGTTCACGCTTTAAGAATCTTAGAAATTTGGAATGATTTATTCAGATTTTGCGCTTTTTTAATCTTTAATTCAATCTTCATCAAATTTTTCACTATACCCACAATTCATCTTTTACCTAATATCTACAGTTGTATTAAATTATTGATTTTAAACACTAGAAATATGATCAAAGTAAGAAGAACTTCATTATTTTTGAATAAAGTGTTTTTAAATTCAGAGTTGAATCATGGAACTGTCGATGAGATATGTACTATTTGCAGAGAAGACTTACACCCAGATTCATTAATATCACAAGAAAGAGAACCAAGAAAACTCAAATGTAATCATTCGTTTCATTGGGATTGTCTTACATCATGGCTTGTACATTCCAAGACTTGTCCATATTGTAGAACTGAACTTTGATTTGAAACAATAACCAGTTTACTTATTTGTTTCTATTGCTTTATTTCTTTTTTTTCTTTTTCTTTGTTATCTTTATTGTATTTAATATCATTGCGGAGTTTGGTTCAGGAGGTTATCTTTATATATATGTATATATATTTATGAATTTTATTTTATTTTATTTTATTTTTCGGGGAAGATGACAAGGAGGTCATCTATTATTTTTATATAGACTAAATATTTAGAATAAATGAAAATAGTTTTTTAAAAAGCCTTTTCATCAATCGATTTTCTGTCTAGACAAATGAAGTCTATTAATTATCAAATTACCTAATTTGAATCTACGCAAAAGACCAATCAAATCATCAAATTCAAAATATATGATGAAACACATAAATATCAAACCAAACCCAGCGCTTTTCATAAATTCAACAACATTTAAAGTATCTGACCCTATTACAATAAACTGCAATATATACACCACCAATGATATGAATATAATATAAATGTATTTCATGTTTACATCTATAATAGGGTATTCATGAAGTAATTTATAAAGACAATAAGTTATCCTAATACTCATATTAACAAAATTACTCAATATTAAAGCAATTAAACCTAAATTAAAAAATTTCACTAATGTATAACATGTAATTGTGAAGATTAAAGAACAAAAAATCATTAATTTAGAGTAATTGTTCACACTTTTAGCATCTTTTGTAATTGAATAAAAAATAGCTTCAGCTATACCATTAACTGCTAAAAATGGTAGGTATAACCAGTATGTTTTAAAAGCAGTAAAGAATTCCTCTTGTGTTTTTGGTGTATCGATACTTGATAACAACTTGCTAAGTAATTTGTTAAATATAAATTTAGTGTTGATTGGTGCAAACATTACAATGACTAAACTGAAATAAAATAATATTTTGAAAATGGGGCTAAGGGAATTAATCATCTGACTTTTAAATTTAGCATTTGATTCTTTGTTGTTATGGATCTTACTGATATACATCCTTGTTGATTCTTCAATAGGAGCAAATAAAAGTCTAGCAAATAAAGAACCATAGTTATTAATAACCGCATAAAATCCTTGAATTTCCATACTGAAAATAAAATTAATCAGTAGTTTATCCCCCTCAGTCAAAAAATGCTTGAATATTAATTGTGTGAATATCGATCTCCAATAAGTCATGGCTTCAGGATTAAGATAGTAACTGGTCTTTGGTGGTTGTACTATAATTTCATGAGGCGTTATTGGGTTAGGATGAATATAGGCCAATTTATAACATGCAAATAGATTTATGGAGTAAAACAACTGCCCAATACAATAACTCAACACAAGTAAACCATCGTTTAGTTTAGTTTTGAACATGAAAATTATTAGAACTTGAATCAAGCATTTGAGAAAAGAACTTAAACTTTCTATCTTAGTTCGCTTACTTAAATTCAATTCATATTGGTTTAAATTGAAATACGGCTCACTAAGCAGTTCAATCAAACAAGAACTAACCACAGCAATTATTGATATATAAGAATATTGTAAATTTTGGAAATTCACGTTTTGATTCATGAAAAATTGTAAATATATGACTATCATCGTAGTCAGTATTCCAACAAATACAGACACCCAAGATATATTGATGATACTCTGAAGAGTTATCCAGTTACTCTTGACATCTTTCTTATCTGATTCATGATTCAATTTTAATACTGCAAGCCTTATTCCAGCACGACTAGTATATAAAATCGTTCCAATTGTAAACTCAATCAATGCTGTGAGTCCAATCGAATTGGAGGTGACGTAACTAATGAGAACTTGGTTCATTACAAAAGTCATGAGTTTACCGTATAACTGACCCATCATCAGCATGCCTGCACCTGAAGACAGCCCCGAGGTATTCTTAACAGCATCCACTTTGGTTCTTGATGGTGCATTTTTCTCCTCCTTATCAATATTGATCTGATGTTGTTGTTCCCTGGTCTTCTTTGAAGAATCAAGTGATTCCACCACATATTGTTTACCAGTCATCCCGAGTATCAATTGCCACCAATTGTCACCACTGACAATTTAACGACCAACCAATTATATACAATTTGAGTTAGTTCTACTTCAATTCTTGTATATTAAGGTAGACTCCAGTGTACAAACTTTTTTAACTGAACTTGACCTGATTTAAACTTAACGGTTATCATTATCTTTTTAAAATTCTGGGCTGTGCAAGAGTTACCCTTTTTTGATTGGACAATTCAACGAACAACAACAAATTTAGAGCCCATAGTCAGTTAACAACATTAATCAGTTAAGCAGGCTGGTAATTTGAAAAAGTATATAGCAGGTATTCAGGTCAAGTAGGATAAGGGTAAACCATATCGACGATGGATTTCGAGTTAAGGGAACAAGACCGTTGGCTGCCTATTGCCAACGTAGCCAGGCTCATGAAAGCCACACTACCCACTACGGCTAAAGTATCAAAAGACGCTAAAGAGTGTATGCAAGAGTGTGTCTCTGAATTTATCTCTTTTGTTACTTCAGAAGCTTCGGATAGATGTATTCTAGATAAAAGAAAGACAATCAATGGGGAAGACATTTTATATTCTTTGAATACTTTGGGATTTGAGAATTATTCTGAAATTTTGAAGATTTATTTAGCTAAATACAGAGAACAACAAGCTTTGAGACAGGAAAGAGGTGAATACAAGAAGAAATCGAATAAGAAGGTTACCATTAGATTGAATGAAGATGGAGCTGATGAAAGCATGGTATCCTTAGCAGATACCGCTAATCAAGATGATGTAGAAGCTACTAAAGAGAATGAGAATTCTATAACCAAGACCTCAGAGGTCGATACAAGCATGAGCAACATGGAAGAATCAACATCAGTGTCTACAACTCAGGGGAAAGATGATAGTGATAAAAAGAAAAATGAAGAACAGCAGTTTTTCAGATATCCCGATGAAGAAGATGAAGATGAAAGCAGTAAGTCCGCTAGATCTGCAGCTTCATCAACTTTAATAAACACTAAGAACCCGGATGGAACAAACGAAGAGTATGTTCAACAACTATACGAGCAAGATTACGGAGATCAGTCTAAAATATATACACATAACTCACAGTATCATAACAATCCAGCTAATCCGCATTTTGTCAAGAACGAACTAGATGAAGATTTAAACTTATTAGAAAAAGAAAATGAAATTGATACTTCTAAACCATCATCGTCGTCAACAAATGTTCCCAATGCATCTACTGAAGATCAATTACATCATCATTTGAACAGTGCCAATAGTAGCAGAGCTAACAGCAGTGTTTCGCATGTGGTGGCAAGCGTTGGTAGTGTTGTTTCTCCAGAAGATAGACAACCATCGCAACAGTCACTGCCTGTTGATTCTACAGCCATGCAATCTAATAAGAGCGTAAGTGTTGCAGATGAGGCTACTTTAAGTTTAAACTTAAATGATAATGTGAATGGAGTTGTTGTTTCAGAGACTGAAGAACTAGCTTCGTTGACTAATGGACATCACGGTGAAAATGTATTATATCGCTACCAAAATGATTTTTAATTGTTGTGTTTTTAATTTTTTGTTGTTTTATTATATTATGACTATCATTATTATTACTACTATTAGTACCATTACTACTACTAATATGACTGATTATAATGATTTATGATTCTGATTATGATTATGATTATGTTTCGTTGCCATGTTTTGTTTGCTATGTGTAATTACATTTCAAACAAGAGATATTTCAAGTCTTGAAGATCCAATTCTTTGTAGACTTTGAGTTTGTACATTACTTTATGTATCTTCCTATTTCTTTTACTTTTTAACTTTTCTCTACTTTACTGCTTTTTTCTTTAACTTACTTTTGAATTCCTATTTACAATTCATGTACACGGTTTAATTAATTTCAACTTGAGCTTTCCAATTGTATGACGCATGTCACCAGCCCAGATATCATCATTCGTGTAATTTTACCCAACAAATAACATGATGTTTATGCTCATTCATGTAGAATTCTCTCCTGTATTGTCTTTGTATCCTGTATGTTTTCTTGTTGCCTGCCCGTTATTCACTAGCACTCTTCGGATGCTATCCTTCTCGGCCGTTAACATAGCTTTTAAGAGTGCTTCAAGAGAGCTTTAAAAGAGGCACGTGTTTGTAAAACAAGGATAATAAAATGACGCTGAGCCGTTGAATTTATCGTCTTTTGAAAATACATGCATTAAAATACTGCATATCAAAGTACAGCCCCAGCAAAAAGTAGTATCGTTAGTTCACCATTACTAGCTTAGTTCGTCCCACGGTGCTTCGGTTCCTGGGGGTTAAATAAATTTATAAGTCGGACTTTTATATCTCCTGGATAACTGAGATACTAACTTACCTATGATTTATTATATAAAAGCTCGAAGCTTTTTTAATGTAACGGCAGAAGTCAAACACTTTGTGATCTTTGTTCACAGTCTTGCCAGGCTTTTCTGTAAATTGAATTGGAAGTATAACAATCTCCGAAGAGATTTAAAGCTGGCGTGAATTGACTAGCTTTAAGCAACCTTTGATTGGTTTCTGCGGTTCATTGTTCCGACCAATTGTACACATACATGGTTTATTTCCCCTTTGCAGATTTCCAATTTACCGTTTTAGTGCATTTTACTTTTAGCTATACCTTTAAACTTTCTGTTTTTGGACTTTTGAGTTGTCTTTCTGTTATGGGATATTTATAAATAAATCAACGAAAATTTTTCAATTAGTCCAGCTATTTGAAAACTATTTAAAAACAACGCAATACCCAATTGAAGAGATAGTAATTCCAACTAAGCACTCACCTAATCATCTAAGATAATCAAACAAATTTCAATTACTAAGAAATGCTCTCTGCTGCCACTTTATCTACGCTTGTCCTTACTTTGGCTTCATCTGCTACAGCTGCTATATTCCCAGGTTCATATAGCCAAGTTTCTGTTGATCAATCCAATGTTTTAAGATACCTCGGTGGTCCAAATCCATTTATTGAACATACAGGATATGGTATTCCATTAGATACTCCAGAATTCTGTACCGTTGACCAAGTCCACTTACATATGAGACATGGTGAAAGATATCCTACATCTAGTGCATCTAAAAATTACGAATCTTTGTACAAAAAGTTGAAAGCGGCTGATGTAACTTCTTATGTTGGTCCTTTAGCCTTTGTTCAAGATTTAGAATATTTTGCTACTGATTCTGCTGATTACGAGTTAGAAACCACAAAAGGTCCTTATTCAGGTTATTTAGATGCTTTTAATTTTGGTTCTCAATTAAGAGCAAGATACGACTCTTTAATCGATCCAAATACCGTCACTCCATTATTTACTTCTTCTAAAGCTAGAGTTGTGGAAACTGCTCAAACTTTCGGTAAGGCTTTCTTTGGATTTGACGCTTATGCTACAAATGTTTCTGTTCAAGTTATCTCCGAAGATGTTTCACAAGGTCAAAATACATTGACCCCAGCTGACGCATGTCCTAACTTTGACAGTGATTATGGCTCTGATTACACTGATGCCTTCCCATCTATCTACTTTGAAAGAGAAGCCGAGAGATTAAACACTTTGTCTCCAGGTTTCAATATCACTGCTGATGATATTCCAGTTATGGCTGCTTACTGTGGTTACGAAATTAATGCTGCTGGTTCTTCCAACTTTTGTAATGCTTTATCCATGGATGCATTTGTTGCCAATTCTTACTACAATGATTTGATTAAATGGTATAGTGAAGGTCCAGGTAATAACTTATCAGCTATTGTTGGTGCAGTTGGTACCAATGCTACTTTAACATTGTTGAAGCAAGGTTCTGAAGGTTATAAGATTTCCAACTCTACCACCAGTTCAGAATCCACATTCAATGGTAAAGTTTTCTTGAACTTTTTCCATGATAATGATTTATTAAACTATTTGACTGCAATGGACTTCTTTGAAGATTATCCATTACCAAATGATGAAATTGATTTCCAGCGTACTTTTAAGTTAAGTGAAGTTGTTCCAATGGGTGCAAGATTACTCACTGAGAGATTAATCTGTAACGAGACTGCTTTTGGTGGTGATGAAGATGAAGTTTATATCAGAACCATTTTGAATGACAAAGTCATTCCACTAGGTGGTTGCTCTTCGGGTCCTGGTTACTCTTGTGGCTTAGATGACTACGCCGATATTATCGAAGGTAATATGGGTAATGTATCATTTGCTGAAGCTTGTGGTGTTGCCGAAGATGCTCCTAAATACGTTGACTTCTATTGGAATTGGGAGGTTACTTTTGACGATAATTGATTATATCCTTATTAAAGTTGTGATACCAGACCACTCTTCTTTTTTCTATTCATCTAGATACACCGATTAGTACTTTTATTATAAATAAGTATGTAAAAAATAAATTCTTTGTTTTAATTTAATTTAAATCAGCATAAGGAGTAGAGAACAGTTTTGGAGGATATTCTACATCGCCACAGTAGATCTCCATTTCACTATATGTACCATATAAGTACTTTTGTGCATCTTGGCACAGCTGAATAACATTTCTTTGATCAAATAGAAATCCAGGATCATTTTCAAAATTATTAACAATTCTTTCTCTGTGATACTTCAAGTATTCTTCAACTCTTTTAAATCTAAAATCAATCCACTCGGGATAAAACATATCATGCACTGAACGAGGTAAGACAGAAGGTTTGGAACTTGTAATACAACTGTTTTCTAATATACTTGCATCTGAGGGAACGTATCCAGCAACGCTAGCAATTCTATTACTTCTCTCACTATCAGGCTTAGTTGCAATATGTCTAATGACCCTACCCTGGAGTAATGTACAATAGCCAACTTTAGGATCTGGTATTCTGAACTTCGTTTCGTCGCCTTTAACAATAATTGTCTCACCGCCTATCATGTCAGCAGGTGCATCAAGCATGATAACTACTGCTAAAGCTGATGAATCGTAATGCATTCCTAAAATACTTGCAATTTCCTTTTCCTTAGTATCTTCTAAACAAAACTTCTTTTCTTTATCTGCATCCTCACTTTCACCGTTTACGTTTATGGTTGATCCTAAAGTAACGTTTGTATGGCTAATATCATAGTTATAAGCTGGTTTCAGATCTATCCCCACAAACTTCTCAATAATTTCAATAAATTCTCTGGAATGATAAATGGAATTTGTAAAAGGAGCATGCTTACTCAGATGTCCGCCAACATGAAAGTCTAATCTTGTTGTCATTTTACTAAAATCAGTGTTTGTCAACCTTCCGTACTTCTCAAGAATAGGAGTTTGAAAAGTTTCATATATGATCATCTCGACACATTCTTGAGATAGCAAGGGAAACGGATATGTTGCTCCAAAATCAGAGATAGGTGTAACGTGCGTCTTAGTTATTCCCAAGTCACTCAGTGTAAATTTAGGAGTAGTTTGGAAGTAAGACTCTTGGAAAATAATGTGTTTTGATGCGTCAAATTTTAAAGATGGATTGAAGCCTGGTTTAGATGTTATTCTTTTCAATAATGCGCTGACTTCGTTATCAATAGTCTCTTTCGGAATGTCGTGGGAGTGTGCTCCACTCGGGTAGTCTTCACATGCCATATTTGGTAGATCCAATACATTCTTTATCCAACTAAAAAAGGGCAAAAACTAGTAACACAAGAAAAGACAACGGTAAGTACCCCGTTAAATAAGTTTTAACCCTTGTTTTGACTCTTATCGCAAAAATGCACATTGAAATTTCCGCATTAGGAAATAACCGTTGAATAGTACTTAAACACTAAATTGAAATCAAAAACTGTTTATTTCGGTGGGTGCTATAGTGGACTACTAAATACAAATAATTATGATTATATAAACATAGAAAGACTATTCAGTGGATTCAGTAACAACGGGTTCAACTGCAGCAGGAGTTGGTTCAGTAGATTCAGCTTCGGTTGAATCAGGTCTAGATCTCAAAATGGGTGGCGCTTTAACCTTCATAGCTTCTTCTTTGGTAGTTTCAATTTCGAAAAGTCTGTATAACAACTCGAAACCTTCGTGTTTGTTAACCATTAGATTCAAGTTAGATTTACCTTTCCAAAGAGGTAAGAACAAAGTCTCTTGGTTTTCACCATCTCTTACAATTTCTAAGAAACAACATCCTTCATCGACTGGATCGATGGCAGCAATGAATTCATCGTCAATGTGGTTTTCCTTAATAGCATTAAGATTTGGGAAAGCGTCTTGTAATAACAATTTCAAGAGATCTAAATTACCTCTGAATTGTCTCTTGGGTGAAATGTGGGCTTTAAGTAATGCTACAGACTCACTTTGAACTCTCCATGCAACATCTGATCTTTGAGAAACAAATAACTTGATTCCGGCGTAAACAAATTTGAGCTTGTTGTTATTAGTCACTAAGATGCTTTTAATTATTGGAGAAACGTAATAAATTGTACGTAATGGTTCACCTGTGGCATTACGCACTAAAGTACAATCTTTATGGAAAGTATCTGCGACATCATAAAAGTCCCAACATTGTTGTAATGCTGGATGGGTTGATTCAAGGAAATTAAATGGTTCTTCATTTGCGTCTCTTGGTAGTCTTTCCTTCTTTTTCTTAGGTTGTTCAGTCTCCTGTGTAGTAATTTCAGTCTTAGCCTTTTTGGATTCGTCATCTTGTTCGTCTTCAATAGTACGTTTCTTAGAATGGTTTGAACTGTTATTTTCACCAGCTTCTTCTTTTTCTAACACGGTGATGAAAAAACCACCTGTATTTTGATAATGAGGATAAACTCTAATACAATTTTCTAAATGTAAATCTTTAGCTTCTTCTTCAGTAGGTGGGAAGTATGATGGGCCCATGGAATCAGAAGGCTCTGTTCTTTCTTGCATGTCCTTACCGACGACTTTCCAAGTAGATACACCTGGTGCTCTAATTAAACCAGGCAATCTGTCCGAACAATCAACAGTTTTAATCTTACCACCCATCTTTTTCAAAGCTGCAGCGACAACAGCTTCATTTTCAATTGGGTTCAAAGAACAAGTAGAGTAAACTAATCTTCCACCTGCTTTCAAAAGTTGTAAACCACGCATGAGGATATTCAATTGCAAAGTGTGTAATCCGATACCATTACCTGGTCCCCAGTCCTTCCATACATTGACATTCTTTCTCATGGTAGCATCACCTGTACATGGAACATCGCAAAGAACTCTATCGAATTTAACAAACTCAGAGTCAGCTTCGTCAAACTTCATTTTAGGGAAAAATTGGGCGTCGTGATTAACAACAATAAAATTTGGGGAATTCAGTCTCTTGATTTGATGGACTAACATATGAGACCTTTTGTAATCTGAGTCATTAGCCATGACAAAACCGGTTGGTTTTTCTAAATCTGTCTCCTTGGAGTGCAAAGCCTCGACTAATTGAGCAGTTTTTGAACCAGGAGCAGCACACATGTCCAAAACGTAATGCTGTGGTTCAACATCAAGTAATAAAGGTGGAATCATAGAAACTGCCTCTTGTCTTGAGATATTTCCAACTTCGGTTTCAGAAACTAAGAATCTTTGAGTCTTTGTGAATTGTGGATTTTTCTTCATCATGGATTTAGGTAAATCAATTTGGAAGGCCAATTGATTAGGATACCAACTAAATGCCTTTGGTGGAGTGTATTTCACGGGGGTACCATCTTCATTTTTGATTTCGTTCCCTTCCGCATCTACAAGTTTCTCTAAATGAGGCATGTGCTTAGTTCTGAAAAGTGTTGCAATTTCATTAGCATGTTGTTTAGATCCAGTAACTCTGAAAGTTAAGGGTAAATTCTCCTGACAAGTCTGATTGAACTGGTCCCATTCTTCATCTGGAATCAAATTAGATTGTTGCTCTTTATAGTATTGTTGCCATTTAGCGTTTTCTCTCTTGATTTCAGCCCAGTAACCATCATGACCAACTGGTCTGTCATCTCTTTTGCCGAGCTTGTTATTATGGCCGTTTTTCTTGCCGTTTCTCTTTCTAAATTTACCCATTGCACTAATTGAAGTAGACAAATATCTGTTCATACACTGTCTTGAGTATTAAAATGACCTTTTTTTTTAGCTTTAATTAGTTGATATGCATCTGATCCAAGCTAAGAAGAAATAAATTTTTTGAAAATTTTCGTTTCTGTGAGGAAAATAAATTTAAAGTCAACACAGCCTTGAAATGTGGAGAGAAGAATATTTATTATTATGCACATATAGTTGATATAATGTACAGCGTACCGATATATATGACTGTCTATCTACAGCGGGAGAGACATAGGTGTACAGTTTGCTACAGTTGGTAATGGGGATGCGTTGCCATGCCATTAGGTCATCTGGGATACAAGAATGCAAACTCGTCGACACTACTGTCAGACTGGCTGTTAGACGCGTCAACCTTTGTGGTTTCTAACCCAAATGCCAGCAATCGATACCGATTTCAGAGAAAAGATAGGCTGTTGAAAGTGCTTAAGATCATGAACGAGAGTATAAGAAGCAAGCTGTGCCTCAGTTTATGTGACTCGATGCATGTTATTCTTGGTGTTTTAAAAGGAGATGTCATTGGGAAATTAGAGAGGAAGTATCGAAGTCGTATTACGCAAATTGTAAATCTATCCGAATTGATTGTATACGATGGGTATTTTGAGATGTGGAGCAAAATACGTTTGTTCAAAGAAGGGTTTGGTGCAGGTATAGTGGGTGATTCAGCAGCTGCTATAAGTCCATTTGGTTCTTCTGTGATAGTTCTGAATATTGTTGACTGCGATATTATAGAAAGGGAGTGTAATGTCATGGAATTGAATCAAATTCCTTTGCTTTACAATAATGCAAAGTACAAAAAGCTGTTTGATGTGCCTCCCACTTTAACATATACTGATAATTACGAGGACGATAGCTACGCTCCTGACGAAATGGACCCTTTTTAATTTGATGCAAGTTTGATGTTTAATAATAATAAATGATGTTTTATTACATATATATATACATGAGTGTTTTTTGTATTTATAGATTGAATAATGATAAAACAAAATGAAAAAGAATAAATCAAATGGATTTATTAGAGTTTTTACCTCTTGGTCTATCCTTAAATTTCATTCTATTTACGTTCTTACCTCTTCTGGTCTTATAACCACCTTTAGCAAGAACACCCCATGGAGACTGAGATAATTTGTTAGACTTGGATTTACCTCTACCACCACCATGAGGATGGTCACATTTGTTCATAGCTACACCTCTAACAGTGGGTCTAATACCTCTGTGTCTGGATCTACCGGCTTTACCCAATGATTCAGTATGATGAGCAGCATTTGAAGTTGTTCCCAAAGTAGCACAAGCTTCAAGGGAAACGTATCTTTGTTCACCACTTTTCAAAGCTACAATAGCTTTCTTCTTTTCAGGTATTTTAGTAAGTAGTCTACCATATGACCCAGCGGCTCTACAGTATTTAGCTGGTCCATTTTCAACTTCACCAATGTTATGTATGATTGAACCAACGGGGATCATGGATAAAGGTAAGCAGTTACCTCTTCTAGTCAATTTGACAGATAATAAAGCAGGGTCCAAAGTACCACCCATTTCTTTGATTAAAGACTGTGGAATACCTGCTCTAAAACTTTCAACTTCATCACCTTCTCTTAAACCTTCACAAGCGATAATATATGAAAATTTTCCTGTTGCTGTATGTTTTAATAGGGCAATATGAGCAGTTCTGTTTGGATCATATTCGATTCTTTGTACAATATGGGCACCTGCTTCTTTTCTAGCATAATCAATAAATCTTATTCTACGCTGATGTCCACCACCTCTATGTCTAACTGTAATCTTACCTGTGTTATTTCTACCTGATTGAGAAACTTTAGTTTTGGTTAAAGGTTTATAAGGTTTACCTTTCCATAAATATGGGTATATTGGTTTTCTCCACCATCTTAAACCAGGCGATTTGGGTTTTAATTGTTTTAACTGGACTTTCTCCTTTGATAACTTCAATTGTGTTTGTGTAAATAAATCTTGTGTTTCTAAAGTAGTTCTTTGTTCTCTTGCTTCATCCCAAGAAGAAGCGAATCTGATGCTGGATAATGATACAGGTGACCTGTTGATCATAGATACAGGCGATTTCCATGCTTGAAAACGAGTTACAGCACTCCTCACGGAGATGCTCTGCACTCCCAGTAGCTTGAACATGCTATGCCTCTTGATCTCTTGCTGCTAGGAGACTTCTATCTGTACACATCAGGCATCTCCCTCCCTCCATCTATCTGTATCTGTAGTATGAAAAATTGGCCAAATTGAAGCAAAAGCGAGTGTTAGTTAAAATTCGACGCAACTGACTGCCACTAACCGTAAAATCGACGCAGCATAAGTGTCACTGTACACTTCTGCCTTGTACGGTGACACTTATGCTCAGCGAATGAGAAATCTCTGAGAATTCACTCTAGACTTACTCTCGCCAGTCGAGTCCTGGTGGTAGAGTAGTCAGTATGCACTATACAGGTTTATATCAAATGGTGGAATGCATCCTATCAATCACTCAGTTAACAGTCAATCAGTTGATTCAAGTGCACCTAGCAGACTCAATCACATCAGATCAGTTCATCGACACAATGTTCTCTCGTCAATTCATCAGATCATTAGCCACAGCATCCAAGACCACTGCAGTCAAACCTCCAATGCAATTGTTTGGTATCGATGGTACTTATGCAACTGCTTTATTCACAGCTGCTTCAAAGGACTCATCAGTTGAAAAAGCATTTTCATCCATCTCAACTTTAACTTCAACTATCGCCTCTGATGCACCTGTCAAGACCGCTTTAGCCAACCCTGCTTTAGCTCTTGATGCCAGATTAGCCATTGTTGATTCCTTATCTAAGAAATTGAAATTGGAACCAGTTGTATCTAACTTGTTAAAAGTGTTAGCTGAAAACAACAGATTAGACTTAATCTCTTCCGTTGCAGCTCAATACGGTAAGTTGACAGATGCTTATAAAGGTATAGTTGAAGCTACTGTTGTTTCTGCTAAACCATTAGACTCCAAGATTTTATCCAGATTACAAAAATCAATCTCTGCTTCCAAATACGTTGGTTCAGGCAAGACTTTAAAGATCACCAATGATGTTAACCCTGATATCTTAGGTGGTTTAATTGTTGAAGTTGCTGATAAGACTGTTGATTTATCAGTTGCTTCCAAAGTCTCCAAATTAAACAAGGTCTTAACTGAAGCTATCTAAGTTACTTCTCCATTTCACACAATAACGAACACACTAACTCATCCATTTACTTACTTTTTTTGCTCAATCGTTAATTCATCTACTCACAATTCATCAAGTATTGCATACTTATAACTAGAACAGGTGAATGGTAGTTTGATTTTTCGGTGATAGTAATTATAGTACATCCCAAAATAAAATATGATACATGCTTTAATTAAGCACTTATGTCGCAATCTCATTTAACTTAAACATTAAACATTTACGTTTATTTTTATCTTTATAACATATATTATTAATAAACTTTTCTAACGTTTTGATTCTATGGTCAATTGTTTCAATTGAGCTGACAATTGTGTCAAGTATATACAACAAGTAAACCCTACTCTAGCTAGTAATACACGCTCTAAATTTCCAGCATTTCTCTCATAATAAATAAGGCACCAGCGAAACTGGAAAGAAAGTACTGCTACTCGCTGACATGCATGATCTCCATATTTATTTAAACCTGATCAAACTAACTACAATTGTTTGCAGACCCCAGCACCTCAATTAACACTGCATCTTTCAAAGAGAGAGTATCACGAGAACAATGGAGGGTCTTCGAAGTCAAGTATCAAATTTGAAGATTTCGGAAAATGTTCACCTCCAACAAGAAGATGAAGAAGGATACATTGATATCACATCGAATTTTTTTAAGATCAATGATACGATTAAGTTCGGTGACATTGTTAAATCCAATATGTTCAAGCTTATTGAAGGAACACATGCACTTGAGGTGTTGAATCCCAGACTTGATTCCAGTCTTGTTGAATACGAGTGTTATGGTTGTTTGAACCTAGACTATTATAAAGATAATGAGAAAAGTAATGAGAGATTTGATATTGATAAAGTGCGTGGAGATAGTGAGATCGAATGGTGTTTTCAAAACTTATTCAAACTTATAGACTCTTGGTTTGAATTCAACACATCTTTAAGTTGCAATTTGTTAAGTTGTGAGTATATTACTGGAATACTGTTAAAATACAAGCGTGATAGAAATGTGAGGTTTGATTACCACAATGGAAAAATGGAATTATTGAAACTTGGATGTGTTGGTCTTATTCAATTCATTAAGTTCATCGTAATGCTGGGTCAAGCTGGTGTAATTTATGAGGAGGAAGACATAAATATCCAGACGATGAATTTTGATATGCTTTTGGAAATAGATATTTCTGTTACCATCATGGAATTAGAAAGTGTGACTAATGAATTAGCATCAGAAGATAGGATTAGGCAGTTTTTAGAAGTAATTGTTTCATTGTTATACATTGCTGAGATTTTGAGCTTTGATGTCAATGTATTTCATGAACAGAAAGACATTTCTGTATTATTGACTAATTTCCAGCGTGGTATTGATGCCATTGATAAATTACGTCAAACAGAAGTCAAAGAGACCGAGATTGAATTTGATCAAATGAAAGACTGTTTTAATAACAATATACAGAAATACATGGACAACTCGGCGCCTCCTAAGAGATCAGTATTAACCAATAGTGAAGAAGGAAGTACACCTGATAAATCATGGTTTATTGTGGCATTAGACAACTTAAAATTCTTATTTGATGATTTAATTCAAATGCTAGAAGTGATTAGGTGTTGTAATGTGCTTGAATTGATTGAGTTTCTGACTCAATTTATGAATTTCAGAAGGGAAAGTAAAGGACAAATGGAAGATGAGATTGTAGGACATCATGTAATTACGCGGTGTATTATGCAATTGTTTATCTTGCGTGATGATAAATCTATTATGGGATCAAGAAAGGTATACACTCAAGATTTATTAATTGATTTTATAACAGCTACATCTGGTCTTGGATCGAAATTATTTACATTACTTTATCCAGCCAAGACCAACAATAGTAGTAACACCATTACCACCAGAGAAGAACTAATAATAGGCGAACTCAGGTATAAGTTACAACTACTTTTAAACAATTTGGAATCCCCTTTTTTGAACTTAATATCTACAATCTCTCAGAATTCATCCAGGCAAAGGCAATTTAAAATTAAAGAGTTGGTGATATGGGACACATTACACGTCGAGATCAACAAATTTGAGAATGATCCTCAACTCATCGAGTATTTACAAAGTATAAGTGATGAAGTAGAACAACAACAGCCATTGAGTATGTTTGTATCATTTGAGAAACTATTGACTATGGAATCCATAGTTTTCAAATCAATTGAGCTTAAGACTTCAAAAGATTTACGAGAGATTATGATAGATTACTGGTATCTAAGCAATTATGTGCTTCCTTTAATCCAATCTGGCCCCTTAACCCAATTGACTAGTATAACTGAGTTCAAGACTACACAACTTACATCATTGAACAAAAAATACAAGAAATGCAAAGCAGGTGAGAAGAAGCAGAAATTGAAGGATGAATATACGAAATTAAATTCGTTATTACAACCTAAACTAACAAATTTGACAAGTTGGCTTAATTTGAAAAAAATCACATATGAGATTAAATCAAAGTTATCACTTTTACAATTAAGATTATTGGAGTTATTGTTCAACTTAGATGCAAATTGGTTTAATATTCCAAAATATTGTAAATCTTCTGAAGAATTTTTATTTTATTTACAAATGAAGTACATATCGAGTATAGGAATCCCTCAACAACCTACATTCCAAGATTTTGAAAATTACAAATCTGAAATAAAGCCACAGAGTGTCTCGGTATTACTTCAAGACGCACAAGAATTGATGGAATTCATTAAGAACTCAGATAATCAAATTGAGAAGAAACAAAAACTCCAAGGATCATTGGAGAGACTAATCGAGACACTAACATACCTTAACGACAATAAACAAGGACTCACAACGTACAGAATCAATTATCCATCTGATATAGATTGTTACTTCCCGCATATTGAACTCATTTAATTACTACATAGCATATATATGTATATATATATATATGTACAACAACAACTTGTTAAAAACAACACAAAGAGTACATATATACAATATATGCCACATGACAATTTCGCAGACCTCATTGATTGTCACGTGCACGCATAGTTAACAGCAAGTACACCTCAACCCTCACCTTAAGCTCAACAGCTGCTCACTCACTATCGAAGTGCACACGCTTTTAGTTGACAGCTAGTGCTCGTCTTAACTAAGCAGCAAGACAGGGTAAGCTCGGGGGAATCAAAAAAATTCAGAAAAAACCAAAATTTTCAAATTTTCACTCTCACTCTCACTCACTCTCTCACTAACACTAGCGGTAACACTCTGAACTGTTACTGGGTTTGGTTGCAATTTTAAAACTATTTCTTTCTTTGATATATAGTATTACTACTACTCGAATTATTGAAGACAAGATTTCCACTTTGATTTTGATTCCTTAACTCACTAGATTCATATCATATACATCTACAGCCATGCCTCCAAAATTCGATCCTAATGAAGTTAAATTCATCTATCTTAGAGCCGTTGGTGGTGAAGTTGGTGCTTCTTCCGCTTTAGCTCCAAAGATTGGTCCTTTAGGTTTATCCCCAAAGAAAGTTGGTGAAGATATCGCCAAGGCTACTACTAAATTCAAAGGTATTAAAGTCACTGTCCAATTAAGAATCCAAAACAGACAAGCCGTTGCTTCTGTTGTCCCAGCTGCTTCTTCTTTAGTTATCACTGCTTTAAAAGAAGCTCCAAGAGATAGAAAGAAGGAAAAGAATGTTAAACACTCAGGTAACATCCCAATTGAAGAAATCTGGGAAATTGCCAGAACTATGAGAGAAAAATCTTTTGGTAAAAACTTAGCTTCTGTTGCTAAGGAAATCTTAGGTACCGCTCAATCTGTTGGTTGTCGTGTTGCTGGTAAACCACCTCATGATATAATCGAAGCTATTGATGCTGGTGAAATTGATGGTATGTATTAACTTCTTCATTTGTTTTGCCATTTTTTTTCTTGCAAAAAAAAATATATTATCATCCACTTGAACATTATACTAACTTAATTTACTTTTATTTCCTTTTAATTACAGTCCCAGAAAATTAATCTTATGTACAAAAGAATTATACATTTAATATAGGGTTTTACTTACTTTCAATCAACTTTTCTTAATTTTTACTTACTTATCAACTAATTGATGAAACTAAAAAAAAGTTTGCCAACACTCTGGTGTCATATTTAATTTGTTATTTGATTCCTATTTTGGTGCAAACGAGATTTACTTGATTACTACTCACCTTTTTATTCGTGTTATTGCAATTATCCAAAGTACCAGTTTGATTTAATTAACTACTTAACTCATGAAATATACTGTTTGAAAACAACTATACTAACCCCTTTGGGTCTCATGCGTTTATGTCGCTAAATTTTTTTCAGATTACTTGACTTATACATTACAGAAAGTAATGATTGATAGATTTTATAAGTTTCTTCGGATCCTTACATTGATCTATCATTTGTGAAATTTGCCGATGGTTGGTTAGTTTTTTGATTATTTTTGGCTTGATGTGAACCTGTGATTATCTGGGGTTTTGGTATTGGTTGTCTAGGTATATTTGTATTGTTGTGGATTTTGAAATTATTGGGAAATTAATTGTGGTATTAGATGAATATCTTGGTCCATTTCACAATCATACATCTTCTTTCTGTAAAAGATTAAGCTTATTTGCTTTACTCGCTCTAATCTTATTTCCCTTGTGTTACCTTGCTTTGTCCAATCTTGGTTTTATTTGTCTGTATTCCTTCCCTTGGGGGTGATTCAGCAGTAAAAAAAAAAAAAATATTCTTGAAAATTGTGAAATTTTAGTGTTGCTGTTTTAGTCGCGCGGGGGCCTGAAATCTTGTTTGTTGATATAGGCTAAATTTATCTGGAGTTTGCTGTGTTTACGTTTTTATCTTGATAATTAATTGTAATTTGCTTGATGAATAGTCATTCAACTAAAGCCCAAATCATAGTCAAATAACTAGTAATACTCATGTCAGAATCAATAGATCGTGTTTTTGTGAAAGCGATTTCGACAATCAGGGCGTTATCAACACGCAAATCACAAAGTTCCTTGCCTCGTCCTCCATTATCGAGCCGTGTTAAGTTATATGGGTTATATAAACAAGCTACAGAAGGTGATGTGACGGGGATAATGCCACGTCCAGTTGGATCAACACCTGAAATAGAGAGTAACAAGCGTAAATGGGATGCATGGGAATTAGAACGTGGGTTATCTCAAGAAGAAGCCAAAGTGAAATACATTGAATTTTTAATTGAAACTTTGAGAAATTACGCCGTTGTTGATGATTATGATGGTGTTGATGAAACTAAAGAATTATTAAATGAGTTAGAATTTTTATGGGATCAAGTTAAACATAGTGAGGATTTCCATTATTTTCAACAAAGTCAAAACAATAACAATAACTATATTGGGTATGGATTGACTTCAAATGATTTGATCCAAAGAGCTCAATCACCAGCTTTATCCTTGTACAAACTAGCATCATCCAATTCGAATAATAACTTATTGCGTCCCATAAGCAGGCTTTCAATGACTCATTATCCCTCAAATAACAAATCGGCACAATTACAAGGACAAGCCCAAGCACATCAATCAGGTGCAGCTACAGCAGCAGCAGATTTAGAATCTAGTAGGACATCGCTATTTAATCAAGATGCTAATGTTAGTAAAGGATCAAGAAGACAGTTTAGTAGCGGGAGCTTAGCTGGTGGGCTAGAGTTTATCAAATGGCAGAATGACGTTAATTCAACTTTAAGCAAATTAAACGTTGAGTTAAGATATCTGAGAAATCAGCGTTTAGGATCAGGATCAGGTGGAATTGGCACAAATATTCCAATAACGAATAACTCGGGCTCACCAGAGAAGGGCAATGTAATAACGAGATTATTATCAAATATCAAGAGATTATTGATAAAACTGATTTCAAGTACATTTAAGTTTGTTAAAAGTGCATGTAAACATATTACAATTGATTTGGTATTAGTTTACATGACTATTGGCATACTTAAAAAGTTTTTAAATATTGATTTACTAAAGCTGATACAACAAGTGAATCCTTCTTCTGCTTTGAATCAATCTCCATCCCCCAAGATTGTTCCAGTGAATTCCTTATCATCATCAAGTACCAGCTCAGTTCCCAAATCAAACATATCCTACGATCCAAGCACTGCTATCAATAACTTGATCAAAGCTAGTGAACTAATATTCAATTTACTCAAATTATTCATCACTAAAAGTAATGATATAGTGCACTCAAGCAGCACTAACTCTCCAATGATAACATCATCTCTCAGTTAACTAACTACTGTTGTAGTAATGGAAAGTCTATATCCATATCCATATCCATATCTATAGTGTATATAATATAAATCTGAGTCGATCGTCTAATCATAAATGTGGCGAGTAAAAACCATTATCATATCTGTGTGTGGCGAGTAATGATTTGTAAGCAAGTTTCTTTTTCTGCACTTCCAGAGTGTGGCACAGAGGTTGACTGATTGAGTCTTCTTCTGCAAGGGCTGTAACTAAGAGTAACAAGAGTAAGATTTGTGTCAGACATAGTTGTATAACTGGCTTTCACTGGTTATTTATTTAATCTGGTCTTGAGAAGGGGTAACATTGCATCTTTGTTACTTTATTCATATCACTTACTTCTTTACTTCCTTCTGGGTAGCTGAATATTTTCACTTTTCTGCTCCGTTCAACTAGTTATCTCGTATCTCCTTCTGCCGCCTGCTGCCCTGCTGCTACTTGCTCTTACATCTTATTTCCGCTATCTAGCCTGTATAGTGTTTTTTTTTGCCCTCCAAGTTACTCCAGTTAACCACTAATTTTATTTCAACAATGTCTGTCTCTCCAGAAAGCTCCATGGGTCTCAATACAAAACCCGGACGTAAACCCATTGAGACTGAACCAAAGAACAAGAGAACTGCTCAGAATAGAGCTGCTCAAAGAGCATTTAGAGAACGTAAGGAAAAGAAAATGCAAGAATTAGAGATGAAGGTCAAATTACTTGAGAATGAAAAACTGCAAATTTCAAATGAATCGGAATTGCTTAGGATTCAAGTAGAGACTCTATTGACTGAATTAAACTCATTTAGAGGTGGATCATCAAATACGATAAATTCAGTTCATTCAAATAGCTCTCCAATGAGTAACATCTCTTCTTCTTCAAACAATGATACTCCAAAATCAACATCGGACTTGAATTCATCAACTTCCTTATCAACAAATAACACCTCAGGAACTATGAATAACAATCAATATACGAAACCAGGATATGCAAGTTGGTCTTCTGTTCCTGAATTATCAACTTCTGGTTCGATCTCAACTGACTCATCTCCAAATGCTAATGCCTCGAATTCTTCAAATAATGTCAACTCATCAAATGCTACCAACACTTCCTCTAATACAACAACGCAATTTGTTGATCCAATGAACGAATATAACAAAGACACATATGATGAACCAATTAACGATTTTTGTACCAAATTAAATGGTGCCTGTGGTACAAAAGATTGTCCTGTACCTAAAGATTACGATTATTCGAATAATCCTTCGAACTTATCTGATAATGATATCTCATCATTGTTGGCTAATCAAATGATTCCTACTTCTGATTCTACTCCAGAAAGTATTTCCAATGGTAATAGTAATAACAACAACACCAATAATAACAATAATTTCAATAAGGCATTTATGAATAACAATAAACAAAGACAAAGTAGTTTTGCTCCTGATAGTCCTTTGAACTTCTTGTACCAATCTCCTTACGAGAATTCGTTAGTGTTTACCAACAACAATAATCCAAATAGTTCAGCCGCTTCAGGTTTATTTGATTTCAATTTTGATGGTGTTAGTAGTATAGCTCAAACCAATAAAAACTCTGGTTATAATTTTAGTTTGGATGATGATGAAGAGAATGTTGCTTTGAAAAATGAAGTGGATCCAATTGAAGCTTTATTGATGCAAGAAGATCATAAAGACTTGTTTGATACTAGTTTCCTCGATGGTGCAACTGCCACAGATGAATACTTAGATACTACTAAATTAACCAAGGACAACCTTCAAACTTTGAATAATGTGAATAATTTAACCAATCCAAATGATGATGATGTAAGGATCGGTGATTCAGGGTCGAAGGAACCATTAATGAAATGCTCTCAAGTCTGGGAAAGAATAACTACTCATCCAAGATTCTCCGAACTTGATATCGATGGATTATGTGGAGAACTGAAAGCCAAAGCTAAATGTTCTGAAAAGGGTGTTGTGATAAGTGGTGATGATGTAGGAAAAGTATTACAAGAGGCTATCAAAAATAACACCAATGATCCAAGTAAAGCCAAATCTGCTAAGGAAAATGCTGAAGAAGGTAAAAAGTTGGTTAATCAGTTTTTAACCGGATTCAGTTAAATTTATCTTTTGTCTACTTCTATCTCCTTTATCTTCCATCGCCTTTTTGTCTTTACTAGTCGGCTAGTTTAGCTCAAATATCACCAATTCAATATTTTGTCTTTGTGTTTTTTTTGTCCCTGTTCTCTTATGGCCCGTGCTTGCATTTACGATTTAGCTTATTGCTTACTTACCTATTTAGTTATTTACTTGACTCTCTATATGCTTTTAACATTTTTACGTACTATGTTTTAATCTAGTTATAATTATAACAACAGTCAGTACTACGCAAATAGCTGTTTGGTAAGCCCACGACACCACACTCGAATTTAGTAGTGCGTTGGCACTTCTTCTCTTTGCTCTCTGTTGGAAAAACCAGAAATCAAACAGCCATTCAGATTTCAGATTTCAGATAGTATTGATCTGACGCATAATATTGTGATCGTTACATTAAACTCCATTAATACATAGATCAAATTGAGTTGATTAAGTCAATCAATCACATACGCCTTCTTGTGGATTACTCATCAACATGGCTGATATTTACGAGATTGAAGAAATCGATGGTGTTAGATTCAATTGGAATGCTTTTCCAGTCACTAGAGGTGAAGCTGAAAACATGTCAACTCCAGTTGGATGTTTATACACACCTTTAAACCCAAGGGATAACTTGCCATTAGCTGATTATGATCCTCAAACGTGTCGTAAGTGTCATGCTATTTTGAATCCTTACTCTCAAATTGATTTAGCTGCAAAGACTTGGTCTTGTCCATGTTGTTTCCAAAGAAATCCATTGCCTCCTCATTACCATAACATCTCTACTGAGAATTTACCAATTGAATTGACTGTTGGTGCATCTACAATGGAATATGTTTTGACTCGTTCTCAACCACCTCCCCCACCGGCTTTCATCTACGTGATCGACTTATGTCAAGATGCCGAAGATTTAAGAGCTTTAAAAGATACTTTGATTTCATCATTGGCTTTACATCCACCTGGAGCATACATTGGTTTAATCTCATATGACTCTGTGGTTAATGTCCATGAACTCAAATTTGATTCATGTTTCAAGAAATACGTTTTTGGTGGTTCAAAAGAATATGAATCCCTAAAAATTCAAAAACAATTAGGTATTTTAGGAAATGGTTCAAAATCCTGGGTTCAACAATTGGAATCTGGTCAAGGAACAATCAACAAATTCTTATTACCACTAAGTGATCCGAACTCTGAATTTTTGATTACAAAAGCCATTGAATCTTTAGAACCTTCTAAATGGACTGTAAATCCAGGCCATAGACCAATTAGAGTCACTGGTTCAGCATTGAGTATCGCTTCATGTTTAGTTGAAGGTTCATTTTCTCAATGTGCTGCAAAGATTACTTTATTTGCTGCTGGTGCATGTACTTTTGGTCCAGGTACAATTGTTGGAAGTGAACTGAAAGAGCCAATTAGATCCCATAACGATATTGAAAAAGGTTCCGCTAAACATTACAAGAAAGCCGTTGCATTTTACAAAAAATTAACTTCAAAAGCTGCTGGTTTGAAAAAAGATTCAAAAGATAAGTCTTTTGACCCTGCATCAACTAGTATTTTCAGTGTTGATATCTTTGCTGGTTGTTATGATCAAACTGGTATTTATGAAATGAGACCTTTGTCAAACCAAACCGGTGGTGTTTTGGTTGTTACGGATTCTTTCCAGACTTCTATTTTTAAAAGAAGTTTCTATGCTTGCTTTGATAAAGATGAAGAAGAATATCCTTTCACTTATTTTGATGGAACAATGGAAGTGTTTACATCTCCAAAATTGAAAGTTGCAGGTTTGATTGGTCATGCAACTTCATTGAAAATTCAAGGAGATAATGTAGCTGATACTGAAATTGGTAATGGATTTACTAATAAATGGAAGTTAGGTTGTGTTTCACCAAGACATACATATGGTGTATTCTTTGACATGCAAACAGTTGCATCTGCTGATTTTAGAGAAGGTTTTGCTCGTGAAGTTCATATTCAATTTCAAACCACTTATAGACATACTAATGGTTCCATTAGAATAAGAGTTACAACTTTGAGTAGATTGACTTCTAATTCCACCGATTTAGCTTCTACTTTCGATCAAGAAGCAACAGCTGTATTATATGCTAGATTGGTGGTTCATAAATTAGAAAATGGAGGTGAATATTCTGATTTATTAAGATGGATTGATAAATCATTAGTCAAATTATGTACCATCTATGGTGATTATGCTAAAAATGATTCGAATTCATTTAGACTATCTCATAAGTTCTCATTATTACCACAATTCATGTATCATCTAAGAAGATCTCAATTTTTACAAGTGTTCAATTGTTCTCCTGATGAGACTGCTTTCTATCACCATACTCTATTGAGAACTGATATTAGAGATTCATTAGTTATGATTCAACCAACATTGACTAGATTTATGGCAGATGGTTCAGAACCTGAACCGGTGTTATTAGATTCAGCTTCTTTGAAAGTCGATGCAGTGTTATTATTAGATGCCTTTTTCTATACTGTGATCTATTTCGGCCATGTAGCAGCTGATTGGAGAGACAAGAACTACTCAAGAGAAGATTATCCTGGTGTTTACGATATGATTGAGAAATCACAAGAAGAGGCCGCCTCTTTAATTGCTGATAGATTCCCATTACCTCGTTATGTTACCTGTGATGAAGGTAAATCTCAAGCTAGATTCTTGTACTCCAAATTAAACCCAAGTGAAAATGATGAATCGATGAAAGCAGCAGGTGGTGTGATGGGTGGTTATGTCGCCAATGGCGCTGATGCAAATACCGTTGTTCATACTGAAGATGTCAGTTTGAAGACATTCTTCTCCCATTTAGCAAGATTGGTCGTCCAGAACGCCAACTCCTGATTTGCTGATAACTAATTCTCTCTCTCGTCATCAGCGAATCGTCTGTCTAATTATCAAACTACATAAGTCACTGTAACCTATTAAAACAAATCATACTACTATTTAGCACAATAGAATAATAATAAAATAATAATAAAAGTCACTACGGATTTAGTCCCTCATAGTTTTTCAATATATTTTCCGCGAATGTAATATATTCCGCTGCTGTTTATCTGTCTACTTGCCCAAATTATATCCACTCATGTATTCACTTCACAGTTAGGCAACAATAGCGGACGCAACAGCGGCATAGCAACGGCAGAAACCATCAGCAATCATACTAGTGAAAGCAGCACATTAGATCTAATTATAACAAAAGATCTGACGGAAATAAACCTGACGTATACTTGTCGGATTGCATTGTATACCGGATTGTAGTGGTTTGAAACAGCTCTATGTGCAAGTATTGTTTTGATAGATTACTCGATAACCCCCTATTCTCTGCTAATTAACGCATGATGCTGCAGTCGCTAAGTGGCGGAAGTTAACTTGCTTTTATTTAAATTGGATTCTGTTGTTGTTGGTTTGATAAGCACTTTTGTATATTCTTCATGCATATAAGTTTTTAATTTATTTTGGTTTCCGGTTTATTGGTTTCCTTTATACACTGATACTATTAACCACCTGCTGTCATACTGGTTGTTGAGATGGAGGTACTTTGAGTGATTTGGTCTAGTATATGTTTCACGGTACCTCTTTTTTCTTGCTTTGTGTTACTTCTCTTTTTGTTGCTTCTTGTTATTTTCTGTTAATCGTAAGGTGAATTTGTGAAGCTTGTTCCAAAGCCAATTCAAGATGGACGGAATAGAAGATATCAAACAAGATTCAGGAATCACAATAGATAAATCGAGTATTTCTAGGGATGTGATATCCTCTTCACAAACTTCATCTGTGTCAGATTATTCCACTTCAGCAACATCAATTTCAAACTCAGAAATTACCTATAGTAACCAAGAAAATATTCCATCATTTAAAGATTTGAAACAGTACCCTTTCCCTGTAAGACATGATGCAAACCCATTACAAAAAGTTTTAGATATAGATTTAAAGACTAAGGATAATCATGTTGCAAGAGATCAAGACCTTCTTAGACTTACAGGTTCTCATCCTTTTAATTGTGAACCACCACTTGAAAAACTATACAACTCAGGATTTCTAACCCCGTCTTCATTACATTTTGTCAGAAATCATGGTCCAGTCCCACAAGTCATGGATCAAGATATCATGAATTGGGAAATTTCAGTAGAGGGAATGGTTGCAAATCCATATAAAATCAAATTGTCGGAGATTATTTCTGATTTTGAGATTTTTACCGTGCCTATCACTTTAGTCTGTGCCGGTAACAGACGTAAAGAGCAGAATGTTGTAAAGAAAGGAACAGGTTTCAATTGGGGTGCTGCTGGAACATCGACTAACTTATGGACTGGTCCATTGTTAATGGACATAATAGAAAAAGCTAAACCTTTCAGAAAGGCAAGACATGTATGGATGGAAGGTGGTGATGATCCTGCAAATGGTGCTTATGGTACTTCCATCATGTTACATTATATTAGAGACCATGAAAGATCAATCATGTTGGCATATAAGCAAAATGGTGAATTCTTAACACCAGATCATGGAAGACCTTTAAGAGTCATTATCCCAGGTGTTATTGGTGGAAGATCAGTTAAATGGTTGAGAAGATTGGTTGTTAGTGATGTCCCTTCAGATAATTGGTATCATTATTACGATAATAAAGTATTGCCTACCATGCTTGAACCTGAAGAGGCAAAGAAAGCCGATCATTGGTGGAAAGATGAAAGATATACTCTATATGACTTGAACATCCAGAGTATCACATGTAAGCCTGAGCATGAAGAAGAATTACAATTATCAAATTATTCAAATCCTGATGAGCAAGAATACACACTCGGTGGATTTGCTTATAATGGTGGTGGTATTAGAGTTGGAAGAGTTGAAATTAGTTTAGACAAAGGAAGAACTTGGAAATTAACAGAGATAGATTATCCAGAAGACAGATATAGAGAAGCAGGTTATTTTAGACTTTTTGGAGGGTTAGTCAATGTATGTGATAGGATGTCATGTCTTTGTTGGTGTTTTTGGAAGTTGAAAGTAAAGATCTCAGACTTGGCCAATGCTAAAGATATTCTCGTTAGAGCTATGGATGTGCGAATGGTCGTTCAACCAAGAAACATGTACTGGAATGTGACATCGATGCTTAATAATTGGTGGTATAGGGTAGCTATAGTTAAATTGGACAATGGTAACTTAAGATTTGAACATCCAGTACATGCCACCAAACCTACAGGTGGTTGGATGGAAAGAGTTAAAGCTGAAGGAGGTGACCTATTGGATCATAATTGGGGTGAATTTGACCCAGATGCAGGTAATTCTCAAGCTAGAGAAATTAAGCCCGTTGTTGATGAAGACATTGAAATGATGTGTAATCCTGAAAAAATGAATGTTATCATATCTAAAGCTGAGCTGGCAAAACATGAAAACGATGAAGTCACTCCTTGGTTTGTTGTTAAAGGTCATGTGTTTGATGGTACTGAATATCTGGAAGAACATCCGGGAGGAGCTCAAAGTATCACTATGGTTAGTGGTGAAGACGCAACTGAAGATTTCTTGGCTATTCATTCCACTTTCGCAAAGAAAATGTTACCAAAATGGCATCTTGGTAAACTTGAGAGTGATAATGACACAAAAACAGTTGCTGTTGTGGAAGAAGATTTCAGTTCTAGAGTTACTCTACTTGATCCCAAAAAATGGCATAAGATCAAACTATTTGAGAAAGAAGTTATTTCCCATGACACTCGTGTATTCAAGTTCCAATTACAACACGAAGCTCAAACTACCGGTTTAGCAGTAGGTAAACATTTGTATATTAGGCTAATGGATAAAGCAACTAACAAATACGTCATGAGAGCATATACTCCCAAATCATGCCATAGAACTAAAGGACGTCTAGAAATTCTTATCAAGATTTATTTTGCCCAGGGCGATTTCAAGGGTGGAGCGATGACAAGTCTTATTGAAGATCTTCCCTTAGGGGATCATATTGAGGTGAAGGGACCTATTGGTGAGTTTGAGTATCATGGATATGGAGAGTGCTTAGTTCATGATAAACACACTTTCAACGTTGAAAAATTTGTCATGATTGCAGGTGGATCAGGTATCACTCCCTGTTACCAGGTCTTGAAAGAAGTATTGAGGCCTGATGCAACACCTAAGGATAACACACAAATTGATTTCTTCTTTGGTAATAGATCGGTGGAAGATATTTTGTGTAAAGAAGAACTAGATCAACTTGCATCTATCAACGATAACTTTAGGGTTGATTATGCATTAAGTGACAAAACTAAGATTCCCCCAAATTGGACTGGATTGACCGGTAGGTTGACTTTCGAAATGATAGATAATTATATGGATGGATATATGGACAACGGCAAGGCTATGCTTCTTGTTTGTGGTCCTCCTGGTATGAATGGAGTAGTGGAAGCTTGGGTTAAGGAAAGGAATTTTGATGAGAAGTATGTTATTTACTTCTGATACATGTATATGCGATTAAATAAATTGAGACATATAAAACTATTTAATATATTCAATCTATGTTTAAAAAAATTGAGAATAAAATAAGAGTAAATCTGGTATATAATAAAAAATTAAATAGATTCATTAAAGCGATTCATATGGGACAAGATAAAACCATTGACGTCAAACATTGATCCGTCTTCACTACTTTTAGCTGACATATTGGCGTCTTTGCTAAATTCAAACTGAAAGTTATCTGGAAAACTAGGTATATCAAAGTGCTCCTCTTTATCCACAGAGAGATGTAAGCTGTTATCATTTTTTGAAAATTGCTGAGTGGCATTGAATGTAAATTGCGCTTGCTGCTGCTGCTGCTGTTGTTGTTGTTGTTGTTCTGGTAGTTGTGGTGTCCCCGAACCTTGGTCGAACTGCATGCTCTGAGGAAGCGGTTGTTGTACTTGAGAGGGCACAGGGTGTACATTAGATGGATACTGCTCAAATTCAAATTGAGGCGGCATATGTTGTTGTTGTTGTTGTTGTTGTTGTTGTTGTTGTAGTGGCAATTGTTGCTGCTGTTGCATGAAAGCATTGGGACTTTGCATATAAGTATTTAAAGGTTGTTGATGAGACGGTGAATTAAAACTTAAATGGGGAGAAGGCATTTGCTGTTGCATTTGGGGTGGGGTTCCACCATAATACATATTGCTCTGAGGCGAGTACTGTATACCAGTTTGCTGCATTAATTGTGGTTGCATCATCGGCGGTGTGGGATGCTGATTTTGCAGATTTATCTGTTGTGGTGAATACATTGCCATATTATTTTGTGGTGATACTTGTTGATAAGGCTGTGGTTGTTGAGCGTTCATATTTGAGAATAAAGATGTGACATTCACTATTGGAACATAATGATTTTCAAACTCCATGAATTCATCATCATCGATTGTTCTTTCAGATCCGTCACTAGGACTAATGGCTATATAGCCATAATCCTCTCCATGGGCTGAACGGTTGCCTCTTGATGTCTTACTTAACATAGGGATGTTCACAGACCACTTATCAGCTAATGCTTTCAAAACGTTTAAGTCCTTTGAACCTCTTTTCCAAGTCTCTTTGAATTGAAACAAAGCTTGAATATAGGTAGTCATCCTGGAATACGCGGCCTTATGGAAATAGGTATCTTGATTAGCCAGCAAAAACAAGTCAAACATTGCAGCTTGAAAAATTAAATATCCTGCGAAGTAAGGTGACTTAGCAAACCCATGAACTAATGCAAATCTTTGGATCAGCTTTGCAGCTTTTTCTACATGATTTATCATTGTCGCCATTATTTTGGCTGGGTCTTGTACCAGATAAGAACGATGTAGCAATATTTGAATGATGTAGTAGGATAAATGTAATAGAAGCACAGTCTTGTTGGTTGTTGTCGGGGTAAGGCAAACTGATTGAGGAAATGAATTGTATAGCGAGTGTAACGATATAACACCTTGTTTCAATAAAAAGAGTTTATGTGAATTGTGGATATAGTCAGCTTTAAAAGAATAAATTTGGGACATGGATCTATCATGAACATACCACAATTTGGAATGTAGTGAAAATACTGTCTCAGCTATATCGTTATCGGGAGTGTCATTCTTCAGTCTTGGTGGGTAAAAAGGGGCAAGAATTCTAAAGTACTGAATACGACAACCTCTGCCTAAAACAGTAGTTATAAATCTGTCTTGAAATATAACTGACCAAAACAAAGCTGACTTATGAGGAGCCATGGAGATAATACTGGTTTTCTCCTTCTTCGGTATAGGTTCATTGAGCTTCTGCCCTTCACCTAAATGTAATCCCAGGTACTGACATTGCGATGCACAAATGGCATTGAATACCCAAGAAAATGAGTCTCTAGCATCACCTAATTCATAGCATGAGAGAATCAGTAGAGCTTGTAAAACATACTCATTCAAGTGAGAGCGACAAGCTGGAAGTAAAACCGCTTCTGCTTCCTGCAAAAATAATTGGGTGTGAGACTTGCTTCTCTTTGAATAGATTGAACCATAAGCAAATATAGAGCATAATAGAAGTTGCTTATCTGGTTCTCTTGATGGAAACTGCCATGATCGTACCTCATTCAGAGTCAATAAAGAAATATAAAAATATTGCGCAAAGCTGTCTTGAAAGTAATTAAATAATTCATCTTTTGCTGCTTGAGTGATTAAACTTATATCGATATTGTTTGTTTTATAGCGATAAGATGTGGATCTAGTTTCACTTCTTCCGGAGTCTGGGGTATTCTGAGCAGATGAAGCATTAGGACTTGCTGTATTTCGGTCTGAACTCAAGGGATAACTGCTATCTCTTTGGTATTGTTGCTTTATGAAAGAGTCATCTTGGTTATTTATTGTACTGTTGCTATTTTCTCTACGTTCATCTTCATCATCCTCGTCCTTATCCTCAACAACTTGCTGTCTTCCAGACAAGGGGCCGTAAAATTCTGTGTTTCCCTCACCATCTTCCCTGACTCTCCAGGCAGTGGATACAAGCTCTTCTAAAGCACCTGGATTTGCATGTACGCCCCCTGTGTCCGCAAGCTCTTGATTTTGGGACAACTTTGGTGGCATAGGAAATAGATCATCAGTACCAATAGCGGCAGCCTTTTCAGGATATTCTTTCATAAGAGTTTTCGCATACTGCTCTAGCACATCTGTTTTAATTTCTAAGTAATCAAATAAAGTGGAGTCATACTTCCATTTTCTCCTGTCTTGTGCATTGGAATAGGTACAATTATCTGCGTTATTATGCTTGATACATGTTGAACATGGCTGTTCCCCATTACATTTCCTCTTTCTTTTCTTGCAAAAAAGACACGCATTCGATGTAAGGGTATTTGACCTTTTAGACTTTTTCTCTGACATCGCAGGCTTCTTTTCTTATAGTATATCGTAAGTTATTGCTGAAGTACGGGACTAAGTATGGATATCTGTTATTATTTGCACACGTAACACTCCAGCTTTGGACATGCTGCAACGGCTCCTCCCGTCTGTCAAGAGAGGTGCTACTAAGTTAGTCTTGTTCGCCGTCTTTCAATCTTTCCTTCCTTCTTCAATCCAGTCTCGTCTCTTTGGGGTCGCTAGACGCTCGGTTTCGGTTTGAAAGAATTGGCGGAATTTACATTGTCGGATTGTAAACCGTTTGTTTGTTTTGATGGAGATAAATTGGATTTCCGGTTTCGAGAGATAATTGTTATTTCCACACAAGATTAAACCTCAGGGTGTAATTGTAAAGAAGATACGTTTTCAACCAGTTAACTGTTGAAATGGCTCAATAGTTGGCGGTTACCTTGGCACCTCTAGTGCTATCTCTTATCTCAAATATCGTCTGTTCTGTACAGGGATATAGCATTACGCATACACTCCGACATAGGAGAACTTGCTCAAGATTTAAGCAACTTGACAAATTGGCTGATTTACTTAGATTTTTCATAGATAAATTATCTTGTAAAGATAAGGTTCAAAGTTCTTTGTCTTTGCTCTTGCAGTTCTTATCTGTTCATTTGTTCACTACTCTTGTACATATATTGTTCGGCTTTGCTGTTTTTTTTCATTCTCCATTTACTGCTTCGATCTTCCCATCTGCTTCTCTAACTTTACTTACTGTTCACATTATTACTACTATTACAGTAACTATACTCTTCGGTTAGATTATATACAACATGATACTATCTACTCTTTGGAAAGCTCCAGAACTAAACCCAAAGGACTTGAAAGCAAAGTCTATTCCATTTTTAAACCCAATCAACATTTATGGTCGTTGTTTCCATTTGTCTTGGTTAGCCTTCTGTGTTTGTTTCTTATCATGGTTCGCATTTCCTCCATTACTTAAAGGTACTATTGCTAAGGATTTGAACTTAACCGCTGTCGATATTGCAAACAACAATATCTGTGGTTTGTCAGCAACGTTGGTTGCTAGAATTATTGTGGGTCCACTATGTGATAAATATGGTCCTAGAATTGTGATGACCGGTATATTACTTGCAGGTGCTGTGCCAACTGCTTTTGCTCCTTTAGTTAATAACGTTAGTGGCTTACATGCTCTTAGATTTTTCACTGGTATTCTTGGTGGTAGTTTTATTCCATGTCAGTATTTCACTACTATTTTTTTTGATAAAAATATAGTTGGAACTGCTAACGCTTTTGCTGGTGGTTGGGGTAATGCCGGTGGAGGTATTGCTTTCTTTGTTATGCCTGCTTTAGTCAGTGATTTAGCATTAGATGGATACGACTTACACAAATCTTGGTCCTTGGCTTTCACTATTGGTCCTTTCATCATTTTAGTAACTGTGGCCGCTATGGTTTTCTTTTTGGCTCAGGATTGTCCAGAAGGTAAGTGGAGTCAAAGAACAGATATTTTAGGTATAGGCATGGATAATTCATTGGTCAATGTTGTTTCTGTAACCTCTCATGTTGATGAAAAGACCGGCAAGTTGTCAAATCATTTCTCAGCTTCTAAGGAAGAAGACGAATCTGGAGATGCTCAAGTAATTGTAGCAGTTGATGATTTAATTATCAAAGAGGAAATTATTGAAAGCCCTTCTTTCATGGACTTCATTAAAACAGGTTTCCATTACAGAACTATGGTTGTTGCCCTTCCTTACTTGACTACTTTTGGTGGTGAATTGGCTGTTGAAGCTATTCTCAGTGCTTTATACCTTGAAACCCAACCTACATTCACTCAAAAGAGAGCCGGTGATTGGGGTTCAATGATGGGTTTACTAAATGTCGTCTCCAGACCATGTGGTGGTATTATTTCTGATATGCTGTACAGACGTTTCAAAACAACTAGAGCAAAGAAATTCTGGTGTTTGTTCTGTGGGTTCATGGAAGGATTATTTTTACTTTGGATTGGTTTGGTTCCATCATTAAGTATTGCTGGTCTTATCACAGCATTAGCTGTTATGAGTATATTTATGGAAATGGGTAATGGTGCTAATTATGCTACAGTCTATTTCATTAACAAGAAGCATCCTGGTATTGTCAGTGGTGTTACTGGTGCTTTTGGTAATTTAGGGGGTATTTTGTTTTCCCTAGTCTTTCGTTTCAACGTTCAGGCAGGTGTAACAGATTACTTCAAAAGTTTCTACATCATTGGTGCTGTTGTTATGGGTGTTAATTTCGTTTGTTCTTTTATTCCAATTAGAGAAGAAGTACCAGATGTTGAACCACACAAGAGTGGAACGATCATTGCTAGTCAAGATCTTAAGGTTTGATTTTGGTTCCAATTATAATTCTTTACTGATCTTATTCTATTCATTCTATACATTCGATATATTTTTTTACTTTTAAATGGGGCATATAGTTTCTTCATTTGTTTCTGTTATGTAGTTTTGGTTTCAATACAAGTCTTATTAATTAAAAACTAAAGACAGTTGTTAACCCCCAATCTTTATCCAATAGAATGCTATTGCATATGCCAATAGAGTAAAATTTCGTCTATTATTCCTAGCAAAAGATAAATACGGCGGAAATTAAATTTTAGCGAAGGAAGTTTCCTTATCGGATGGAAAAAAGTAAACAAGTGGAGATTTTTTAATATTTTTTTTTTAGCGTGAGTACGGATTGCGGTGCTTATCAAACAAGTCAAACCGGTAATGGAGAATATTGGTAATCTGGACAGAGTGATTGGCCGCCTGGTGGAGATATGCATAGCTGCAGCTGGCATGGTGTCAAAATAAGCCAAATAAAGGTTGGAAGCAGCAAGAGGACGTTAAAAACACAGGTTAATATACACCTGATATCCTGCTCCATATTTTTGGGAGCTTTCAAGTTTCCAGAATTATCTCGGATCACAAAGATTTTGTGGTGCTAGTATTAAGGCAATACAACTTTTGAAACAACTCTAACATGCCTAACGACCTGAGTCCAGTTCCAAGTTATGGTATACCACCATTACCTTCTGCATCAAAGTTGCCAACAGAGCAGAAAAAACATATTGTCATCTGTGGGTTGGGTATGGTTGGTATAGCCTTTCTTGAGAAAATGTTAATGAATGATTCAAAAGCTATGGAATATATAATAACTGTCATAGGAGAAGAGCCATATTTAGCTTACAACAGAGTTGGCTTGACCGATTTTTTTGGCCACAGAAAGTTTGAAAACCTATTATTATCTCCTCAAGAGTTTTATGAAGAAAGAAAAAGAGAACATTGGAATTATTCTATTGATGAGAAAGTCATCTCAATCAACCCTGGTAAGAAATTGGTAGAAACTTCCAAAAACAATGTTTACACATACGATTACTTGGTCATGGCAACAGGATCATCTGCTTTACTTCCACTAGACCTTCTGCCTCCACTGAAAGATAAAACAGCAAATGAACTGGAAGAATATAGAAAGATGGGTTGTTTTGTATACAGAACAATTGACGACTTACAATGCATGATCTCTTTTAGTGAGGTTGAACTAGATATAAGAGCCAAAGATAAACCTATTAAACGTGCTATAGTTGTAGGTGGTGGTTTACTTGGTTTAGAAGCTGCTAAAGCTTTGAGTGATATAGGTAAATATGATGATATCACCGTTGTCCATAGATCTAAATGGCTACTTTCTCAGCAAATGGATGAGAAGGGAGGTAACTTGTTGACTGAAAAGATCAGAGATATGGGAGTTACCTGTAGAACGGGTACTTTAGTCGAAAGTTTAAAATTTAATGACAAAAATGAGCTTGTTGGTGTAAAATATAACAACGGAGAAGAAGAAAGTTGTGATCTTCTTTGTTACACCATTGGTATCAAGCCAAGAGATGAAGTTGCTAAAGATGCTGGTATTGCAGTTGCTCCTCGTGGTGGTATTGCAGTGAATGATAACTTGCAAACTTCAGATGAATTTATTTATGCCATCGGAGAATGTGCTTCCTGGAATAACAAAACTTTTGGATTAATTGCCCCAGGTGTTACGATGGCAGACGTATTATCTTTTAACTTAACCCAAGCAAAAAACCATTCTGCTAAGACTTTCACCGAGCCAGATATTGGTACTCGTTTGAAACTTATGGGAGTTGACGTTGCTTCCTTTGGTGACTACTTTGCAGATAAGAATGGTCCTAAATGGCTTCCTAAGAGCTATAAAAATGGTATGGACGACATCCGTTCCTTGGTTTTTGAAGATCCTATTGAAGGTTTATACACTAAATTGATCTTGACAAAAGATGGTAAATACTTGTTGGGTGGTATCTTGGTTGGTGATACCAAAAATTTCACAAAGTTCACTGCGCTAGCTAAATCAAGAAAGCCTCTTCCCCTCTCTCCATCGGAATTAATAATAGGAAAGCCAGGAGAAGATAATAATGATGCAGACATTTTAAGTGATGATACTCAGGTTTGTTCCTGTCACAATGTCACAAAAGGTGATTTGGTTGAAAAGGTCAAAAATGGTACATGTAAATCTCTTGCCGAATTGAAAAAATGTACCAAAGCTGGTACCGCTTGTGGTGGATGTGAACCAACAATGAAAGTCATCTTTGAAAGCGAAATGAAAAAACTTGGAAATGTTGTGACTAATCACTTGTGTACACATTTTGAGTACTCAAGAGCAGACTTATTCAGTCTTATTATGGTAAAGAGATTCAATTCATTTAAGGAAATTATGGCTAGTTTAGGTAAAGATCCAGAGGCTGCAGGTTGTGAAATATGTAAGCCTACGATCGGTTCTATACTTTCTACTTTGTTCAATAGACATCTTTTAGAGGCTGATGTTCATGGATTACAAGACACCAATGATAGATTTTTGGGTAACATTCAAAGAAACGGTACTTATTCTGTAGTTCCAAGAATGTCTGCGGGTGAAATTACCCCAGAAAAGCTAATATCAATAGGAAATATTGCCAAAAAGTATGATGTCTACACTAAGATCACTGGTGCTCAAAGACTTGATTTGTTCGGTGTTAAAAAATCTGATCTTCCTCAAGTTTGGAAAGAATTGAATGATGCTGGATTTGAGAGTGGTCAAGCCTATGGTAAGAGTTTGCGTAATGTGAAATCTTGTGTTGGTTCAACATGGTGTAGATATGGTATTGGTGATTCAGTAGGTTTAGCTATCAGATTAGAAGAGAGATATAAAGGTATTCGTTCTCCTCATAAAATGAAAGGTGGTGTCTCAGGTTGTGTTCGTGATTGTGCTGAATTTCACTCTAAAGATTTTGGTCTTTGTGCAGTGCAAAATGGTTTCAATGTTTATGTTGGTGGAAATGGTGGTATGAAGCCAGCTCACGCCCAATTACTGAAAGCAGACTGTGCACCTGATGAAGTCATCCCATTGCTTGACAGATATCTTATGTTTTATTTCAGAACTGCAGACAGATTACAACGTACTGCAAGATGGCTGGAAAATCTACAAGGTGGTATAGAATATCTTCGTGATGTCGTAGTCCATGACAAACTTGGTATTTGTAAAGAGTTAGAAGACCAAATGAATGAACTAGTTGGCCACTACTTTGATGAATGGTCCGAAGCAGCTAAACACGAAAAGAATCCTATTTTCAAGCAGTTTGCAAACTCTGAAGAGACACAAGATACTGTTGAAATAATCAGAGAAAGAGGTCAGCGTCGTCCTGCTGACTGGCCTGAAAAGGATACCGTTAAGCGTGAGCAATTCAATAAGATTGTTTGGTCATCTACATCATGGAAAGAGGTTTGCTCTTCTGATCAATTAGTTGATTCTGACGCTGGTTCTGCTGTCACTGTCCTTATTTCCAATACTCAACTTGCGATTTTCAAATTGAAAGGAAAACTGTATGCTGCTCAAAATATGTGTGGGCATAAAAGAGCGTTTGTATTAAGTCAAGGTATTCTTTCAACAGATGAAAATAAAGATGTTTATATTTCATGTCCTTTACATAAAAGAAACTATGTTCTTGGTCATGACTCAGAAAATTCTGGCTCTTGTAAGAATGATGCTGATCTTTCAATTGCTACTTTTGAAGTCAAGGAAGAGAATTCCAAAATCTACGTTAAACTCCCGCAATCTGCTGAACTTGATGAAGTACTTGGTACAAAGCGTTGGCAAGTCAAGAAAGAGGAAACTCTTTCAGAAAGACCTTTTGTTGGTGTTGACAAAAAGTTCAAGTTCAACTTACCAAAGAGAAATATCAACCCTCAGGTCATTGCTGCCGGAAGTGGCTGTAGCAGCAGTGCTGCTTTAGAGTGGTAATTTTATATAATTTTACAACTTAATTATTTACTATTAATATATTCTTCGTGCCTATACATATCATATATAAATAACAAATCAATTATCATTCGCCTTGCATTTTCTTAAATTGTTGGAAACGAGATTGCAGATCTGGATTTAGTCTCATAAACTCCTCAAACAGCTTTTGTTTGTCAGTTTGATTATTGTCATTAGTAGCAGTATCTGGCGTCGATTTGTTTTCTATTTTAGCAGACTCCATACGATTGGGTTCTACTTGAACATTACTATTGGCAGTGCTGCCGCTCTCCTTAGAGCTATCATTATCAAACGCTTTCTGGTGGGGCAAAAAAGGCACAGTTGAAGAATCAAACAAACTATCTTGGAAAAACCTAGTAGGGTCCATAATACTGGCTATATCTACCGGACTTTTCTCAAACTCAGGAATATGAGTGAGCTTGTTAATCTGTTTTGGTGTTGCTTTGTTTAAATCATGCGAGCTATAGTCCGAATTGAAAAGCATAACAACTTGGAACAATTCCTGACTAAAATATTCATTTGCTTCTGCAAAGTCAAGTAAAGACCTTAGGCTCTGTATACTTCGGGCCCATGTTTGCCCATGTATCTCAAGGCACCTAACACAGATCAAGAAGTATCTATAGAATTTTGAAGAATGATCTCTCTTTTCTATCAAAAACACCAAGAAGATCATAGCAACTGTGTAAACTAGATATCCAAAATGGTAGGATGTGGATTCAATTGCCTCTGTTTCCAATAAAACACGGCATATAGTAGACGCTTCGACGGCTGCTTGTATACAAGCATTACTTGCCATCAAAGGAAGTTCTTGTATCATTAATCTCTGGAGGAGAATGACATTCACACAATACGTAAGATGTATGAACAAAACATCCTTGTCTTTTTGAGTTTCAGAGTAGGCCAACTGTGATGGTAAAGAGTTTCTCAAATCAGTGAGGGCTTTTTGCCCAGCTTGTAGTAATTTTGTTCTTTCCATCGTATCACCAAAGTCACCTTGTACAGAACAAATTTGGTCCAGAAACCTATCTGATATATACCATAATCGTGAACAGTAAGAAAAGGAAAGTTCCGGTATATAATCCTTGTGCGATGCAGTCAACTGGGGAGAATAAAATGGTGAAATAATTCTTTTATAGTGTATACACGACGGTACTCCAAGTAACGTGGTGACCAATCTGTCTTGTGAACAAACCGACCACAACAAAGCCGATTGATATGGGGTTGATTTTGGAGCGTACTTTGATGCAGATGAGTTTTGATCGTAAGATATGTGAAATCCCATGTGTTGAGTAAGACTGCAAGCCATAGAGATGAATAAGTATGAAATAGAGTCATTTCCCATTCCGAGTTCATAACAGCTCAGTAGCAAAAGACCTTGAATCAAATATATGTCCAATTTGAATCTACAAGCACTTATAGCAATTTCCTCTGCTTCTGATATAAGTAATCGCTGTACTTCTTTAATTGATGGATGACGGTAATAATTACAAGATATGGCAAATAACGAACACATTAATAATTGATGGGACGGTACTTCTGAAGAGAATTTCCACTTTCTTATTTCAGGAAGAGATAGATTTATCACATATATCAACTCATGGCAGTTTTGATAAAAGCAATCGATTAGCTGCTCTTTGAATGAAGGATCAATAAAATAAAGGTTGAGGCCATTCACGCCTATTGGCAGAGTCTCGTCATTTTGTAAGTAAGATATTACTCTCTCCTCTGTCTGGTCTCTATCGCTGTAGTCATTAATATTTAGCTTTTTGGCATCATTCAATAGTTCTTGAAACTTGGTTTCTTCCACTAAATTATCCCATACTTTCTCTTCATTTTTTTGATCAAGAAACTTCAAATTATCGTCAAACTTTTTGAGCTCTTCCGGATTGTCTTTGAGCATCAGCTTGATGAATGTTTCAAGCTTGTCAGACTTAGCGGCTAAATAGTCAATATAATCAGTGTGATATTTTCTTCTTCTTCTGTCAGTTTCAGCGTGATATAAACATGTCTTATTCAATCTAATACAAGTATTACACGGGTTCTTCCCATTGCAATTTTTTTTCTTTGATTTGCAGAAGCTGCAAACATGATTCAAGTACGAGCTCATAAATGCAGACCTGGTTTATAATGAACCAACTCTTTGATACCTTGCAGCTATAGTAAAAAAGACCATTTCATGTTCCTTCTTATTTTCTTTTAAAGCTGCATGGCTCTAAGAAATGGGACCGACTATTGTCTCAAGCCTGCTACCAAAAAAAAAGAAGGAAACGCTGTTATCTAAACCGGTCAGAGTCAAAAACATACCATCTTTGCACCCACCCGTGCATACTTTTTTTTTTAATCAAACTTATTTTATTAATATTTATTCTATTTAATATATAAAGAGTACGTCATTTCTTTCCTGCATTTATATTTTGGGTAAATGGAATTATTAATAAAGTTTTTGTACATTGGGTCATTAGTGTGGTATTGTTGTGTGTTAGTTGATTAATAAAGGAGGAAAACCTATTAGGTAGAAAACCTTTTAGGTAAAAAACCC
>JAKTPF010000025.1:0-167787 GCA_030557475.1 Wenyingozyma nanaspora | reverse complement strand
GTGATTATTATCAGTATTGTATGAGTTATGTTCTTTATTAAATTTTTAACTATTTTAATTTATTTTAATTTATATGTCCTTTTTTTCTTTTTTAAGTTTTGTAATGATTACATATTTTAACTATTAATAATAACAAAAAAAAAAAAAAAAAAAAAAAAAAAAAAAAAAAAAAAAAAAAAAAAAAAAAAATTAAAAAGAAAAAAAAGCCACTTACGAAGAGTGCGGAAATTCTGCTGCAGAGAATTCAAATTTTTTTTTTGTTTTGTGATTTTTACAAATTTTCTTGAGAGAGTACATGGCTCTTTGATGTTTTGATGATGTGCATTGAGAAGAGGCTATTTCCCAGTGTATATGAATTGAGTAACCTCTGCTTTAATTGAGCTCAGTGAGGCAACAGGATAGTGTATTTTAGGGACAAGTCATACTAAGAGAGCTTTCGGAGCATAGGCAAATCTGTCATCCAATCTTAATGTAACAGTGGCGGAATGACGTTAGCGGCTCGATAAGCGCGTCTCGCTGTCGCTGTGTCTCTGCGTTTCTGAGGCTGGCAACGATTCTTATCTTTTTTTTTTTACAAGAGTGTCTGTGCTCAATTCTATTGCTGCGTTCCAGTTGCTGGGCCAATTGATGGCATGTATACTCAATTACCCATTTCCGAGACATTTGACATGTATCTTTTTACATCCATTTATATCACTTTTGAAGTTTTGAAAGCCAGATAATCCTACAATTCCCCGTTGTTTCTTTTTGCTGCATGGTTTCCGACATGCTTCTCAAAAGCCTAAAAAATCTTTTTTTTTTTTTTTGGTTTGTGTTTCTGTCCAATCCAATTAGACTGTTAGATCTTCAAAACTTAGTCATACAATTGTATAGTCATCTAAGACTTTGAGGCAGAGTCATAAAGTAACAAAGATTATCTTATATCCATATGCATGTAATAAGTGGCATACTGAGGCTAAAAGTTGTTCTCAGAGCTCACCCACTACCAGCAGGCGGAAACCTCCACTGGAACTCCATGCTCGCTCTCTTCTGTGCACGAGACCAGCAGTTAAACTACCTGGCGATGCAAAAAGAAAAGATTTTTTTTTTCTGTGTTGTTTCTTTGTTTGTTTTTTTTGTTTGTGATTCACAGCAGAGCGGCGGCTTGCCGGAAACGTCTTGTCTTCCGTCCACCAATAGACTCCTGCCAATATGTCAGTTAAAAGTCAGTCTGATCCAGCAGCTATTTCTATTGGTGTTTATTCTACCAGCTTAATGTATATACATGATAAGCCAATGATGTATAAATTCAATCAGCGATGTGAGAACCCAACCCGATTGTAGGAATCTAATTACAGCCTGGATTGAACAGCACGGGACACAAACCCGCTGTTTCAGGTTCAAGCTTATCGCTTATCGCGAGTACAATTAAATTGCCTTAACTTTACTCGATCTAACTTTATCTCATCACATCAATCTAATCTTGTCTCGTGTGGAGTCGCAATTGGCCCGCTATCTCTAGAAATTCTACTTCAGCTTGGAGTTTACGGAACATGGGAGTCACTAGTTTGGTAGCTGGTCAGCCTGCTGGTTTATTGGTAAACTGCTTTATTGTACCAGTTTTCTAGGCTTTGTTTGATAAGCTTCTTTGAGCTGTTGATCTTTAAATCAAAAAATAATCTTTGTGGCTTTGCAAAAAAATACAAAGTGACTTATTAATCATGTAAAATCATTAACAGAAGCAATTCAAATAGTCCCACCTCTTGATCATTTGAGCAACCAGCCTATGACACGGCTATTCCAAAAACTTCAACATCATTACTCTGATAATAAGCTGTAATGGAAAGATTCAAGATTTTTTGATAGAGGTGTGGAGTGTGGTAATTTTTTTTGCATTTGTTATCGTCGCGTCGTGAAATTGGTAATACCAATATTTCATACCAGGGACGAAGATTCTTTAATAGCTATAGAGTGAGTTTCTTTTTACCCCATGATGACATAGACAACTAAATTATCTGCGGGCAGTTTATTTTTGTGTATAGCGTACGAACCAAACATGGAAGACGTCATTAAAGATACAAAGAAAAAAACTTTAGCTGAGCTTCTAGATTCTAATGCAGATGAAAATGACGATCTAATGAGCATTGATGATCGTAGTAAAAACGAGCAACACGCTGATGAAGGTGAAGAAGAAGTACCAGGAGTTACATCGGCAGAAGATGCTCAAATTTCGCAAGATATCAACTTGAACTTTTGCATAGATTGTAGAGATATGCCTACTGAAATCATGTGTGTGACTTGTGAAGAACCATTTTGTAAAGTTTGTTATACTCTAGTGCATAAAAGTGGATCAAGAAAGAACCACAAGTATGAAGAAGTGAAAAGTCATTTGAAAGAGCAAGAGAATGAAGCTGAAGGTGAAGTTGAAGGGGTTCCATCTGAAACAAAATTAAGTGAAACAGATTCTCTTTTGAATAATGAATTGGAGAAAACAGATGAGCAAATCGCTGATCAAGCTAGTAACGTTGAAGCTAGAATCATGAGTGGAATTAAAAAAAATGCCAAATTCATACCGATTAGGCTAACAGCAGAGGAACGTCAGCTTTTGAGGTTGCTAGAAGCTGCTTTGAATGTCTCCGAGTATACAGACAGAGTTGACATCTTATCATATAAATCTAAGACAAGACGTATCATTGAACAATTGAAAGAAATATGTTCAATTTTAGCAGGTCTTGTAGTTGCATCAAATTTGAAAGTTGGTCAAAAATTGATTGAGGATAAGAATTTTGAAGATAATGCTGAATGGTATCAAGCTGTTTTTGAAATAGGTAGAAGATATAAGATTATGAATCCAGAAAAAATGAGGGATAGTTTTGGTAAATTATGTTATATGGTTATGGATTCCAGATTACCCGAAGTTAAAGAACATATGGAATTTGATTTATATAAGCCTATAAAGACAGTTTACGTTTACTTAGACTCGAAAGATGATAAAAAAGCGTTAGAATTATTAGATGATCCGTTAATAATGGATGCTACAGCGGAAATTAGACCAGAGGGGAAACCTAGAGCTTTGATTAATAGACTTATCAAAATGAAAGAATTTGCAATTGAAAAATTATCAATGAGGTATGCATCACCTCAAGGATTTACTAGAGAGGATATCAGACAAGTTTTGTACTCAATTGGTGATTTTAATGCTTATACTAATGCCAATAGAATGCCAATTTTAAGAATGATTGAAAGATTAGATACCTTTTTCAATGATGATACCATCACAGCAAATTCTAAATACAATTTAGGAATTAGATTTGGTTCAGGAGGTGCTAGATTATCACATAGTCATGAAACTCAATATCAATATGTACTACAATCTCTACAATTATGGTCCCATATCATGAGGGATATGATTAGTCTTTGGTCAGCTGCAGATGAAGATTTGTTTAATGGCCATAGGTATCAATTAAGTTCAACTGGCCAAGGTTTAAACCGTGTTAAAGCTTGTCCTGCAGTGTACAATAAAATGCATCGTATATTATCTGAATGTCAACGTCAGTGTGGTAATTGGGTTGGATCAAGTGCTATTCATCTTGGTGATCATACTGTTCCCAATGCTTTATTCTTTTTAGATAAGTATACTCAAGTACCTAGAATCTTGACACCTGTTGATCAATGTATTAATGAAGTCGAATCTATTGCATCCAAAGATAAATTTGCAAATAGTTATATGTGTGCACAATTTGGTTCAATGGAAGATCTAACAAAAACTATTTTGTGTGATTTTTTTAGACATGCATTTGATGGTTCCGGTTCTAATAATTTTTACGATGCTGGATCATGTATTGATGGTAGGTTGACTAGTGCTTGGAACTGGGCCAATAAAATCAGCTCAAAAGATTATTATAAATTCTTTTTGATGTCTGGATTTATAGGATTTAATGGTAGTGAAGGATTTTAAAATTATATACAATTATATAAACAAAATTCAATAAATTTACCAATAGATTACTTAATAACACATACTTATTTTGCTGCAAAGTTAAAAATAAAAGTGTAATTTGTATTTTGAATTAACGAATGTTATGAATCTTCGAATTCTTTTTTAATTGTTGTTATCGAATTAAATATCTTAAAAAAACGCAATATATTTGAATGATGAATATTTATAAAAGAAACGGAATACAAAAAAAAAAGCAAACAGTAATAATTAAAAACAAATAAAAAAAACTAGGCTTAATTAAACACAAATAAAAAAATGCACAGAATCAAATTAGCTATAATAATTAACTTCAATACTCAATACTCAAAACTTCTAAAAAGTTCTCTTGTTACCTAATGGAGTATTGTTGGAACCAGTATTAAAGTTTCTTTGACCTCCACCACGGCCACCACCAAATCTACCACCTCTACCACCTCTACCACCACCGAAACGGCCTCTACCACCACGGCCACCACGACCACCACCATATTGGTTGTTACCGTAACCACGGTAAGCTTTTTTATCCAAAGCTTGTAACTCTGGAGAAACTTCTTGTTTGGCTTCTAATAAAATGGTAATTAAATCATGTGCTTGATTAGCATTGTCCTTGGTGAAGAAGGTAACGGCGGTACCTTTAGCACCTGCTCTACCTGTTCTACCAATACGATGAACATAATCTTCAACATTACCTGGCATGTCATGATTAATAACAGCAGTAACACCCTTAACATCTATAATAATAATAAAAATAATAAAAAGTTAGTAAATTATTCTGAATTTGTGTTATTTTTTCACTCTTTTTTTTCTCTTTTTTTTTGAAAAAGGTTTAATCAACGTAGAATCAAGGCAAAAAAGTTACAATCAAAGATTACACTGATAATGATAACAAAGATTAACAGATAGACAAAAAGACAGATAGATAGATAAATCGAAGCAAACAAAGAAACTGAATTTTTTTGTTTTTTCTTTTTTGTAAAACTAAGAAGGTTTGATGTATATTGTTATTATACAGAAAAACTATTTGAAGTCAATTTTAATAAGCTTAAAAAAATAATACTATGAAAGAATTAATCACTTTAAAATTAAAATGATTCGAATTTGCTGACATTAGTCTTGTTTGTACTTTTTATTTTCTTTGTAAGTCGCCAACTCACCTTACGAAAACAAAAGAACTATAAAAACTTTGAGTCTCAATCAACCAATCCGAATAAAAACAACTAAGTATTAATAACTAACTCTCTCTTTTGTAAATTCCCAAACAAATTACTGACTTCCAAAAATAGTCTTTTTTCGACCTTCTTAATTTTTTTTTTGAATCACAAAAAAAAAAAAAAACAATAATTACAATAATAACTAGCAAACACAAATGCAAGATGTGATAATTGGATTAAATTGATTTAATCTATACCTTTTCTTGCTTTCATTTGCACTTTATGCACCTTTTTTTTATTATTGTTGTTATTATTGTTATTATTATTGTTCAAATGCCTTATGTTTGTTTCGCTTCATTTCCCTTTCTCGTTCCCCTTTTCCCATCATCCCAATCCAATAAAAGATATAAACCCACACTTATATCTTACAAGTATTATTGATTATTTTGAGATCTGCATTCGTATCAGTGCCCTCAGTTGTATGCCCTTTCAATTTGCAAAAATGAATTTGCTGTTTTCACGTAAACTCGATAGATATAGATAGCGGAATCACCCAAATCATAATCTTATTTTCAAGTCCCCCAATTCGATCAAACAAGATTTGATAACCACTTATCAAATCTATTTTATGGTTTTTGTAAAAAAGAAAAAAAAAAGTTAGTAAATTTGACTATACATACCAATACCACGAGCGGCAACGTCAGTGGCACACATGATTGGAGATTTACCTGATCTGAACTCTTGTAAAACCCAATCACGTTCTCTTTGTTCTTTATCACCATGGATGGCTAATGCAGGCCAACCATCTGATCTTAAATATGATGTGACTTCATCACAAGTTCTCTTTGTAGAAGCAAAAATGATAATCTTAGCATCTTGTTCTTCCATTTGAGTTTCTAAATGTTTTAATAATCTATCTCTTTTTTCGAATTCACTAACAACTTCAACAATTTGTTTAATGTTGTGAGAAGCAGCTAATTCTAAAGAACCAACATTAACTTGAATATAATCAGTTAAATAATCTCTAGCTAAACTTTGAACAGATTTAGGCCAAGTAGCAGACCACATAAGGGTTTGTCTATCTGGTCTAATTTGATCAACAATTTTTCTAATTTGAGGTTCGAAACCCATATCTAACATTCTATCAGCTTCATCCAAGACTAAATAAGTGACTCTTCTTAAATTAGTTTTACCAGATTCTAACATATCTAATAATCTACCTGGAGTGGCAATACAAATTTCAACACCTCTAGCTAAATCTCTAATTTGTTGACCTTTTGGAACACCACCATAAACACAAGTATTTCTAATTCTTGAAGATTTACCAAATTTAGAACATTCTTGTTGAATTTGAACAGCTAATTCTCTAGTTGGAGCCAAGACAAGAACAATTGGACCATCACCTGGTTGTAATAAAGGTTGAGCATTGATATGAACGATACCTGGTAAACAATAAGATAAAGTTTTACCAGAACCAGTAGCAGCAATACCAACCATATCTCTACCAGATAAAGCCATTGGCCAACCTTGACATTGAATTGAAGTTGGAGAAGCAAAACCTTCAGCTTTAACTTCTGATAAGACATAATCTGGGAAACCTGCTTCATCAAAAGAAGTAATTGGTCTTGGAATATCCTTACCAGATAAAGTCATTTCTGATTTCTTTCTAAATTCATTAATTTCATCTTCAGATCTAGCTGCAACTGCAGGATCTTCAACATAAAAGTTCTTTTCAAATTTAGGCATTGATTCTAAATCCCATTCTTGTTTTTGTAAATTAGCACCTAATTCATGACCATTGTTATATGAGTCTCTTGAATCGTATCTATCATAACCACCACGGCCTCCACCGTAACTTCTGTTGTTGTTTTGATAACTACCATTACGGTCGTCTCTACCATATCTTTGACGATCACCGCCACCGTATGAATGAGCACCGTCTCTATTGTTGTTCATGTAAGACATCTTGAGTTAGATTTAAGTATATAAAGAGAGAGAATGTTCAAGTCTTATATGTACAAATGAATTGGAAAAAAGAATTCAAGATAATGTTTTTAAAAAGAGAAAGAAGAAGTAAACAACATGGAAGAAGAACAGTTATACTTTATAAAAAAAAAAAAATCCTTTTCTTAAAATTTTTTTATAAGGGGCAATTTCTTTTTCATGCATGAGAACTACTAAAAAAAAAAAAATATTTATATCACAGTTACCCGGCAAAGAAGTCAAACGTAATAGTAATATATAGATATAGCAATAATACCTGTATATATTGATATATATATATTCATATATATACATGTAAAAGATTGGATATAAGCATAAGTAGACCGTAAATATGAAGTCGATGTGTATTGAGAGGGAGAGATATTATATAGTACATAGAAAGGTGCTGTTTTTGCGCCCCTTATTAGTGGCTGATTGATTGGTAGATTTAGATGACAGATTAATTCGATATTAGAATGTTGTGTCTTATGTATATGTCCAAATGAGAGTAATATAAGTCAAGAAATCATATCGTGTTTTGTTGGGGTATGCAATTGGATGTATGTGATGCAATTATAAATAAATGTTTTTTTTTATCCAAAAATCAATCATGGTTCTGTAGTGGCATAGTTTCTAGCAGAAACTTTACTGCTGAAAGTATCTTCTATATGAGTGCACATATCAGTCAAATCATCTAGACCTTTATGAAGAGCTTCAACAGCGGTAGAAGCTCCATAAGTCTGAATTCTAATGTTCAATTTTGATTCAGAAGGATGTGGAATAGAGTAACCACAAAACTCCACGTCTGGATTTTTCATAATGACGTATCTTAAAGCATTACCCAAAGTATGGTCTTCATCTATTATTTGGAACGAGGCAGCAGTGCCGTCATCTGAGGAGCCTGGAAGAAGTTGTATCTTTTCTAAATCGACGTTATCAGCTTCAGATTCGTCAACGGCTGCAGTAGCATTAGCAGCAGAGGTTGGATCAACTGTAGCCTGCTCCTCCACTGCGTCGAACATGGGCACATCGCTGTCAGACATTGTATGTGTATGTGTATTGATAAGTGACAAGCTGCGTAGTCTATGAGAGTCCAAGTCCAGTCCACTTTACCTACTAACTTACTAACTTACTTACTTAACACTGCAATAAAATTTTCCCTTCTTGCAAGAAGTAAAAAATCCACAAAGAATTAAAACAAATCGACGCGTCTAAAATAATCCAAAATCCAAAATCAGAGGTGTCTAGTGTGACAGCATACAACTAATACCACAGTGTAAAACAAAACCAAAAAACATCCTTACCTCACTACACTTACACTCATAATTTATAATTACACTTACAATAAAATAAAATAAAGAAAAATAGAATAGAAAAATAACACTGCCGCCGATGGAATTGACAAAGAGAGAAAGAGCAAGCAAAAGAAATTCTCTCAAAGGGCAGCAAAAGAAACTATCCATATACATACTAACTATACTGGCTGGCTTACATACATACATACATAGGTACATACATACATATACACATATACATATACAACATCACTTACAGTTTTGTTTGATCCTATTATCTTCAATCACTCACTCTCATATACACTCACACACACACACTCATATACGCACATACGCTCATACGCACATATACATCATAAGTATACAATCAATATTTATTCAAGTGGCTCTTTGATCTGATTGATACCTTCACGGCCCTATTGAAATCAAACTATTAACTTCAATTACTTCAATTAGTTACTTAATTACGTTATTTACAATTGCTTTGGCTTTAACTTTCCGTCCCTGTGCTGTTTGTGCTCTTGTTTCATTTTCCAACCTTCCTTTGCCCCAACTCAGCCCTACGTTATACAAAGCAGAAGTTTCTTATATTGCTAGTTTATCTGATTTATATTCCTGCAACAATTCTCAATTGACTCCGTTTTTGTCCATCATTTACTAATTCTTTATTTTGTTTTAGAACTCTATACGACAGAAAACAATGATTGACTCACAGCAATCTTCTGATCCGAATCATAGCTCAAGCAATGAGAACAATTATGCAAGATTAAACTCAATTGCAGAAGACCCTAATTTCAATTTTTCAAGTAGAAGAAACTCATTTTTATTACCTTTAAATGGTTCTACTTCAGATTTTGATAGATATAGAAATGATGATGGTCAACCAGTTTCAAATTATCCAAGACAAGATTCAATATTTTTTCCAAGATTTTCATTTGATGCTACTGGAAATCCTCAACCTTCTTTTGGAAGTATTTCAAGTCAATCGGGACAACAATTCCACCCTCCTCCAATTATACCTGGTCAACCGCAATCTAGGGCTCCATCTCAATCAATTGGTACACAAGCTGGCCAACCTTCAAATTCGGCAAATAGCAGCAATAACAATACAAGCACAATCAATACTAATACTAATAATAATACCACTACGACTACTACCAATAATAATAGCAGTAACAACAACAATAACAACAACAACAGCAACGCTAATAGTAATGCTAACAGCAACAATAATACGGGTAATAACAACAACAACAACAACAACACGACAAGCAGTGGAAACAATAATACAAATAGTTCAGGACCATTATCGTCATCTAATAATTTACAATCAGCTAATCATAATAATAATCTTTCCAAAGCAAATAAACTTACTGACCCTAATCAAAAACAACAAACCTCTGCTCCTGGACCAGCTGGAGTACCAGGTTCAGCATCATCATCATCAGGTCCAATTCTAGGTCAAGATCAATACGGTTATTCAGATATGCAACGTGATTACTCATTTAGTTTCCCTCCTCCTCCTCATGGAAGTATTACTGGGGGTATGTTACCATCTTACTCTTCTGAAAGATTATTACATGGAGCATCTGTATCAGGTGGTGATCATCTAATTAATAGAAGACCAAGTGAACAATTAGAACCATTTGTAGCTATGGGCCTTTCGGGTTCAAGATCTCGTTCTAATTCGTACCTTACTAGACCAAGATATCCAAGTATGCTCCCTAATGGTGATATACCACAAAGTGATTTTGATTCTTTCTTAAAAAGAGATTCCACAGTTAAAATGTTTGATCAAAATGCAGATTTATTGGATAATTTACCTAATTATCAAGATCAAGCTTCTTTACAACAACAACAACAGCAACAGCAAATACAGCAACAAATACAGCAGCAAATGCAACAACAACATCAAATGCTACAGAATCAACAACACCAACAGCAGCAACAACAACAACAACAACAGCAGCAGTATGGGAGAGGCCCACAAATGTACCAAAACGGTCCTGTATTGCCTATGCCTTCAAGATATCCCAATGAGTCTAATCATCCTATTCCCTCTCAAGTCTATGGTTATCCACAACAACAACAACAACAGCAGCAACAGCAGATGAATCAATCTCGCCAGTCACCTTTACCTCCATTACATGAAGATGCGACCTCATCTGACACAACAACAGTGGGTGGTGGTAATATTAAAAAAGAAAAAAAGAAGACAACTGCAAGAAGCAGGAAAATGGCTTCAAAACCTTCTAATGCAAAGAAAGATTTAACTGATTCTGATTTACTTCAAAATAACAACACTAATACCTCATCCCCATCTTCAAATGTTGGACCAGGAAAGTTACCTTCTATAAAAGAGCAATCTTCTGAACCTAATAGAAAGAAATTTAAAGTTGAATTACCTAATGTTATGGGTAATGATCCATCTAAATCCATTTTAGTCCCAGCTAATGAAACTTTACATAAAGAAGACGGTCGTCCTTTGATTGGTGCTACTAAAGTTGATCAATTGATGTTAGTATTACAAGCTAGAAAGAAAGGTCTTACTGGTAATATTAAACAAGCTCCAGATGGTACCCTTTTGGAAGAAATTGGTTCTAATGGTGAAGTTTCAAGTGATGGTTCATTAATTCCTAACCCTGTGGATTTAGTTGGCGGTGTTGAAAAACCTAATATTAGAGGTCATAAACAACATCAATGTCATTATTGTATGAAAAAATTTACTCAATCAACTCATTTAGAAGTTCATATAAGGTCTCATATTGGTTTAAAACCTTATGAATGTTCATTTTGTAAGAAAAGATTTACTCAAGGTGGTAATTTAAGAACTCATTTACGTTTACATACAGGTGAAAAACCATTTAAATGTCCATCATGTGAAAAATCTTTTTCAAGAAAGGGTAATTTACAAGCTCATGAGTTAACTCATTCTAATTTACGTCCTTTTACATGTAGATTAGATGATTGTAATAAATCATTTACTCAATTAGGTAATTTGAAAGCTCATCAAAATCGTTTCCATCTTGAAGCATTAAATGAATTAACTAATAAATTAGCACATATAACATCAACTGATGCTTTTGATGATATGCCTGAACAAGAACGTGATTTATTAATGTATTTTTCAGATCTATACAAGAACTTAAATCGTGGTATTAGAGGTCGTGGTAAACGTACAGATGAATATTCAAATGGTGATAGTGCTTCTCCTATGGGTGTAGGAGTTGTAGGTTTACCTGGTGGTAATGGTACTCCTACTAACAAGCAATCTCCTCACCCTAATGCCGATATGAAAGAAAATGGTGCTGCTAATAATAATATGATGAATTTCAAACAAAACTTTTTCCCCAACTAACGATATATCTTTTACTTTTTTTTTTATCATTTATTTATTTTATCATCAAATGTTATTTTTTCTTAATTTTGTTTTGTTATTTTTTTTTTTTCTCTTTACAATTTGATTTTTTATTGATTACTTATGATTGTCATATCTTATGTATGCATGTATCTTACATTGTCTTATGTTTCCTTGCGTCTTTTATGTAACTTAATTAGTGTGTATTTTACTTTTAATTTTACTTTTTTTGTACAATTTCATAATTTATTTACCTAGTAAACGTAGCTACTGAACATGTAATAAAACTAGAGCTGAGAGAAACTCAAATTACGAGTCGAAACAAAGAAAAAATAATTAGAATTCGATTAGAAAAATAAGCAATATAAAGTACAGAATAAAAAAAAAAAAACATACACATCGTTAATTGGAATAATTGGGATAAAAATAAAAAAAAGAAATTAAGAATTAAATTTAGAAATTATAGGTTATATCTATTATTGTTTAGCAGACCCATTAAAATCGCTTGGATCACCAACACTCCAATCATTAAAGAAAAACTCATCAAAATCATAACCTGTAGTGGAATTGAATCGTTCACGTAAGTTATTACCACCGGTAGCAGTTGATTCTTGTGGGGATTCACTAGCTTTATGCCCACTATCTATTGATTCACCTGGTGATTTTACACCTGAATTAGCGTTAGCTTCTTGACCTGCATCTTCTATGTCCGTATTGGGTAAATTGTAATTTGAATATGCATGATTAGAAGATTGTACAACAGTGGATAACCCAGAAGGAATAGCATTGATGTTTTCAAACAAATTCGAGTTGAATTGGTTGTTGTCATTACTCGAAGACGACGTACCTACAGATTGTTGCTGCTTGTCTTGATTGAATTTGTTTAAATGGTTACTTTGACCATCAGCTTTATCAAATCCGTAAACATTCGTACCAGAGTTACTATGAGCGTTATTCATGGTAGTATTTGAGCGGCCAATATCAGTAGTTGGATTTGAGCCAGGTTTGCTGGATGAAGTAGAAGAGGCAGTTGTAGCATTGATTCCAGTGGTCAAGTCCTGAGATGCTGGATCAAAATTAAGTCCCTGGGAAGGAGAAACTTCACGAGTTTGAACCGTTGTTTCATGATTGCTGTTTAGCATATATGGAGGCAAGAAACGACCAAAAATCTTCATATCTAATTGATCCATAATACCAGGAACATACTTCTTATCGTCTAAACTGTCATCGCCACCATCATTATCAGTCTGATAAGGATAGTTAGAAGCTTCACTTGGATTTTGAGCCATTTCATTGGAAGAAACATTTAAGTTGATACCGGTGCTGACACCATCAATAAAATTGACACCGTTGACAATCTTATTAATCTTATCGTTATCAAGCTTGGGTGTAGCAGGAGGAGCAATATAATTCGTTTGAAATGCACTGAGATCAACAGGAGTATCCGGTTGCTTTTGCTGCGAAGTTTGTGGCTGCTGCTGCTGTTGTTGTTGTTGCTGTTGCTGTTGTTGATGTTGTGAATATGTGTGTTGTTGTTGGCTAGAGTGAGGAATTTGATGTTGACGTTGTAGCTGCTGTTGGTGCTGATCTAATTGCTGAGAAGGTGGAGGCTGACGAGAAGAAAATGACGCTCTATTACTAGAAAATGAATGTTTCATAGGTTCACTTTTTACAAAAACTTCCTTTTCTAATTGAGTTTTACCTACCTGAGGAGTAACAAATTGAGGGTTTTGTAACTCAACGTCATGGTTGATGCTGGCTCTAGCAGTTTTTCTGTTCAATTGTTCGAATAAAGCATTCAGAATGTTATAAGTTCTTCTTGCAGCTTGACTACTATCTTTCAATATATCCAATACTTTCTTTCCATTTTCAGCATCGTTCTTAATTGCAATATACTCATTATCAAAGTCACCATTTCTGTTTATTGGAGGAGCAAAATGAACATAATATACTAAACATGCAACCGAAAAAAAGATAGTATAAATAGAAAACCAATAGGAGCCACTAAGCATATTCTTTTTAATCATATCTTCAGCAAGTTTCACAACAATTCTAGCAACATTAATACAATTCTTGGCTTTTTCAATACATTTCAAATCATAACTTGAATTCTTCCTTCTTGAAAAATCTGCTGAAATATAATGAATAAAAGGCCTATATAAAATGATCTTAACATGTAAGTAGGAGATGTGTAATAGCCTATTTGCCTTCAAATACTGACTCGATGGTTCAACACCAGGTTTCAACTCTAATGGTAAACTGTTCATCCAATCTTGTAACTCTAGCTCCAGTTCATACACAATATCATGAGCCAATAATTCAGGTTCTCTCGCTGTTCCTGAATGTCTTGCCTTGATAGGATATAATTTGGTCACAATTTGTTTCATAATGAAAATGAGCCTGGTATGTGCGTTGGCTATACCAGAACTCGATAACCTATCACCTTGACGATCAAATCTATACGACTCAACGGTAATATTTTCATCATCTAATTCGATTGGCATTTCTTGATCAAAGTCATCTTCACTAATTGTTCTTGGTAAACCAAGCATAGTGTTGACATAAATATCCATCTTATATATAGTCCAGAATAATCTCTTTCTAATTTCTAATTCTATTGGGTTGAAAGGATAATCAAGCTGTCTATGCAAACCTTCTCTTAAAGCAGCTCTTAAAGCAATACCAATATATGCATAACAAGTAGACAATCTAGCGGAACATTGCAAGAAAATAATAAGCATCACAATAGTTTGTATACCATATGTATCTCTGGTATCCGTAATATCAATCAGCTTTCTGGCAGCAATAAAATAACGATATCCCTCATCTTTAAATGCATCATCTAATTGATCATCATCTACCTTGTGCCCATTCGTATGCTCATCACTCTTATAAAATAAAGCACCACATGCCATAACAGAATACACTAAAGGTAAGAATCTTTGTTGTTTGTTTGTATATGAGCCAGGATCAGTATCATATAACTCATTCAAGTCTTCAATAAAAGCGGGTCTATGGTAGAATCGAAACAAAACGCAAGCGTTTTCCCAAGTCTTAGTGATCAGTTGTAATGCCACTTCACGAGATGGTAATATAATTCTGATTTCTCTACCCATTCCTGAGGAATCTTCAGAAGGACTATTTGTATGCATGTTACCTGGAGAAGATACTGAACCAGGTATTGAAGACGCTTGAGGTGGCGTTGAAGTTGCGCTCACATTGTTAGTTGAACCTGGCGGACCTGTTGGGAAAGTAGGGACAGGAGGCACAGGAACATTAGGCAATGATTCGTACGTTTCGGCAATTAAAGAGGCCTTGTTTTCACTTACTTCAGTATGACTATCCTCTATTTTGTTCAAAGCTGCCATTAATTTAACAGGGTTTACCGGTATTGGCTTATCATTCGCATCAGTTATCTTGATATCGGGTAGAAGACGCTTTAGTATATCATCATAAAGTCGCAATCTGTTAGTCATTTTTTGAATCATTTGAGGGCTTATTCCGCTAGCAAGAAGGTTTGAGCTTGAATTATTATTGTTTAAAGACGTTGAAGATGAAGATGAAGAATTGCTAGATAACGAAGTAACATTTCCAGCAGGCCCTGCAGTTTGTTTTGTGTTTGGCTTCTTTCGACTGGACGTTCTATTTGTTGGATGATCATAGGTACATTCATGAGAATACACTGTACAATGTATACATGGTAAATTTCCATCACACTTCACCTTTTTCTTACGACATTCATCACAAGCCCTTGTAACTCTTCTTCTTTTTTGAACAATAGGAGTAGTACTGTTGAGTGTATTATCTGGATTGGGTAAAATGATCGATTGTGGGTTACCAGTAGAATGGTGTGCAATCGGCTGGGGTTTCATCGATACACTAGCCACTATGGGCTGAGATACCAATGGCTTATTCTTAGGCATGAGTGGAGAGTGGAAAAAACTATTCAATCAGGCCAAAATTGAAGACTCTTTTGTAATTTCTCGGATATTAGAGCTTTTAGATGGAAACGATTTTGCTGAATCGGATTTAATAGGCACGTAATGAATCCTATGTACGAAGTTGCAAAAAGTCAGCAGAATTAGATATTCAAAAAAAGCAGAGAAATAAAAATTTGTACTAGTCTTTTTTTGTGGATTTTTCCAGTTTGTTTATCGATAGGTACTGGGGATCTGAAAAGGTGGAGAAAAAAGTGAAAGCTGAAGCGGGCAGACAACTAAAAAGGTGCCAGTATGTAACAATGAGCGCACAGTGGAAGAGATAACAAGAGAGCCAGATTGAAAGAAATGATCCATGAAAACACAGAAAGGACACACTTGCCTGCTTGACTACAGGTGCATTCATATCAAGGCCACAAAGGGTCTTTATTATCCTTTCTACGGTCTTCCTTTGATTTTTTTGCTTTCCCTCTTGTGCTTCGGGAGAAAAACGTCGATTTTGTTTTCCCGGAGTCGCTAATTCGCTGCCTTAAACCGGCATTGAGCGCCTTCCGTATGGCTGGGCTGGCTGCTTGTCACGGTTGACGTGGAACGAATAGTGTGCACCAGGTGGTGACCACACTAGCAGCTTGGCTGACCCCATGTCTAATACTATGAGCTAAAGATTTACGTGTACGGTCCTCATACTGTTAGTAGAAGGGCAACCGTTGCTCTTGTCTCTGTTGCAACGGTTGACATATTTGGATGCATGTTTGTAAACATGCAGCATTTTTTGCGAAGGAAGCGTCAATATAATTACAGTAAGAAATCGGAGGGTCCAGTGTGCAGCTTGTAGTTACGCAGCGTGGCTAGAGCTATGGCTATAGCTCATGGGAGGCATCTAGATGTCCATCCAGGTTTTTACATTGGCCAAACAGTAATGCTATTACATCTCTTATGCCTAGCTTTGATTGCATTCGGCGTTTAGAATAATCGCTCAACCAAATTGCAAAAGGCTCAACTTTTAATTATCCGAGCCGAACAATAAACGTTTGGGATTTGCGTTCTTTCTCGGCTCACTAGTATATATATGTCCCATGTATACAATATTATATATAATTAGATGAAAAGTATATGCTATGTGATGGCAGTATCATTTGGTCTCTGTTGTGATATCTACAATGAATGTTGTTCAATAATTAGTGCGATACAACGGTCATCTACATTTAGTATTTCTTCATTTTGCAAGACTATGTATCTGTACTAATAGACTAGCTATAGGTTAAAATAGTGCTACAAAAAAAGGAAAAAAACATCAATGATTCTCCTAAAGAAAGAAAAAGAGTAAATTTAACCGCAATAACAAAAGTGATAGCACTTGTAACAGGACTTATAGTAATCAGTTAATTAAACCTATTGTAGAAGACCAGATTCTCTACGGCTTTGAACTAATTTCCAATAGGCTACCTTAGTTCTATTTCTCCAATACTTACCAGTCAATTCCATAACAAAGAAAGTACCAATACAGAAGAGACAGATAAATGCAGATGCAATGAAACAGTTTTGAATACCAACATTAGTAACAAATGGGGTAATACCATAATCCATAGCAAAATTCATGGTGTTTCTAATCAACACAACAATGACCATGGCATCTGAACTCAATAATTCGTAACAGTCAATAACGTATGTGACAGATGAAACACAACCAATAACACACAAACCTGCCATAAGACCTAATCCAAACACCACACCAAACCAATGGATACCTTTTGCAGCACCAACACCCCACAGAATTAAGGCAGCTGGACCAAGAATCATATACACAATTAATACCCACAATCTATCTTCAGCATGAGATATACCTCCACGACCTCTAGCGATCTTCACTTTGATCCAATCGGTAGACCAACCAGCGTAAAAGTAAATAATAATGGCGAAAATGACAGGTGAAGCGTAGGCCGCACCACACATAGCAGCGGAAAAGTTATAAGGTTCAGCACCTAGAATTAGAGCTTCAGTACCGTTCAACACCGAATACCAAAAAAGAGATGAACCATATAAGAAACCTGAATAAAGGACAATTGGGAATTGCATCATTTTTAAAGGACCAAGGAATAATTCAACCAAATGGTTTTTAGACTTCATACCTGAAGTAAGAGACATTTTTTGCAGGAAGGTCTTTGGTGGTCCATAATGGAAATCAACATCATCCTCGTCAATTAAAATAGCTTGGTTACCTAAGTTTTGATTAGCAGATACGACAACTTCTGCTGTATCGAACTCACCCTCTGAACCCTTTACATCATCAGATGATTGGGCTGCTCTATGGTCAACACTGGTAACTGCAGATAACACGGCACCGTTATAATCCCTTTTAACTCTCAATTTTCTCTCATAGTTAGTTTCTTCCATAAAGACACATAAGAATAAGAAACAAGCGGCACAGAAAATAACAGAGAAGTAAATGACCCATTGCCATCCCATAGCATCATTAATAAAACCAGCGACAAGAGGTGCCATATAATTACTTGTAAACAAAGCACAACCATAAATACCCATAAAAGTAGCTCTTTCATGCTCAAAATACAAGTCAGCAATTGTGATCTCTGGCAAAGCTTCAATTGGAGCACAGAAGAAACCTGCTAGCACTTTTGAAGCAATCCATTGACCATTTGTAGTAATATAAGGCTGCCATAAATTTAACAGAGCAACCGCAATTGTCGACAAAAGATAAACTGGACGTTTACCATATTGTTGAGCTAATGGTAAGAAAATCCAGCAACCAATACCTAAGAACAAAAACATATAACCAGTACCATCATTTAATTGAGAAACACTAATGTGAACACCATCAGCTTCTGAAATATTTGTAAGGATACTATAAATACAAGTACCTGGAATACCGGTACCATACGTATAAACAATAACACAAAACATATGCATCCATTTTCTTCCCCTTGACCAGTTTAAAGGGTCATTTGGATCTTCTGAAGGAGTAGGAATAAGTACAATATCCTTTTTATGTTTTCCTCCCATGTCATGATTTATGTCAACCAGGTGGGAGGTACCTGGCACGGCATCAAAGTTAATGTCACCAGCTGCGGTCATATTAATGTTTGTGAATGATTAAGTGCAAATACAAACTTCTGAATGGCGACAACTAGATCGGATCTGCTACAGCAATCAAAAGGAGCTGAACGTCTTTTATATAAAGAGGTCGTCAAGGCCTTAGATCACAAGAAGGCCGTTATGAGTAGGATTTTTCTATAAAGACAGCTTGATAAGCGTACTTAAGCACCTCCTACTACCGAATTGGGAAATCCCAATCTCTCGATTGGTCTGCGATAACCAAAATCAGTTTAAATAAAGTTATCGCCCACACAAAGTTTGATAGCACATAGTGCAATCTTTTTCATCTGTCTATCGCAACTAGAGATACGCATATCTCTATACCGAGTTGTGCTGATTAATCCTCTTCTGTTGCCATAGTTTCTCTACTCTCAATTACGTCTTTGATTGTAACCTAATGTCCCTTGAATATAAGGACCAGGTTATTCTTTGACGTGCGGATAAAAAGTACTGCTCGAGGATTTTACTGGCTTTTGCAGTCTATTGTGCGTCTCAGGTACATACAGCAAAAACATCACAAGATTTGCTCTATACTGTTCGTAAACTACCGTTTACCATTAAATTATGATTAGTTGAAAGTAGCTACTGTAGCGGGTATTGTATTCACGAGTATCTTTTATTATATCTAGGTATTGACGGTGATAAGGATGACTTATCTAAACTTATCGATAAGTCTAATGGGATTTAGTTAAAAAAAGCAAACGGCAGTGCTTATCGCTATCGCGGAATCTGATTGGATAGCTTATTGGTCTTTCTAAGCGCTATGAGTACCATTTTGGGATATCAGGAGGGCTGTATGGAGTTCATCCTTTCCTAATCCTGATCTGTAATATTATTGATTAACTCCAAAGCTCTGTTCATAACGCCGAAATCACACTGATAGGATACTGCAGTCATCCGCTATATAAATAAGTTTTTCCTAGACTCAATCAGACATTGCCTGATTATAGATAAAATTAGACTCAAACTTGTATTCTCACTTTTCTCTTATCAGACAGCTTACACAATATGACTAAAGAAGAATATGATTTCAAAACTGAAGATGCCGCTAAGTTCAAAACTTTTGAACCAAAGATCAAGGCTTACCAAGATGCATTGAATGATGCTATGATTGAAGAGTACAAAATTCCTGAAGCCGAAATCCCTGAGTTAGGCTCAAACGTTACTGAGATCCCAAAGAAATATTTAACTGAATCAGAGTTAGCTATTACTGAATCAGCTGGTACTGATTTAGTTGCAAAAATTGCTAAAGGTGAATTGACTTCAGTTGAAGTATTCAAGGCTTTTGCAAAAAGAGCCACCATGGCTCATCAATTGACGAACTGTGCAATGCAAATTTTCATTGACGAAGGACTTAAGAGAGCTGAAGAATTAGATCAATATTTCAAAGAAACAGGTAAAACTGTTGGACCATTACACGGTTTACCAGTTTCTTTGAAGGAGCACTACAACTATAAAGGTAAAGTAACACATGGTGCGTTTGTTTCATTGATTGAAAATGTCACGGATAATTATTGTTTGTCTGTTGAAATATTGTTAGAAGCAGGTGCCGTGTTCTACATTCGTACCAATGAGCCACAATGTCTTATGCATTTGGATTCAAATAACAATATTGTTGGTCTATGTTTAAATCCACATAACACCTCATTAACTCCAGGTGGTTCATCGTCTGGAGAAGGTGCAATTGCTGCAATGAAAGGTTCCGTTTTTGGATTAGGTTCAGACATCGGTGGTTCCATTCGTGCTCCAGCTGCCTTTTGTGGTGTTTGGGGTTTAAGGCCAACACAAAAAAGATTATCAATGAAGAATATCACAAGTCCAGGTTCTGGTGTTCAAGAATCTGTTGCCTGTGTATTAGGACCCTTAGGTCGTTCTGCCGCAGATTTGGACTTATTTATGAAGGCTTCAATTGGTGGTGAACCTTGGAAAAGAGATCCAATGTGTATTCCATTACCATGGAAAGAGGTTGCTACACCAAAGCCATCTGATATCACAATTGGTATTACGTACGATGATGGCGTGGTTAAACCAACTCCACCAATGATTAGGGCATTAAAGACTGCTGAAGCTAAATTAAAGGCAGCTGGTTTCAAAGTCGTTAAATGGAATCCATTTGGCGTTGCAGAACTAGTTGACGCCTGTGGTTCAATGTACAATAGTGATTTCAATGAAGGTCAAAAGAAGTACTTACGAGCTTCTGGTGAGCCTTTGAAATTCTTGTCAAAGGTTGCAATGGAATTTGGATGTGGTGAGAAAGGTTTAACTGGTAAGGAAATTCAAGAAGTATGTGCTATTAGAGATAATGGCCGTCAAGCATTTCAAGATTCATGGATTACAGAAGGAATTGATTTTGTTTTATGTCCAACTTATGCTAATGTTGCTCCAAAACATGAAACTATCAAATACTGGGGTTATACTAACTTATGGAATGTATTGGATTTCCCTAGTGTCATTTTCCCAACAGGAATGTGTGTTGATCCCGAACTAGATCAAGTAGATTCATCATACAAGCCTCGTAACCCAACCGAAGAATATGAGTATGCATTGTACACAAGTCCTGAGGATTTCAAAGATGCTCCTATTGCTTTGCAATTAACTGGAAGACGTTGGTTTGATGAGGAATTGATTGCCGCTTCCGAAATTGTTCAAGCCGCCATCTCCGCGTGAGTTTGCATACCTACATATGTACATATCTGCGATTCTACAAACCAACAATTCAAGAAGCGATATAACAGAGAAAATAAGTATATTGATATTAATATTATATAAAATTGACAGTCTTAAAGAGAAGCGAAAACGTATTAAAAAAATACATTTGAATAAATAAATAATTAAATTAATAAATGGTTAATTTGGTCTATGCACACGTTAAGTCAACAAGAGAGAGTTGACAGCTGATTTAGTTACTTTTCTTGAAAGCAATGTTGAAGTAACCTCCAAATGATGAACTTTCGAAGACAGAGGAGAATGATTTGTTAGAGTTGGAGTTTCTAATCTCGTTCATGATTTGTTTTTCCTTTTCAGCACCATAGTTTAAGTTGGCTCTAACGGCTTCAGATTCAGTAGCGTTTTGTAAGTTGGTTGGTTGAGACATTGTAGCGATTGTGTATTAATATTATGTCAGTTATACAATAAGATTATTGGTCTGATGAATAAAACAGAAATTTATAGAAGCCAGATAAGGACACCGCTTCCAAGAAACAGATACAAGGAGTTGTTGTGATTTATATAGTTTTACCTGTTATTAGCTTTAGACGTTTATTTTTATTGAATTCTGCTATTGACTCAGTCATTTCTCATTTAAAGCCGCTTAGAAAAAAAAATTTTACACCCTGTCTTTTCTTTTTCGTAGTACTCCGACTGTCCATCTTTTGGTGTTTTGGAAGAATTATATACTTGCTCCACTTAGCACTATCGCAGCTAATAATTATAAAATTACAACCAGTGACCTCCGCTATCATACTGCTTTATAATGGTATGGCCATTGGCCCAGTTAGACTCACTTATCGTGTATACGAGGACAACGGACAAGTGTGAGCTCGGCTAGCCTGACGAATAAGGAAAGCTTAACACGAGATATTTTTCGCTGGCAACTGATCTCCGAAGAGTCCAGCCTCGATAAAGAACGTGAATTTCTCTTACAAAAGTCTTTTACGCTTTGTAGTATCGTGCCCTGACAGCAGCATGACATGTATGACATGTCCAGGGAGGCATTTCCAGTATCCTAGTATATGTCTCTTGTGTATATATGCTATATATAAGCCATATAATAGCAAAAGATGAGTAGTAGAAGTTGTTGGAGCAGCTTGGTCTCTCTCCCCTATACAACTGCCAACAGGTGGTGACCCAGTTTGCACCCAAGAAGGCAATTCCCACACCCTATTCTCTGGCAAATCGGAAAAACAGCTTTATTTTTTCTTAGTGGTGGTTGAGCTTACTCCTCATTTGAGTCTTCCCTCTGGCTCACTAGGGTGAGTGGGCCATTTTACCCTTGTGCCGGTGAGGGCTGCCCAGACTGTCCTCTCCTCTTTGTTACTATATAAACCAGAAGGACTCCGTGGAAAGACACTAAAGCTGTTGATGTTGTCTTTATCTCATATCCTCCTTTAACTCATATAGCAAACCACTCACAATTCGACCATTATCACAAATTCCAGCATATGGGAAATCCGTGGCTCTACGGACTAAGCCTGTAGTTTTTTCTTTTTCGGTGTCCCTCATTTCGCACACCCTTGTGTGCGAGATTCGGAAACCCTGGCCAGACAGACACTTTCTAACTGATTGTGGCTATTGCCTAGACATGGCCTTTAAAGAGGCTCTACTTGAACAACTAAAATCCATGAACTATCTACTGTAATGCTACAGTGACAGAAAACGAATGCTAAGTTACTATGTAGAGTTGTTTGTTGTGCCCCTTGTATTACAGTAATTCTTAATTCTACAGAACCCCATTCTAATACAAATAGTCAATGTTAAATCTGTATCCCAATCGTATAGTAGTCCCTAGTCGAATAGTCCCAAGCAGGCATTTCATAAAAAACCAGTCTGTAAATAGTTAGAAAATTCATTCTACTTATCTTATTGCAGATGTGCTTGTCTTAAATAATGCATTACCCGTATTGTAGTTACTCTTTTGGATTTCTATGGGCGCGCTGCTTTAATTTGCTTTGCTTTTTTTCCTAACTTTGTGCTTGTTATCTACAAGATTTAAAAAAACGCCCTGAAATATCAGACAAGTGTTTTGTGTGTCCTTTGGAATGATCTAGATGATTTAGAGGCGTGTTAAAGGCTATCAGATGAATAGGTAACTTAAGCCGAGAGGAAAGCTATGTGAGACTCACAAATTACCCAAAATTGAAGTAAGAAAAGGGGCGCTGAAAAAGTCATGCAGATTTGAATCCCGAATGCTCTGCCTTCTACTATTTAATTTGTTTTTCTGTTTTAACTATTTTATTTTTTTCTTTATTATAGACTTATTATACTTAAATAAACGCCAATAACTATGGGTATTGGTTTGACGTACTTTTGTAACATAAACTGTAAAAATCAAGACGAGTAAAGGAGAATAGCTAATTATTACAATTTCGGGATTCAAAGATGGCAAATTTTAACGTGCATAAATTGTCGTGTACTGCACATATAGTGCATGAGAAGTAAAAGCTTTCGGTGAATGAAATTGGGTGAGATTTTTCCACTATTTAAACCCACATTTTTCCCCCTTTTCAAATACGAAAGTCTTTACAGCTCCTACTGATTAGTTTCACTTCTTACTGTTATCATTCAATTTTTAATTCAACAAGATGAGCTTAATAAGAACAGCTGAATTAGAAACTTATTCAAACGAAGATTTATTGAAGCTTATTCAAAAAGCTGCCTCCGTCCTTAAGGCAAGAGAAGTGTTACCCGAGGGTAAGGTTATCGCTGAAGAGGCCGAAAATACTAAAGAAGAAGAGGAACCAGAATTTAGAAGAAGGGGAGGTAAGCTTGGCGGCAGAGGTGGCCGTAAAGGCAGACATCATCATCATCGTTTTTATGAAGCATTTGCTTCAGCCGCTGCAGACGCTCCAGAACATGGAGAATTTTTTGGCCGCAGAGGTGGCCGTCACGGACGTCATGGACGCCATTATGCTGGTCCTCAAGCTTTTGATTTTGGAGGTGAAACTTTCTATACTCAAGGCTCTGTGCCACCACCTCCACCTCCACCACCTCCAATGAATGGTGGTCCATTTGGTTTTGGCTTCCATGGTGGTCGCCCTCCCTTTGACCAATTTGGTATGGATGGTTTCAGAGAAGGCCCATTTGATGGTCGCCGTCACCGCCGTGGTCCCCCTCCATTCCCCTTTTTCCAAGCTGGGCCATCGGCGGAAGAGTATCGTGGATTTTACGGTCCTTTTCCTCCACCCAATGAAGAAATGTTCTCTAAGTTCAGAGAAGACTTTGCAAGGAAGATGAACTTGGCTAAATTTGACAAGCCAGAAGGTGAAGAAGATGCCGAGGAAGACTACGATGTCTTATCCGAAGTTTCGACTGACTCTTCTGAAATTGAAAAAAACTAGTTTTTATATATTCAATTTAGGGAACTTTTCAACGTTGAACGCATAAAGAAAACAGGTACAAAAAACATTCATTAGGGAAAAAAACAGGTATTTAAAAAACAGAAAAACATCGCAAAATAAAAAAATAATAAAAACAATTATATAGTTTATGTAGGTAATATTCACCAATAAAAAATTAAAAAAATCGCAAAATAGATTCAAAACATAGAAAATTGTAAAAGAAAACAAGATATAGAAGTTAGACTCTTTTCAAAAAAGTAGAAGTTAAAAGAGTCGAGCCGCAGAGGCTTTTTTTAGCAGGTGAGAAACAAGAGAAAAAGAGATAGACGATGACAACTGCTTTCTCTTGGGTGCAGTAATAGTACCATAAGATATTATGTTAAGTAGTTTCATGCACAGGGCACGACTGTACTTAATAGATACGTACGTCATAGTAAATGATCAGACTACTAAAGATTGCAATTGAAGTAATGACTCAGAAAGCAAGTAATAAACGCATGCCATTAGATCGATCGTGCATAACTTGAAACATTCGTTAAATCTCCTCGCACAAATTAACTTTTCTTAAACGAAGTACCTGATTTTGAAACATAGAACAAGTCAGGTACACTATGGAAATAGTAACTTAAAACATCTCTTCTGCAGCACGTTAGCAGTCTAAGGTGAAACTTAGGTTGTTGAAACCAAAGCGCCAAAATATATATATTTGACAATCAATACCCCATTTACAGCTGCAGACGTTATAGTTTTTTTCGTAATTTTCTTTTCCTGATATTTATATAAAGTATTAAAACAGGGACTATGGCAGCAAATTTGGTTGTTACCGGGGTTAATATTATCCCAGAAGAAGTTGAAACAACTTCAACAGTAATCGTCACCAATACTCATTATAGCACAGTATACTTGAACACCAGTTATATGAAAAGGCCTTTACCTACACCTACTCGAGCCCCAAGTATTAATAAAAGATCATCAACCAATTTTTTGAATAGTGATGCTGATTCAACTCCAAGTATGTCAAACACCTCGATGATAGTAGCTATTGTTGTTCCTGTGGCTGTTGTTGTAATTGGGTTATTTATTTTACTGATCTGGTATCTCAAAGTGCACAAAAAAGATGATCAAACTATAGCTAGTAGAATCAAGTTTAAAAAAACTGGTGGTTTTGATCAAGAAAGCATGACTAGCTACAGTCCTTTTTACAACAGATTTCCAATTCATAAGTCAATTAGTTATTCATTGGATAGAGCAAAAAGTGGTAGTACCAATGAAACTTTAAATAAAGAAACAGATGGATCTAGTGAGTATCAAACAAAGAATTTTGGTCCTGTTAAGTACAATTGGGTTACTACCCCAGCTTCTGCAATTAAATCATTTTTCAATAGGAAGAGTATCTACGGTTTGAAACAGAAGAATAAAGAGGATGCAAATGGAAGTGTGCAATCATTACCGTTTACAAAACAAGTCACTTCTGAATTAGCATCGCCAGTTTATGTGACCCTAAAGCCATTCAAGTTGTCGAAGAAGAGAAATATAGATAGATATAAATTAGAGACAAAAGAAGATAGGGAGAGTGAAGACACAGATTTTGTTCCTCAAGTGTTGATAGAGCCCGCTCATGGTTTCAAAAGAGTGCCAATATTGTCTGATGTTCCGTTCACAGCTGGCAATAGCATCAATGGAACAGGTGGTGGCACAAAGGCAACAAATACAGCAGAAATTGAAGTTTACGTAGATGCTCAGCCCCCAGCTATTACGCCCAGAGTTTCATCTATCACCCCCGTTGCTGTGTTAGGTCCCAAGAAGCACAAATCCAATGTAGTTCTCAATACTACAGAGGCAACTTACAAGGTTATCAGACAATATGACAAGGCTCTAGAAGATGAAATCACCTTGAGAATTAACGAGTTTGTACTAGTTTTGCAGCGATTTAGCGACGGTTGGTGCCTGGTCCAGCAAATCACCGTGGGGAACCACGGAACATGGAGATATGGCTCCAAGGGTATTGTGCCCCAGATGTGTCTTGTGCGTAGTGATATTACATGCCATACGTAGACACATATATAGACATAGACATATATATAGCCAGGTATACATACAGACAGTGCATAAATACGAGAGTGGAAGCACAGACACCTAATAGCGCGGCACCAATTTAATCAGTGTTTACGCTTTCCCCAAATAGGCAATTTTATCTGCGCATTAAAGCGAGGGCCACAAAGCACGCACGCAGTGAAGCAGTGCAGTAAAGTGAGAGAGAGAAAGAGAGAGAGAAAAGCAGTAAAAACGGTGGAAGAACGAGACAGGAAGCACGAGCAAGGGATCAACATCACAGAGACCTCACTTGACCTTGTTTTCGTCTTGCCAGTGATCTTGATCTTGATCTTAATTTCAATCTTTCTTTTAGCCTTGGCTGCTTCCCGACAGTGAAACGCAACGTTCTGCAGGTTACTCCATTCTCTACGTACACTCACGCTTCAGTACACATTCTGCAGCTGGGCACTCTACGGAATTTTACCCAGTTGTCTGTTACTCCGCCCTCAAAGCCAATACTTTAACCCAGATTATCCGCCGAGCATCTCGACATTATTGGTCTTTTTTATTGAACGACAGTCGACTATACGAGATTTTGTGCTCACTTCTTCAGCTACTATAACTGTCTATTTTAGCTCTTGTGGTACGTCTTTCTTGTAAGATTGATCTACCGTTTCATAGATCATTACTGCTTGGCTAAACGAATAAAAGAAAAACTTAAACTGCTCATTTGAATATTTTTCAACAACAAATATAACATACTAGTATACTATTTACATCCCCTTCACATGAGAGTTTTTTCCAAATCAAAGTCCCCTGAGGCAACAGATACAGTGAATTTGCCAAAGCGTGTTGTCACAGCTGAGTCAAAGGGCCAACTCAGTCCTGAATTATCTCCTATAGTAACCCTCTTGTCCGCTCAAGCCCATAGACGTTATTACGAAGGGGTGTTCATGCTACTGAAAGACTTGGACTCTGAAGGAAAACCAGCTGATAGACAATGGAAAGAAGTATATGGTGCTTTAACTGGTAACCAATTAGCAGTTTGGGATGCTGCTGAAGTCCTAAATAGTATTCAAAATAATGATCCAACAGCTTTGGAAAAAGATGAAAATAAACCAACTTATATTAACTTCACGGATGCAACTTTCAAAGCAGTAGCTTCCATTCCTTCCAGTGACGGTGTGTTGAAAAACGTCATTATTGCTTCTACAACCTTGAAAAACAGGTTTTTGATTCAAGTGTCGTCAAATGAATCATTTAGTAAATGGAATGCTGCTTTAAGACTAGCAGCTTACGAATATAAAGCTTTACAAGAAGCATACACAGCGGCTCTTTTATCTGCAAGAGGTGCATTACTTTCAGATATTCGTGTGATCTTAGCTGAAACTAAGTATACCCATGAAGATTGGGTAGGTGTTAGATTTGGCGCCGGTATGCCTTGGAAAAGATGTTTCGCTGTTATTGAACCTTCAAAAAAGGCTAAGAAAGGTGTCGCAGGAAAGGTACATTTTTTTGAAAATGAAAAAAAGACTAAGAAGCTTGCAATGGCTACTATTGTAAAAGCTTATTCAATTTACGCCGTGTATCCACAATCTTATAAAATTATAGACCATAGTACAATGATTAAACTTGATGGTGAAATTTTGTTTGATAGAAAAGAGGCTGCTAAGGATGCTTCAATCTTTTTAATACCGGAGCAGCATTCGTCTGTACCAGGGTATGATACATTAATCAGATTTATTGTTCCTTTAATGGATATTTTCAGATTGTATGGTAGACCAAAAAAGATGAACGCTGATAAAACAGACAAGGGTTCATTGTTGTTCGGATTACCTGTATTGCCTAAAGTTCATTACTTGGAAATTGAAGATTTGTTAGCTCTTACCGGTAGCACAACTACCATCTCGTGGTCCTCAATCCAATGGAATGACGCCATAAAAGATATTCTGGTAGGTAAGATCAGTAAAGGTTACAGTGGTTGTGGTTCAACAAGTGGTTTATCTGGTGCAGTTAATGTCTTATCAACTCAAAGAGACATTTCATTAGGTAAAATTAGAAACTTCTCTGATTCTCCAGTCACTTCCTCTTTCTTACCAAGTCCTTCCTTACCAAGTCAATCTACTTTCCAGACTAATCCTAGTCTTGACAGCCAAGTGAACCCCGAAGTGTCAGCAGCTGCAAATAAGGCTCTTCCTGTGATATCTCATGAGCAACATCAACCACAGCCACCATCACAAATGCTTCAAGTTCCAAACTTAACACCTAAGAAGAACAATAAAGACTTATACTTCAACCCAATGACTCCAGATAATGCTTCAGATGACTTTGATTTTACCTCTCAAAATGATCTTCAGACCACTACTACGTCTCCTAAATTGGTTGACATATACAGAAAGTATGCACAAATTGGTGAAGACGGTGATATAAATGAAGGTATGAATAGACTATCGTTTTCTCCCCCTGAAAATCCATACAGCGATTTTAATAGTAGCTCAAGAGATAGTTTACAGGACTTATATCCAGGTGTTCAAGAACCTGATGCTGAATCTGATGACTCAGATGAAGAGGTGGTAATTGTGAAACCAACCATTAGATCAAGAACAAATATGGCTTCAAAAGATTCATTAGTGAGTGAGGAAACTCATCCTCAAAATCTCAGAGCTTTATATCCCCCAAGCAAAACTGTTTTGAACTCTGAATATGCTCACTCAGCCTCAAGTTTATCTCAAAGGTCAAGTAACTCTCAATTACCAAGTACTCCAGATGGTATGGATAGACCTTTGAGCGTTGAGAGCCTGCAAAATAACAGAGTTTTATCACCTTACTCCGAATTCCATCAAGAATTCAATAAATCAATGAATACCAATGTGAATTACAACCCTGACATGAACTATTCCAATTCTTCGTTTCATAATAACAATAAACCGTTGCCTGTTCCATCAGCGAAATATGAAGAGATGAGCATGCATCCTGACACTACTAGAGTCTTGCCTAAACAAAGACCTAGTAACAATCAACCAGCTCCCCAAAACTCTTATTACGATGGCCCTGCTAATGGTTATCCACAACAAAGGGCTCCTTCGGATAACATCGTTTCTCAACAAGTCGCTTACTCCAAACCTACTTATGGTAACACACAAGGTTCTGCATCATCTGCTTCTTCCTTTTACTCTACAGAGACGTCAAACTATGGAAACAATCTTAAACAGCAACATAGTATGGGAAACAGAAGACCTCCACCACACATGACTCAAAACGGCTATGCTCCACCTCCTCAGCAGCAGCAACATCAACAACCGCAATACTTGGGTTCTCCATATGAGCAGCAGTTTTCTCAGCCACCACCACAGCAACCACAGCAACAGTATCCACCACCACAACAACAAAGATACAGAAATCCACCACCTCAATCTCAACCAAACCCGCAATATCATCAACAAAGGTACAATATGCCACCTAACGGACAAGGGGGATACCCAGTAATGCCACAGCAGCAACAGCAGCAGCAGCAGCAGCCATATGCTACTCAGTACAAAAATCCTCCTCCCCAACAGCAATCTTCCCATCCTTCTTCAACCCGTAAGTTTGGGGACAATCCCTATGCTATTGCTAACACTGCTATGAAACCTAAGGGTTCTGGATCTGGTAATCCATACGCGTCAAATCCATATAGCAGCTCATGAAAGAAAACACTTATTTTTCTTTTTTCCCCCATTCGATTTGTATTTTTAACAATTTACTGTCTCATTACTTTTCCTGTGTACTTTTGTTATCCTATATACCTTTTTATATATTGTTTTAGTGATTTTTGGCTTTACCACGAACGATTTTTTTTTTATTTAACTTACATATCTAGTTGTGTATTTTTTTGCCGTCTTTATGAATATATACCACATTACATCTTACAGTTAACTAAAGGGTTTTATCAATGCGAGTCTAAATTGAAAAAGAGTAAAATAAACAAATAAAGAAGCTGCAGTATACAATATACAATTAATAATCGGGCGAACTAAGTATGGAAACTTATTTTGAGTCCAGGTTATCTACAATTTTTAGGACCTTTTTAATTTGGGAAATCTCTGGATCAGGATCATTTTCTACGCTGTGGAGTAGAGATTCTATGAGAGTTTCATCTATCTCTTCGGCTTTAGCACCAATACACAAGGCAATCACTCTTTTGAATTGGTTTTCCAATTCCATTGAAGTAGCCTTTCTATTTTTAGCTCTCTCGATCAATAATTCGTTGTTTTCCTTGTAAGCATTGATTCTAGCCTCTAGTACAATACTTGGTGGTAGGTCCGCAATTGGAACATTATTTGTCTCTAACTTAGATAATATCAATTCTGGTGTGATTTCATTGAGCAATGTTGTTTCATCCAGGCTTTCCTCTTTAGATAACATTTCTTCCAGTTTAGCCTCGACTTCATGGTATACGGGCCAAACTGTAAATGGTTCGTCTGCATCAAAATCACCATCAAACTCATCAAAATTAGGTAATTGTTTAGTTTGCTCCTTAAATCTTTCCTCCTCTTGGTTAATGACCTTATTCAAGTTTGCAATCTTGGTTTTATATTCTGATATTTTATTTACAGTTTTTTGCAATTGATCATACTTTTTTCTTTCCTCCGAAAGCTTCAAAGTCTTTTCTCTCAATTGTGGGTGTAGCTCATTGATCATCTTTGTTTTAGAAGACATTTCTTCTTTGAAATCTTTGCCTAATTGATTTACAAACTCTTGAATCGACTCAATGATCTGCAAGCTTCCTTTTTTTTCAACAAAACTAGCAGGAGGCTCTGATGGCTCCGGAAACTTGACTTTACTGGGAGATTTTATAAAAATACCGCAATCAATAGGTTTTATACCTGCTTTATTGGCTTTATTAGGATCAGCTCCAACTTCCAACAATTGAGTAATGATATGCTTATTACCAACCATTGCCGCAATATTGAGACATGTATCACCATTCCTATCGGACACATTTACTACATCACTCATGAATTTGGTCAGTGATAAGGTTTGCGATCCAGAAAGCGTGGGACCTCTTCTCACAACCCATTCTAATAAAGTTTCTAAGTAGTATTTGGACGCATCATTTCTGCCTTTACGACCACATGTGTATGCAATATGGTGTAAAATTGTTCTGCCTTTATGGTCAAGAACTGTAATCGAGGGATATAAGTGGTCTAACATTTCTTCAAAACAGCTTTCGTCAAAACAATTGGTAGCATGAATAGCTCTTACTAATGTAGTTTGGCCATCATTGTCGCCTCTCAGTCTATTTGCACCTCTTTCCACAAGATCCTTAACAAGCCCAACACGACCTAAAGTTGCCGCAAGGTGAAGTGCCGTTTGTCCGTTATCATCTATTGGCACGTCAATTTGCAATCCCTGCAATTGAGAAGCGTCTCCACCAACTAGCTGAAGTAATGTGATGTCTTTTTGGTTTGGCAGAAACAAGGAGCTCATTACGACCTTTGACCTTTCATCTATCTGACTTTCTGGAATGGGCTTAATGGTAAATGGAGCGTTTGGATTAGCAACCCTTGTATCGTGATCAAATGTTGTTAATTCGGGTAATTTCTTCTCGTCCAATTTGGCTCTTTTCTTAATCCCCTCTAAGTCTTCATCAATATCCGTCATTGCAGAATGTGTTCTTACTGCTTTAGCGATCGTGTGTGTTGTTTCAACCTGTGCTTGTAATTCCTCTTTTAAAGGCAAATCATCCGTTGAAGGATTGTGCATTAGCAAAGGCTTTAAAACTTCGTACAAGTCATGCGCACGACAAAACTCCACCGTTTTTTCATAAGGGATCCATGTACCTTGATACTTACCAGATCCTCCTTGAACTCTTTCATGATCACCAGTGAGTATATCTTTTTCCAAAATTTTGGTTCTTTTAAACTTATCAAGTCCCAGAAGCTTCAAGATTTGAGTTGCATTGAAATAAGAATCTTTTACTCTTCTCATGACAGGGAGTTCATTTACCTCCATCTCAATAACTTCAATTCCTTGGTAAGAAGTCTTGTACACATGACTTACGTGAAATGTCACTACCTGGTCATCAATCTCCACTTCAGTGCTGTTTTTGATGGTGGGCTTCTTTTCTGTGGACATTTTATATGGTAGTGAAAAGATGATGAAGTTTCGATATTAATTACGCGTTAAGGAACTTAAATTTTTTGTGCTACTATCAAATCCTCTTAAAACAATAAGTAAAAGTTCAAAGACTTCTATCGAGTTGTATCTGTGTCAGTATGTTTTGCGTTATAGTGAGAGCTGTCTTAAGGTAGGAGAGATCGGGTATAACTTTTACTGTCCTGTACTTAGATGACAAAGGAGTTCTTCTTGCGCACCCGCTCTGGCCTAGCCTGGTTTGGTCTGCTAAAGTCGAGTCTGGCGAATTGCCTATTCGAGCCTAATTAGCATCAGCCGCAAATGGAAGAAACTTAGAACATGCGAGGCTAAAAAATGAGGCTGATGCTGTGACATGTCTAAAGCTAAGTAAGACAAGAAGACAGTAGGCAAGACGCCATGAAAGGAACAGTGACGAAAGAACAGAGTAGTATCTACAATAGAGTGTACAACATAAGCTCTGAAACTAATCAATTGATATTTACGCTATAAATCTTCCGGACATCTTGTAACATGTCTGATTTGCTGCCAGTTCCTAAGGAAATATCAAAATCCGTGGGCCCTTTCATCAAAAGGGCCAAGGAGATGGAAACTACAGATCCAAGTATAGCATATCACTGTAAGGTTTACGCTATCGAAATTATTTTAAAAGGAAAGCTGCATCAGTCATCGAGTGAAGTGGGTGAATTTGCGATGAATTTGCTTGATGAAACTGAAAAGACGAAGATAGAATATGAGAAAGAGGCGCCAGAACTATACCATTTGATCGCTGATAAGGATGCGTCTTTTGATCATGTTAAACAGTTTGGGGTATTTATATTTAATAAAGCGTTTTTAGATGTCAAAAATCAGAAAACTACAAAGGCTACTATTGACAAGTTCCTAGCTAGTGTCAATTTTTTAACGATACTCAAATTATGGGCGGATCCATTGCCTCAAGACATAGAAATGAAAATTAAATATGCAAAATTTCATGCGACAAGAATCTTGAAAGCTTATAGAACTGGTGAGGATCCCAACGATTATTTGACGCCTGAAGGAGTGGCGGAAGAGAAAGAAATTGAAGATGAGTTGAATGAACTAACTATGGGTACTACCCAATCTGAACCAGTCGCTTTGAATGAAGAAGATGTAAAGAACACCACACGAGAAAATAATCCACCAGCACTACCTTCGCCTCCCCCCAAAGAGAATAGTCAACTACTGGAGACTAGCCCAAGCGTTTTGCCTTCATTTCCTGCTCCTCCTACAAAAATTTCAAACTCGTATATTCCTCCAGAAGCATCTAAAAATGAAATAGGTGACGCAGATCTTCCCTCGGTACCAACTCAGATAAAGGATGAGTTAGGACTTCCTATTCCGCCGTCTTATATCAAAGGAGAAGGCAAAGAATTATTGCCTTCTGTACCTAAACAGACAGAAGTTGCCCATTTTAATCCCCCCTCGTCACCTCAGCTGCCTCCTCAATCAACATACAGAAGGACATCTTCAATATCCCAGGAAGTATCTGCAAAACATGCCACCACCAAAACAGATATTAAGAAAATCTTGTCAGATGATCAGATGATATCCGAGGCACAAAAGAGAGCAAAGTTTGCTATCAGTGCTCTCAATTACGAAGACATTCCCACTGCAATTAAAGAGCTAGAAAGTGCATTGAAAATACTCAAAGATAACTAATGGAACAAACATGTCAACATACAAGTATTTTTCAATTTCCAATATTATAATGTGTAATATAGCGATAATACGATTTATATGTAAAAAATGCATCTATGTATAAAATGTATTTTCAAGTATTGTTTCGTAATCAAAAAGAAAACACTTATTGTGCATTCTCAATCTCCTCAACAGCATCTTCAAAACTATCTTCTTCTGTGATCTGTGATTCTCTGTTCACTAAGCTTGTCCTTGATGCATTTACAGAGGTCGATCTTGATAATGAAGCTATTGATCCAATAGCACTCTCAGCATCCTCTACTGATATAGAACTAGATTTTCTAGATAAAGCAACGTTTTTATATCTTTTTAACGCTGGCGAAGATACTCTTGCTTGGGAATTGAGTGTACTTGAACCAATATCTGGAGCAGAATCTATTTTCAAATTTTGCTGAATTCTAGACATTAAATCAATAGCTGAGCCTGGTGTAGGAATGTCCATGGGCGGTACAGAAGGCGTGGCAGAGTCCACATCTTTTTCTGAAACAGAATCATCGTCCTTGACTTCATCTAGTGTCGTTGTTGATCCTGATGCAGAGCCAGCAGACAATGCGCTATGTTTTTTGGCCCACGCCTTAAGTTTTGCTGTATTGGGTTCTGACCTCAAAGGTTTAGACTCACGAAGCTGTGCCAAAAACTTTTCCATTTCTGATGAGCCACTATCCTTATTCTTTTCCTTTTCTCTTGCCTTTTCTTCTGCTATACGCTTCTTGTTTTCGTAATCTTGTTTCTCCTTTTCCACGATCATATTTTCTTCAGCAACTTTTTTGAATGATTGAGTGAAATCTGCAAACTTCTTGAAAAACATATTACGTGCCAAGTCATCCTCATCAGGATTCTCACCGAAAAATTTCATCATCTTGTCAAACTTGTCCATAGAAAACTTCTTTCTATCGGTTAAAAAGCCTGCTTTGGTCCTGGCGTCAGGGAGTCTTTTCAGAACCACTTTAAGGAATTTGTCATCTGGATGAAAGTTGGAAGGGTCACTTAAATTACCGATCTGCAATGAAGAATCAATATTTTTGACGGATTGAATAAAGGAAGTACAATCATCCTTTAGCTGATCGATAGAAATTTTGTATGCATCTATCACAGGTTGAAGATCATTAAGAAAATCCAGCAATTCTGGATAATTTTCACGAATGATCTTTTCAACATAGTGAAGAAAACTCATCGAATTCTTATGATCTTTCAAAAAACCTAGTCTTTGCAAACTGTTCAATTTGAAACCTTGAGCTTGCTTAGATGTGTCATTCATATAGTTACCAACAATTAAAATAATATCAAACACATGCTTGAGAGAATCGCTGTTTCCCAAACTTTCCAATGCAGCATCAATTTTATCTAGTTTGGTGGTGAGCTCCTCATATTCTTTTTCAAATGACAAAATGGTAATTAAGCTTCGCATTCTTGATCTCCAGTAGCTCTCTAGCTTATATATTAATTCCAAGTAAATTCTATCGGCTCTTGCTAATTCCTTGACATCCTTCTTCTCTGTAATGTAGTCCTCGTAGTATTTCAACAACGAGTTAGAAACTTCAAGCAATTCAGGCTTGTTCAAAAACTCAAGAAGTTCAGGTTTATCCAGCACATCAGAATCACAATTCAAGATTTTCTTCATCACGGTTTCATCATCTAAATTAGCATAAGGGTGTAAGCATATACCAAATTGAGTTGAAAGATCTGCACTAAGATATGAAACCTTTTGAGACTCTTCCTTCTTTTTCTTGGCTATTCTTCTGGCTTCCTTGGCAGCAAAAATATCTTCAATTTCATCAAAAATACCCTTTGACATAAGCTTCTTAGTTGTTTCTTCGGAACCCATGTTTTGCCAAAAAGAATCTTCTGTATCATCAATCTTTTCCCAATGCAGTTGTTTTAATTTTTTCTTGGGTCTAGGAAGCATGCCAAATGCCCCTGATGGTAGCAAAGGCGAAGGAACAGGCGAAGGAATAGGTGATTTGGAAACACCAAAAGCAAAAGGTGGTGGTGGTGGAGGAGGAGCAACGGACCCTTTGCCAAATGAAGAAGGAGGGAGTGGTGGTGGAGGTGGAGGTGGCGGCAGAGATACACCATTTTTGGTTGATTGTGGGGGCAATGGCGGTGGTGGAGGCGGAGGAGGAGGTGCTGGAGAAACACCATTCTGCAAAGAATTGAACATTGGGGGCGGAGGAGGTGGAGGGGGAGGGGGAGCACCGGTATTTTTATTACCTGATAGCTGTGCAACAGTCGTGGTGTTTTCCACATTGGATTTTTCTGTTTGTTCATCTTTGAAGTCATCAATACTAGCGGCCTTTGGAACGCTTTTTGTTAATTCACTGAGAAACGGTCTTGGTGCCAATGATTCTGGTGGTGGGATCGATGATATTGCAGTGATACCATTTATTGGTTTTTGATTTCCTTGGGTGTACCGACTGACAATATCATTCACAGGCAGTTGAGGTTTATCTGCTATTCCATCTTCACCATCTATACCCAGAATAAATTTGAGTTGTCTGCACTGTGCTTCAATGTCATCCAGTTCAGTTTGTATAGCAGACATATTTGCAGACTTTTGCTTCGACCTTGGATCAAGGGTTCTGGATGTGGTGGGACTAGAAGATGAATTTTCTCTCGCCAACGACACCATCATTGAATTGGCATATGCTTCCAGCTTCTGAAGTCTGTCTAACGCTTCCACTTTCCGACGCTCAAAGAATTCTTTTTGGGCTTGATCATTTTGTAACTTGACAATATCATTGGCATCATTTTGTAAACTATCTAGTTTGTCTCTCAAATTGCTTAGTTTGCGCTTGCTATCTTCTTTAGTATCATCAATCTTGAACTCTTCAAACTCGGTATACTCCAAGGTTCTAGCTTGTTGGCCCAATTGTCCAAGTAAGTCCATGTTGTACCGCAAATCGCGTAGCTTTGAACTTGGTTCCACTCCCCCTGAACTTCCAATGCGTTTTGCCTCATTTCTGGTATGATTCAATTGCTTTTGCAGTTTTGACTTCAAATCAGCAATACTATTTTCGCTTCCGGTCTCAATTGTGGCCGATGAAGAAATAGATTTCAAACCTTGACTTGGGTTAGCTGACTGTGAATCTAAGAATATAAGCATTTGACGGATTTCATACTCATGAGTGTTAGCATCAAGCATTCTTTTCCTCTGTAGCTCCTTCATCTCCTGATCCTTAGAATTGTTCTCTTCTCTTAGTTTTGCCAATATTAATTCACTCTCTTGCAGTTTTCTGTTCAACTTCTCGATAGCACCTTTAGAACCGTCATTTAGCCTCTCAATGGCTAAATCTCTCTCAGCTTGAAGCTCTTCCAAAGTACGTTTCAATTCACGATTTTCCAATATGGACTTTCTGGCAAGTTCTTCTGTATTATATGAAGCTATAAGTTTATTGATAGAAATGTTCATATCTGTAACGTCTTCGCCCGAGGCCATTGTAATGTTTGAAACAAATCTGTCCACAAGTTTCAAGTTTCGAATAGCAGCCTCTCTTCCGCCTGACTGAGAATTGGATGCATGAGTAATAAATATATTCTGCATTAACGTCTTCAAATGCTCTTCCCCTTCGGAACCCTTAGATTTTTGCCACATGGCTTTGAAAAGCGAGACGGGATCTTCAAAGTTAATATCTTGGTTTTTGAATTCTTCCATCTGTCGCAACTCTTGATTGTCAGCGTTGGAACTTTCTTGAATATTGCTGATACTGTGCATTATGTCACTACTTTCAAACAGTTTCAAGGATTCAAAAATCTCATTAAGTCCAGATGAAGTGAATAATCTTCGTAATTTTGTTCTTTCTTGAATTGTCGAGCACCTTTGAATTAAAGAATCTACCAGTAACAGGGTAGATGAGCCGTATGTTTTTAGCACTTCATCTGTGATATGAGAATATTTAAACTCCTGGTATGCTCCTACTTTTGACCCCATCTTTCCTCTACCTTGAAAAATTCTTTGAGCGGCCCATAACCAGGCTTCATATCTGGAGGTTGTTCGCAAGTTATTCAATATTTGATATGATCTGTTGTCCAAGTGATGAGCTAAATTAGGTTGCGAATAAAGCTCTTTGATATATAAAAGATGCACATTATCCCCTACTGATTCCCTCAAATTTATGTAGATTAACGATGAGTTGTGGGCCGTATGAAGGTAAAAGGTAAGAATATCAGTTGCCAATTTTCTAACTTGTGGCTTGGAAGAGTACAATCCACCCGCAACAGTTGGCACAAGGATGTCATTTTTTTGCATGAAGTGTACCCCTTGTTTTAAGTCTGCTATCACTTTGAGACATTTGAATAGTCTTTCTTCCTTATCAAGAATACTTGGATATGAATCTTCAGTTGATGTAAATCCATTACTTTGAATAATGTTATTATGCAATAGAGGCTTGCTCTTATAAAGATTTTTCAATACTTGACATAAAGCAACATCTCCCTGTTCACTCAAAAACATCTCTGACCATGCAATTTTCTCTGAACTTAAACAAATATATAAATCTTTGATTTCCTCGCCCGTTATTTGATTATTAACTAACTTGAATACGTATTGTTTTGGTTCAAGTGAGGGCATGGATCTTTCGGCAATATTCCCCAAATTTTTTGAAATATTTCTGATATTTGAATTTGAAATGGTGGAAGCTGCTTCTCTTGAGCGCATGTTTTTAAAATCCGTCTTTTTCTGTTGATATATAATATCCCACTTCTTTTCCAGAGATGATTGCTCCAGTTGAATTCTGCCTTGCTCCGGTAAATTTTCAAAATCTCTGTCTATCATCACTTCTTTGAACATTCTCTCAATTTCTTGGGGGTCGTCCGGTTTCTCCAAATCAAAATCTTCTGAAAATGTGTGTCTGTGACTCTTCTTCAGTCCTGCAGAACCAATCTTTTTAGTATGTGAGTTAGGCAATGAATATATGGATGTAGTATGTTGGGAGTTTCCACTAGCAGTCGTATTGACTCTCGATAACGAGGAGTCCATACTGTATACATCATCGCTTGTGCTGCTTCTCGGTTTTTTTGAGCTTAAGCCAAACCTGCCGCTCCAAGATCCTTTAACTGGAGATGACTGGCTTGAGTTGGACACGGTAGATGCAGAGGTAGGCATTCTTGAAAGCTCGGATTGGTTGTCATAATCGTTTGAAGGTCTTGGTTTTCTCATTCCCATGAAAGAGGCCACCCTTGAAGCTGGCTCAGATGGCCGTTTGGTATTCTTCATGGTTAGGTGGTCTTCTCCAGAGCTTGATGTCTTTTGGTTGAAAGTATGCAAAGGCTTTTAGTTCTTATATGGTTTTGATCTGACGCCTGAAGCTTTGTTTTGAATTTTCGGAGATACTCACGGCGTTGGTATGCGTGGGCGACACTTTTCCCCTTCAATTCTCAGGGATCAACACAGTTTATGTCTAAAAAAGCCCCTACTTGTGTGTATGAGTCGACAGGCTTCTTTCAGGCTAGTACCGGAGGCTTTGTAGGCAGTAGTTTCTTGCGTGTATTTGCTTGTTAGGCATGCGTAAACTTGTCTGAAGTTTTGGAAGAGGATTTGGCGCGATTACCCTGACATGGTAGAGATAATATAGGTAAGACAACATGGCATTGTTTCTTATCATACTAAAGCTGGAATATGCCTAGATATAAAACCTGAAAAGGATAAGCGGTAGCAATCATTCACAGACAGATAGAGACAAGGCCACGAATTCAGTGGTGACGTGCATAACTGAACATGTCCTCAAGGAATGAGTACCAGAGACTCAACACCAGCCCTGAAGAGGCATCTGGAAAAGACTCCAAGGGAACAATACAATTTACAGATGACAATAGGCATGAAGAGCATTTATCCAGCCGGAATAGTCCGCCTCCTTATTCAATTCAAGGGGATGCATATGATACAAGAGATATACCGCAACCTGCTGAAGTAAGCGGGTTAGAAGAAGGTACTCCTCACGAACTACCAAGTTTTGATAGTAGTGCATTTGACATTGATACCATGATAAGAGACATCAGCAATAAATCGGATATGAAAATGGCATTTTTCAATATGGCTAATAGTATATTGGGCGCTGGAGTTATAGGGCAACCCCTTGCTTTTAAAAACTGCGGTTTGCTGACTTCCATAGTATGTTTGGTATTGCTGACGGTGTTAGTTGACTGGACTTTAAGGTTAATTATTATTAATAGCAAATTATCAGGTAGGAGCTCTTACCAAGGAACTGTAGAGCATTGTTTTGGGTTTTGGGGTAGTTTCACAATTTTGATGGCCCAAGGGCTGTTTGCTGTTGGTGGCTCTCTTGCATTTTGTGTTATTATTGGGGATACCATACCACATGTCGTGAGAAGTATATTTTCATCTGCTGTCAATTCAAATGAGTTTGTGAACTTTATTTTGAGTCGGCAAATATTAATTTTGGTTTTCGTTACAGGTATTGCATATCCTCTGTCCCTTGTAAAAGATATTTCCAACTTGGCTAAGGCGAGTGGGTTTGCTCTTATAGGTATGACGGTTATCGTTGGGATAGTGATTGTGCGTGGGCCAATGATGCCTAGCGACCTCAAGGGACAAATTTCTTTTGCAGAATGGTTCATTAGTGGCGGGGTTTTTAAAGGAATTAGTGTTATTTCATTTGCATTAGTTTGTCATCACAATACCACATTCATATTTGACTCCTTGAAAAAACCAACATTAGATAGGTTTGCTCGATTGACTCATATTTCATGTTTTATTTCTATGATTTATTGCGGGGTCATTGGTAGCAATGGCTATTTGACCTTCAAAAGTAAAACCAAAGGTAATATTTTAAACAATTTTCCCGCCAACGACTGGGTTGCTAATATAGCAAGATTTTGTTTTGGTATGAATATGCTTACCACTTTACCGTTGGAAGTTTTTGTTGTCAGAGAAGTGTTTTTTGACCTGGTTAAGTTGCTAAAGAGAAATTCAACTAACAATAGTTTTGTAATTGTGAACGCAAATGCCGATGGAACTTTTGAGCCTGCAGTAGTAGAGGAAGAAAGTGTTGAGATATCAAACAGAGCGCATTTCATTGTTACAACGGCTTTAATATTTTTTGCAGAAGGCGTTGCTCTGATGACTTGTAATTTGGGAGCTATATTAGAGCTTGTAGGTTCTACCTCTGCGTGCGTGATGGCATACATTTTACCACCAGCATGTTTTTTAAAAATGACGTATCAAGGAAAATCATTTAAACAAAATTTCCCCGCTTACTTTTGTATAGCTTTTGGAATTATGGTTATGATTATTTCTTCTACACAAACAATCATTGGAGCTATAAATGATAAATCTGATGGACACTGTGTTGCCTGATTACGATTCGAAAATATACAAGTGTTTCTTCCACTAATAAAAATCGTTTTTTAGGGAATTATTTCGGTATAATTATGTAAATAAGTATGAACTACGTTATTCTTCATCGCTACTTTCCATGATCGTAACCCTCTTTTTAGTCTTGATGGTTTGAGCTTTTTCATTCTCTTCCTCTTCGCTTTGCTGATCCTCCTCTTCGTGTGGATTCCGCAAACTTGCTGAAACATCGCCTTGGATAATATCTGCTAAACTGATCTGATGATGTTGTGAATCCATAGTCTCCAGCTGTGTTTGATTTGGTTCCGCGAAAGAATCATCCTCGATTTCTGAATCAGCTCTTGAAGCATCAGACAAATCGGCATCATCTTCATCATCACCTGCATCATCGCTGAGTGAGACTTTAGCTGAACTGAGTGGTTGAAAATTGGTGAATGATTCATCAATACCCAAAAATGGCATAGAGCTAATTGCAGAAGACTCTTTTGTTTTCTTACTTGTTGATGTGAATATGGCAGCGTACTGATCTGCAGAAAGTGGTCTGCCTCCATTGTTTGCCATAGCTTCTTGTAATTTGACTTCTCTTGAGAAGAATTCGTCATCCGAGCCATCATCGGAATCCACAATATATTTGGATGATAAATGTGATCTCTCTTTTGCTTTGGCAATCTGTTCTGCCTCTCTTTCAATGTTGTGTAAGGGTAAGTTACTTCTTCTTTGGCTTTTCTTTTCCTTACTTTTAGATTTCACAGATTTGTTTCTTTTCGTTGGCTGCAAGATATCATTCAAATCATCATCGTCGGAGTCAAGTATTCTGTTCTTCCTACTTCTCTTTTTGATATTCTTTTCCTTTCGTTGCTTTTTTATGCTTGCACCTTTTCTGACAGCAACACCTTTGGGAAGTACTGAAGTCAACATACGTGACTCCAAATGGTCTAGTTGATTCTCAAATCGCTCCCTAAGAGTATTATTTTCTTTGTCACTATCTTCTTCGCCATCATTTGTAACTCCTAACTTAGAGCTAAGTTTGCTTGTAAAGTTGTCTTCATCGTCATCACTATTGCCAAAGTCGTCAAATCTATTAGGCTTGATCTCTCTATCAATAAAACTGTCATCTGATAGAGTATCTGGATCCTTATGATCCTCAACGTCTGCATGCACAATTGCATTTGAAACTAGTTCATAATCTAACGGATTTCTTAATCTGTTTTCTATTAACTCACTAGCTCTTACAAGATAAGCAATTTCCAGACCAGAAGGGACATAATAGCTTTTAAAAGACAAGCCGTCAGGTAAAATTCCCAACGTATCAAATAAAAGCAAAAGTATCCCATGTTTGTAAAATGATTTGAATTTTTTGAAGTCTAATGTATGATCAGTAAACTTTGTTGATTCAGAACCAGTCCCTGCTGACTTTTCAGCTAGCGTCAATAATCGGTCTTTCACGATGTTCTGAAGTTGATCTAGTAACTCATTAACCAATGGAGTATCGTCTGTGTAAAACATACTACTTGCCAAAATTGCAACGCGTTCGTCCCAATCTTGAGTTGCCCCTTCAGCAAACTGATATTTCACAATTTTTCTTCTTTCTGTTTCTTCTTTGAGGTCAGCTATGCTGGGATCTCCTGTCATTAAATACTGGCGTATTGTAAGATCAGAGTCTTGGTGCAGTGAAATCAACTTGATGCCCATTGAGTCAGTCTTATGAAATAATTTTGCGACCTTTGCCATGAAGTATGAGAGCACTTTGTTTAGCTCTTTCATTAATGACTGACTTAGTTTCGCATTCTTCAAATCATGTAGCGTCAACATAAAGTCTAGACGGGTTAATTTAAGAAAGTGTTCGTCACTAAGTAAAATTCTATTGAAATAACTCAAGCATCTTCTTATCTGGATTTCATTTAACTCCGTGAACTTAGAAAAGAAAACAACATACGTATTAACAATTTTCTCGTGCATTAATCGTCTTTCAAAGACAAGGTAACGTTCCTGGTCAAACGTAATGTAAGAGTTTGCATTATTAGCTGCTTCTGCGATCTCTTCTTCTTCTGAATCACCAAACTCTATATCTTTATCAAACTTGGTTGTCGTTGATTTGACATTTCTTCTAACCTTTTTGCTAATTGCAAGAGCATCTTTCAGTTTACTCAAATATTTTAGCACTTTAAAAAAAACATGGACATATTCAACCATTTCATCCATATAGTTAAACGAGACTTTATTAGCGTCTTGAGGAACCCTAAACAAAACGTCAAGATCAAGTTCACTGGCAAAAGTCAATCTCAAGAAGCTTTCTGCTGCTTCAACATAATGTATAATTTCATACTGTAAATCTTCGTCAGCAGATTTTGGTGCTATCAGTTGATGCATGGAAATAGCTACCATCAGCATTTCTTTGAATGTTTCAACTACTGCACGTAAAAGATTGAACTCTTTACCATCAAGGTATCTTTTCATATTATTTTTCAATACCAAATGCAAATTTTCCTGTGTCAATGCTTCTTGAATATAGCCGTACCTTAGCTTCAAATTTTCATTTTCGTTATTCTCTTCTCTCTGTAATCTTTCAAATTTTAAAACCCATGAAAGAAGGGAAAAATAATGGAATTCGGTGAAAGCGGAAAAAGAATCAGCCAGTTTCTTTTTGGTTATTCCAATCAAAATATTGAACCCAGTTTCAACAAAATCGTTACAGAACGTTTTCATTATCTGTTTTCCAGTTGCGGATAATTTTTTCATATTTGGCTTGTTAAGCTTAGTATCAAAATCTGATCTTGTGCTTTCATTTCTGGAGACAGAGTATCTCTCTCCCTTTGTTTGACTTTTCTTAGAATCTAGTTCCTCAACTATATCCAGGCCCGTTATTTTAGTTTGTCCTGACATGGTCAGAGAGGATCCATCTGATTGTCTAATACTCATCAAAGTTCCAAAATTGGCGTGACGGGACATTTGTTTTTTTTTCAGCACCTCTGTCTGTAAGCTTTTATCCTTGTTATATAATTCACTTAGTTCTGATGCAGGAGCTCTATTAAAGCTTTCATTAGCAACCTTAGATGACGAAGATGGCTGAATCTGAATAAGATCGGCTTGATCTAAACTATATGTGAGATAGAAATAACATTCAAAACAGACGTTTGATAGAACATCACTGGAAAATTCACTTCCTAATCCAGCTGTAATTGTCTGAATGAATCTGAGAACCTTATTTTTTTTAAATGCTAAAACAACAGTATTGTAAGACACGTCGTCTCTTGAAATACCAGCAGGCATATTATCAATCAGTTGTTGGGGTTTTGACCCATTGGTTTTTTTTGAAACTGTCCTCTCTGGTGGCTCAATTCTAATAATGTTTCTGAACAAATGCAAGCACAAATTTAAAATAATCGTGTCTCTAGTGGTTCTATGAGCTTTTTCCATTGCAATAATAGGCAAAGCTAGCCCAATAACGGCTTTTAGTGAGCTACCATTTTCAAAATTGAGGATCTTATTTTTATAAACAACTTGTGCTTTTTTCAGTTTGATATACAAATCTAGTTGATCAGAAGAAGCCTGTTCGACGTCAAGAATTAGAGGTGAAGTCAATGAGACCAACAACTCTAAAACGGATAAAAGAATCATTGTTTCATATGATTGAGAAGATTCTTTGCTTGGCCGTAATTGAATCAAGATGGGCACCAAATCATTTGTGAGAAGTTTACTATCATCACAAGCAGAAGCAACATGCCAAGTATTTGTTTCTGTGTCAACTCTTTTTATCCACCTTTTCAAGTCTTTGAGACAATCAAGGGCATCAACACCAAGTATATATTTTTTGGTACTGTGATCTATACCTCCTAGCGACGAACATAGTAGTAAAACGTGTGAATGCAACACTCTTTCAGCATCCGAGTGACTTTTACCAGGCTGTCTTTGATCTAATGATAACGCCATCAACTTTTCCTGCGTTCTTTTTTCTGATGCAAGATAGATATTATCCGTTGCATTTGGATCATTCTCCTTGTTTTCAGCGATATTATGGGCTTCTTCTTCTACGTCTTCGTCGGATTCATCATCAATGATTTTATCGTAGTAATCGTCTCTTTCGTAATAACTTCGAGACGAGGAGCTATCAGAATCAAACTGATCACCTGAGCTCAAGGATTCAAACCGCTGTGACATAGCTGACTATAAGTTAGGCTTGAAAGTCTTTCTTCGCAGGAGGTTTGTGAAAACTGTTGATCTAACTCACTGAAGGTTACTTCATTTACCATGCATCTCCGTTGAATAGACGCGTTAAAATATAACCACGCGTTGCGGTCTGGCTAGATAAAAACATCCGTGCACTTGATTGTTTTTACAAAACAATAGACGGGACGATTTTGATAGCTTTTGACGGCTTTTGATAAGAAAAGAAGCAAATGCGATACAGATAAGGGGCATTCCACCTTTTCTGTTGTATGGCAAGATAAGTGCAGTTGTTCAATTTCATGATTATTCTGCCCTCCAACTTTCAGAAGGTTTACAGAGTTAGTGCTACTCTTTGCCCCACTTTGTCAGTGACTCACAGAAACTCTGTCCTACTTTTACTTGCTTAGTTGAGTTTATACGATTCCGATTTTCTTAAATCACAATCCAAGACAGAAAATATTTAGTATACTGGACTGTTCCATAGGAAAGCAGAGTAAATTTGTTTTTTGGTGTTGGTGTCCTTATATTGTTTTGGCTATTGCTTAAGACCTACATACTCGCACAATCATACTACAAATATTATTTGCTTATATTGATATCCTGCCTTACGTTAATTTGCAAGAGGAGAAGGCGTGTTTACCTTTCTTGAGAAAGCATGGGACAGTCTACGTCACGGCTATCGATACGCCGCTCCTCGGATTTACATTATAATGTTCAAGATCAGGTGGGAGAATCAAATGAAACAGTTTCTCCAATTTCAAGTACGCATCCTCTTGAAAATTCAAGCAACGTGTGGCCTTTTAGACCCTCCGGTAATCGCAGGAACATCGATTCAACGAGACCGGATACCAATCCTCGTGGCCTAAGGAGGTTATCAAGCTTTTTACTCAGTTTTGGAAGAAGGTCTGTTTCGACTGAAACATATGATGGTTTTAACAGGAGCCGCATAGTACCTGAAATTGTAAGGAATGGCGATTTAACAGACGCAAGAGCAGCACTTGATGGTTCTGCAGTTACAGAAGATTCTGATATTGAAGCAGAGTTAGGAGAAGAAATTGGAAACTATATACACTCCTCGACAATTAATCTCCGTAGTTCATTTGACTCTTTTGAAAGAGAAAGTACGAGATCATTTAATCAGTCGGCTGGTAGGTTTCTTTTGACTGACATGGGGAACACTGAAACACTTGAAGATAACGATGACGATTATGAAAATGACGATGAAGAATATGTCCCTTTTCAAGAAATGCATACTGGCTACCAATCTCAGACCGATGACCAACAAAGTGGAATAAATTCCAATCAGCGATTATATCATGCATCAGATGTTGAATATAACACTGAAGCACCTGAAATTTCGTATAATAGATACTCAAATCATTTACCTCCTTTGCTTCCAGATCCCAACTCTGACTTTGTGGACCAAAATTTTAGAAGAAGAACTGCAGAGACCGAATACAGAAGCGTGATATATAATACGAGCTTAGAGTTGATTAACAGGTTTCAAACATTATCGTCATTGCTTGATGCTGTTGCTATGAGTAATTTGCTGAGGCTTCTTAACTCGCAATATCCAACATTTTCAAGAAACCATACTTCTGAAAGATTTGCAATCCCCAGTGTTGCGGAGCTGAGTAATCCATTTAGTCGATATTATGGCACAAGAATACAACGGGGTTTGCACTTCAGTCCAAACACATATGTCCCATACAACAATACCGACAATCATTTTGGTGAGTTTCTAGAAGCTGTAAGAAATGAGCACTTATTAGCTAGAGAAGTGGCTGGACCTTTAGTAAGTCCATCAAGAGATAATGGAAATTACAGTGATTTATTTAGTAATCATCTGAACCATATTCCCGAAGCTGAAAATAACGACATCCACGATTCAAATGCTACCAGAGTATTAAGCTTTTTTAGGGCATTTAGGTTTGATAACGCTAGACATTTTGCTATGAGTACATCTGGAACATTTGATGATTATGTTCCAGTGTTGGTTGTTGGAGTAGTAGGGACTCCATTGATAAATGATGACTCAAATGATTTGCCCGATTGGAATGACACGAACTTAGATGCGGTCGGAGACACACTTACAAGTGAGACCAACTATCGGCCTTCCATGGCGAGTATTTTCTCTGGTGACCTTGATATAACTGAGGATACCACATTTTCTGATATCTTGAGCCATGAAAGTGAAACTCATACTAGAGGTGTTAATTCAAACTCACATTCTACCGAAGGTAATGAAGATGGGCAAACAGAGTCCAGTAATGTCTCCAGGTCATGGGCAATTGTTGTGATGGCTCATAATTATCCTGTCTCAAATGATATTGCAGGAAATATTGCTTTGCTTATTGAAGAGCTTTTGGAATTTGCTTCATTGTCCTCTATCTCAAATGGATACGGTGCTATTAATACTACATCTGCAGTTGCAACCAGTATTTTCCAAGCTTACACTTCATCAGATAGTGATACAGAGTTGAATTGGTTGTTACCTGAAATGGCTGTCTTGAGCCCGACGCTGTTCAATTTTTTGAGTAACAAACTTGCTTCAATGAAAAAGCCGACCAAAGAGCAATTAGAAAAGAAAACAGATACATTGTACAGTATTCAGATAAAAACATTAAATGATCCTATTTGTGATGAAATGGATGTAGATGATGGTGCTAAAAATAATGTCAATTATCCCTTTGGTTTGAACAAAATTTCAGTGAAACCAACCCTTCCCGTCAAAAGCATAAAATTGGGAGATTCATGTCCTATCTGTTTAGTTGATTATAAGAATGAAGAGACAGGCAGGGAGCTAGATGAGTGTAAACACTTCTTTCATAAAGAATGCATTGATGAATGGCTGATGATTGGAAAAAACTCATGTCCTTTATGCAGGACTCAGGGTGTCACGGTGCAATAAAACATATGTTGTCACGGCGTTTGGGATAATATCATTTGTAGTTTTTACGGATTCTAATGTGTCTGTTTACAAGGTGTTTACAAGGTGATTAAGGAGGCGTTATTTTTAATTTCTATTTAGGTATATAGGGGAACTATAGTTCGAATAAAAGGTACAAAAGTATTAATAAATTGTAAGTTTAATGGCTTTACAGGCCTGAAAAAATCAAAACTGGTGGAAGGCAAAGACATCATCGTGATTTCACACTTGAATGAGTGTTCAAATGTTAAGATAAAACATCGTAGTTCAGTAAGCTGTGAAAATTTGTTAAATTATCAGCATCATCATTGCCTGTTTCAGTAACTTCACTGTGTCCCATTGATAAAGATTGAATTGATCCAGATTGCATGTTGAAATCATTGAGGTTAGATTGGCTTAAGTAGTTGGGATCTGCAATGGGGTTCATCGATGATCCATTATTGATCAGGCTCTTGAACTGTTGCAGTTGACTGAACTGTGAGTTAGTGAGCTGGGATAGCATACCACTTGACATCTGGAAATCAGTAGTTGCAGATTGCGGTTGGTGCTGCTGCTGCTGCTGCTGCTGCTGCTGTTGTTGTTGTTGTTGTTGCTGTTGTTGTTGTTGAAATTGTTGGTGATGATTATGTTGCTTCTGCGTTTGTTGCTGTGGCGGGTGATGTTGTTGTAACTGTACAGTTTGCTGCTGGTGTAATTGTTGCTGAGCATATTGTTGCTTTTGTTGGTGTAAGAGTTGTGGCTGCTGAATTTGCTGTTGATTTGACTGCTGAAGCTGCTGCCATTGCTGCAGTGGTTGCGCTTGGCTCGTACTATTTAATGGTGATATTTGCTGTTGTTGTAGTACAGTTTGAGGTTGACTGTGAGAATAGTAGCGGTTTGAAGATGAAATATCCAAGTCTGATGCAGTCGTATATGTACTTCTTCTTGACAGCGAAGCAATCGGAGATGTCGTTGTTGCCCCAATATTTGGAGTTGATTGAGTAGATGATATTGAATGACGTTCATTTTTCACAGTTATAGGACTTGTAGGACTACCAGCAAGGTCATTCGTAATGCTTTTTATAGTTGAAGCTTGAATTTTACGTTTCTTAATTTTTGTTTTGGCTGGTCTTTCAGCAATTTTTGGAGCATCTAATATTGTTTGAGCTTGTTTATCTTCGACTTCCTTTATTTCTTGTTCTTGCTGTTGCTGTAACTGCAAAAGCTGTTGTTGTTTTCTTAAAGCTTTTCTTTTACGGTATTTCTCTCTTCTTGCTTCACTTTGAACGAGTTCAAATTCTCTGTATTTGGCTAAGTAGATTTTGAGTGTTTCAGCGTAGTTTTCGAACCCCAGAGAGTACATTGAAAATAGTATATCTTCACCATTTAGTGTCTTTCGTTTCTCAATGGCACATTTCTCAGCGGCTTGAGAGGTATTAAATGATATGAATTCACTTACACACTCTTGAACGATTTCTTTGGCTTCTTTCGATAGTTTTCCATGGGGAGGTAACGCACCTTTCATGACTCTTCCAACTAAACCATTAAAAAAATAAAATGAAATTGTAAGTTAGTATCATGTCCACATTCAAATTTGTTTGTCTTTAAAATCTCAAATACGTACCGTTAGCTATAGGAAGCCATCTGTCTTGTTCCCGTATGACGTAAGAAGAATTTGGTAAATCTTCATCGGGATCTATCTTTGGCATTTATGTAAAATTTGGCTTGTTTATGAATGATGTGTTTTTTCAAAATTATGCTGGAATTTAATCAGGCTAAATAAGAGTATCAGATCTCAATGTAAATTTCACGGATTTAACAAAGCCCAGTTCAAAAATCAAAGCTGTATATTGCCAAGAGTTAGGGGTTGATGAACAATAGTAATAGTTGAAGTATAACTTGAAGTACTAAGACAAAGTAAAGGAGTGATCTTAGAATTAAGTAGTTGAAAATTCAACACGGAAAAAAGGGAAAGAAAAGGTGTTTATATTTTAAGATGAAATAAGGCTAAATAGAGTCTTATTTTGAAGTTTTGGAAGCGAATGAGTCAAATGAGGGAACTATGGTGCATATATACAGTTGATTAAAACTTTATGAATAGCGCATAAGCGGCCTATACTGGTTATAAAGCGGTAAATAAATTAAAATGAATGAGGTATATATGTAATTTACAGATTATTACTAAGTTAACGAGAAGGTTAGGTAATGTTGAAGGTTTAATGAAATATAGCGGGAGCAAAAAATAAGAAACCCGCATTGCAAACACCGCATATACAAAACTGAATACAAATTTAATGCAAAGTTAATGGCATTCAAAGAGGCAGCATGTATGACGAAGAAGAAATCTCAGGGAAATGAAATGCAAGTTTAACAATAAGAAGAGATTTCATAGACAAGAAAAATGTTACATCTCGTAAACGCTAGAAATATTCTGTGGCATTTTTGCTTAGTAAATTGTCATTTTACCTTTATAGACCAAAGGTTATGTAGGAGGTATAACATATACATGAATAAAACTTAGTTAGCTTTGAAATAAAGGTTAAAAATACTTTCATTAATTTACTTTACTCCAAAGTTCGATCAATAATAAAGGAAATAGAAAGTATCAACGGTGGAAGATTCGCCTATCTAGTTTACGACAAAGCCCATAATCTACATATATACACAGAAATGAGCTTCATAATTGTAGACGGATGGGTAATAATTTCACGGGTCTTATCGATTTCATCAGCGCATTTTAGAGATTTCACTAATAAAAAAAAGTGGACTGCGGCTCGGTTTAAGTTTCCGGAGGAATTTTCTTGAGCATTTTTCGTGGAAAGCAATGTGCTAAGAAAGACCCTGGGCGTGAAAAACAAGAAGGACTTAAGATTGCCAAGTCTGCGGACGGTGAGGCCTCGATTGCGTATAACATGGAGATGTATGGAGATCTTTGGTCTTGAACATCTGTAGTTGCATGTTTCTACAGATGGAAGCTGTCAGTATATCTACAACGGATAAGCAAAAACATCGGCTATATTTCAGGGTCTCCTCCAGCGACGGGTTGCGAGTATAGCTGCTGGGTTGTGGCACTGGCGGCAACTCGTAATGCAAGCGCCAAGTTGGACGCCGAATTTGATCCCCATTAGACTGCAGCACGCATGGTGAAAAGCTTAACCTTGAACGAGCGTGCTCAGGTGCCTCGGCAGCACAATAAGCACAGCAGCGAGAGCCGTCGACCAGTTGTATGCGTCGATTTTTAACTTGTAAAACTTCTGTGCACCAAACGTTTTGTCTATTTACACCAGTGCACCAATAGCTTTGATCTTTTTCAGTCTTTGATCTTTGCTTTTTGCGTTTAGCATGTCTATTCAACTTAAAAGAGGTATATGAATAGTTTGTTCGTAGACACGCAGACGCCAGCATTTTATATACTACTTACTATAAAGCCGTTAAGGTCCTTCGAACGCGTACATTGGTTGTTAAAAGAGATGTGCACCGTGTATGTGCTGAACACTGTAGCAGATAATCGTCTTGGTTAGCAGGAAGACATTTATTTGAAAGAGAAGACAGTAAAATGACAAATGTAAAAAAAAACTGTTATCTATTTCTTCCACGCTATTATTACAAGATATTACAAAAGGGGCAAAGCTCTTCGACAAATTGAGTAATTCAACAGTTTTATCATCCTGTGGATCGAAAATTAATCTGATATTAAATGCACTACTATGCTGTTTATAATTATACAAACACAGCAAATAAAAAGAAAAACTTTAAATAGTAGACAGGTCAAATAAAACTGTAATTGAATGCACTACTTTATCTATCAATGCGTAAAAAATCGTGATGAGCCCCTTCCCCTATTCTACACGCCTGAAACGTATAAAATGTGAGAGAAGAGAGGCTCACTCACTATACCGAACGTCCACAGGGAGAGGCAAGCAGGGCAGACTAGGGCAGATCTGTTGTTTGTGCCAGTGAATTAATTAATTGTAACTATTTCTTTTTTTACCTTGCATGGCGTCTTTCCCAAGCTGGCGTGCCAGGCTATTATAGTTCGTACGCCTGTGTCTTTGTGGCTTCCATAATGTGTGTAGTGTCTTGTGAAGTATGGCTTCAATTAAGCTGCATTCTATCAAAAGGTTCTTTCTCGCTTACTGGCGTGTAATTAGTCTTGTCACCACCTACCTTTGCGACACGCGACTCTAAAGGAGCGGGTTGTTTCTCGAGGCTGTGAAACTTCATCTGTAAATTGTTTAAGTGTGTACCGAAAGTATACCCTTATACCCAGTATCCAATCAGCAAACAAGGTTTGGCGCCTGTGTAGCTAGCCTGCCAGTAAGTAGCCTGTGTCCAACAAGCAACGCAAAGGCCCCAGCAGCTAGTGTCCACAACACAGCACCAGCACTACACGTCCCAAAGCAAAAAAATCACAAACACGCTCACGCTCACACCAAAAAAACCCCGAGAGACACAAACACGCGCGTTTTCTCAGCCTGCCCGTCTTGCTCAATTAGGGGAAATTGCACTTCAAAGGAGTTGTTAGTAGTTGAACCACTACTATTGTTGCACCTATAATCGAAAAGGGAGCACACTAAACAGCTCTATACTGGCCTCTCTTCCTTTATAACCTTTGCCAATTCCTTTCATCTTTAATTGCACCTTCATCTCTGTGCTTGCACTGTATCTGCATTTCCACTAGAGCCATTACTCAGTCTGCTGGTTCAACCTTAAACTATACGTTCACTGCTCCCTACTACAAATAATCTCATCACTCAAACAAGACTGGTCAGATTACACAAGAAGAACAAACTCTATACACTCTTTATTCCTGCATTTTTTTAACCAAAAGTATACACACTTCTATATACTTCACTTTGGGGACCCATATCTTTATCTAAGAACTCGTCTTCACTCCTATTATTTTACTTCAATCGTCATTTGTACATCGAATTGTGATATATCGCATTTGTCTTGTTAATTTTCAAATCACTTGGTGTTCTCATAGTAGATTTGCAACATTTAGAAAGTTATTTTTTTTCATTCACAATATCCATTATTAATATTATTATTATCTTGACATTTTGCATCACTTATCTGGATAAATCAACATAATTAACCTTCACTCATACTTACATAGCCATTACCCATAATAATCATAACATTCACATACATTGCCTAAGATGGTATCTGAAAATAAATCACATTATAATAATAATAACCATCACCAGCAACATCAACAATATGGACCACCTAAAAGATTAGAGCCAAGACCTTATCCAATGCAATTGGAAATCAAGGAAAATAGCATCAATAAACAATGTGCTGAAGAATATTTATCTACCATTATACAGCATTATGAATTTTTAGAAAATAATTCAAACGTCGATCCTGCCATGATAAGTACTCAACCTGAGGTTAAATGGTATATGAGACCATATCTTGTTAATTTTATAATTCAAATGCACTCTGCTTTGAAATTAAAGTCTCAAACTTTATTTTTATGCTGGAATATTATTGATAGGTATTGTGCAAAGAGAATAGCATATAAACAACACTATCAATTGATTGGTTGTACTTCTTTGTGGATCGCGTCTAAATATGAAGACAAAAAATCAAGAGTACCTACTGTCCAAGAATTAAGTTCAATGTGCTCAAATGTTTATGAAGAAGCCATGTTCAAAGAAATGGAAATTCATATCTTATCTACTTTAAATTGGTCAATTGGTCATGTCACATTAGAAGACATATTGCAATTATCAATCAAATTCTCAAATCATGATGGTAACTCTAATTCAAACAATAATAATAGCCCAAATAAATCATCTAAAAGAAGAGGAAACTCTCCAATTGTCTCAGGTATATTGGCAATTTCAAGGTATCTCTGTGAATTATCCCTATACGAAAAAGCTTATCTAGATTTCAAACCAAGTTTGATTGGTATAACTTCTCATTTAATTGCTTGCTCAATTTTAAAAGTTGATACTGGTTTCAAGTCCATTGAAAGTATACTTACTTCATACTACTTAAACGATTTCGGGCTATCTTCAAACCACACAGCTACTAATTTGAACTTTGTCAACACTATTAATAACAAATCAACTAATACTACTAATTCTACATCAACTTCCGACACAGCTAACACCAAGAACAATAATCATAATAATAATAACAATAATAATCACAATAACAACAATAATAAATCATTTAGCTATGATGATGAAATGAATGATTTGAATTTTGTTCATTGTGAATTCGATGATGATAATGATACTATCAATGAATATGACCAAGATGATAAAGAAAATTTTCAACCTAATTATGGTATTCTCAATGGTCCTTTCATTGGAGGTTTTTATGGCAAAGAATCTATTCTGGACATTAGAAAAATATCCACTTTATTATTCAAATCTATGAATAAACCTCCTGAAGCCCTAGTTGAGAAGTACACACCATTAGGTGTTGTCAATGCAATTAATCAGTTCTTCAATGAAAATTATGATACCCTGCAAAACTTATCGACTATTCTAAAGTTTGATTCTTCTTCTCCAAATCAATCATCCGACCCCTTGTCCGACTATGGACACAATCATGAAACCTCTTTAAATTATTTGCATGCTATTGAGTTGACTGACCTCTTGTTATCTTTCCCATATAAATTCGAAACAAGGTTATACAACAGTCTTCAATCACAAAAGCAAACACATTTCTATAATGTATTGGAATCACCTGTTTCAGCTACTAGATCCAATTCATCTTTCCAAACGTCACCAGTAATAACTTCTAATTCTCCTTCAGGTTTTTCAAGTTTTGCTTCCTTCTCATCTCAAAGCACAGTTTCTTCACATGAAGACCTTATACGGAGAAATTCTTCAAGTCATAATCCTCCAAGCTTTAATGATCATTGCGCAGCTAATTCTTCTTTACTCAGGCAGAATTCAATATCCGCATCTTCTTATATGATGGTGCCAAATGATGACAATAATCCTAATGGTAAATTTAAATACCTCAATTCATCACCAATAGCGTCTAGTGTCAATGTATAACCAAGAAATTAATAACCATTATCATCTAACGTTATTGCTGATTCCCTTTTTGTTACTTGTTTTATTTCATTTCTAACGCCTTTACTCATGTTATATGCATTCCTATCATACATAAGAGTTTTTTTTTCTTTGAAACTCCTTTACGCCTTATCTTTTTTTTTAAAAAAAAAAATTAATTAGTTTGACCTTTATATTTAATCCAATCTAATCTGCTTTATTTAAATTTTGAACCTTCAGTAAACATGCAAAAGCTGATATTATGGCAAAAAAACAGCGCTTTTCCTTCTGATTATACGCAACTATGATAATACAATATATGATTTTTTAACATGTCATTAAACGAATTTTGTAATATTAAATTTTGAAAACTGAGAATTTTTTCTTGATTTCCCCACAAAACTCAAAGTTTAAAAAAGCCGCTTTGTTTTCAGGCGTTTGTTGTTGTTTTACCTCTTTGGGAAGAAAATTCCTTTGTGATTTTCGAAGCTTTTCATTTTACTATTGCACAGCCTGTTTAAATTTTTACTAGGTTATTGGTCTAATACGCATATATATCTGAAATTGTTTGATAAGTCGATGTATTAGATATTAGCGGTCATTGTATATACAATATACAAAAAATAAATAGTTCTGTGTGCTCATGTTGATTTAAATAAATCTGAGCTTAATTTTCTTCTTTTTAGGACTAGCCTTCGACGACTTTTATTAACATTCTCCTGGTCTTTTTTGGTATTACTTGCTTCGTCTGTGGCCACTTTACTAATTTGGTCTAGGCCTACTTCTTGTCGTAGTGCGTTGTTTTTTCCCGCCTCTAGTTTACTTATGTCAGTTTCTATTGAACCGGTAGCAGATGGTTTTTCTTCTTTTTCTTCTTCTTTTTCTTCTTCTTTTTCTTCTTCTTTTTCTTCTTCTTCTTCTTCCTCCTCCTCTGGTGTAATTTCATCCTTGGGATCCGAGCTATACTCCATCTCCAAATTTCGGTCATCCTCAGAGTAATGGACGTCCATTTCGGATATATAGTCCTGATCAAGATCATATGTGTCGCCTTGAAGGATGTTCAAGTTTGATGTATCAACTTTTGTTGCGGACTGTTGATCCAATGTAATCTTAATATCTTTATTATCTTTGTTATCTTTAATCGATCCACTCATAGAATATATTCTATTGGTATATTTGTTATCAAAGATTAAGTTACTCAAGCCTTTGATACTTCTTTTCTTTCTGTAATAAATGGATGAAACCGGTGAGCCTGGCTCTGAACTTGAAGGGGAATTCGACATCATAGTAGCTGACGAATAGTATGATACCCCTGTAGCTGCAGGATGTGAGTTCAAGGTTTGGTTAGTGAAAACTTGTGAATCCCCGTGGCTTGACGGATCAAAATCTGAATAGTGCATGTTCTCAATAAAGTCAGTTTCAATATACGTATCCCTAGTGACAACTATATAGACTAATAGTGACACTATTATAATGGTGTTTAACCATGTTATTCTCCTTTGATTGGTTAACTGCTGAGATAGCTCTAAAAGTTGCTTGGCACTTCCCTCTAAAACACGACTATTGCTACCTGCCTGCAAGTTTAAAAGATTGACAGCTCTTTGCGTGAATGTAACATGCATTGCATTGAACAACTCCACTTGCTCATAAATTGTAGAATTCAAATTCGTTAACACCTGTTCAAATTTAGCACGTTGTCTCTGCTCCAACTTATCAAAAGCACTTGACAAAAGTTTACTCTGTTCTTCAATGTAAAGCAAAGATAAAGTTGCATTGGATTCAAGTAATGATAATCTTTTGACAATATTTTTATAAATAGATTCTTGAGTAACTGGTCCATTAGAGGTGACTGTTGTGGATTTTGAGCCTGTTCCTCCAGCTTCTCCTTCCTTTGGAATTCTATCAGGAATACAATACTCATCTGGACTGAGATCTTTTAAAAACTGATTAAGTCCCAAATAAGGGGTTACGCGACAGTCATCATCCATATCATCATCATTTTCATTTTCTGGTATGTTCTCTTTTATAGAATTGGATGTTTCTCCTTTCTCCAAACTTTTAAACTTATCTGAACTACTTTTCTGTAGTGTACTGTCTTTCATCTCTTTTGTGAGTTCGTTGAACTCCCTATTGAAGTCTTCGCTTTGATTAAATACTTTGAATTCAGATATGTCTCCTCCATCATTATTTAGTTCGATGTTTTCTTGTGCATTGTTATTGGTACCTTCTGCGGTTTCTTCTTCCATTTTGAATTGCTCTATCATTGTAGTTCCATGAACTTGAACCGTTGTAAGAGGACAATAAAACTCGTTACCATAGACAGAAAGAACCTCAACTCTAACATACTTGGCCCAAATTAATGGGTTTTCAATGGTAAATGTTTGGAGGTTTCTTAAATTTTCGGCTTCAAATTCTCCCAATACTTTCCAACCACCCTGTTGTACTGGAAACCTATCTGACACCGAAAACCTAACCTTCTGAAACATAGATGAAAAAAATTCGTAATTCCCCAGCAATATTTCACTTACAAGAATATCTTCACACAATTCAATTATGACAAACTTGTTAGCAGCGGAGCATTCGTTTAATAAATAAGTATCTTTGTTTTCATTCAATACCGCAGATGCTCCTTTAGCTTCTGAATTTGTTTTTACGATCGTGGCTGCGCAGTCAAATGATGCATAATTGAATTTTCCTTTGTATAATTTTCCATCCTGATCTTCTGAGTCGCCTAATGGTACAGGAGATGTAAACATAGACAGCTCAACTTCCATTTCCTCTCCAATAGGACCGTTCAAACTGTTTTCGTTCGATCTAGGAGGTGATCTTGCTACTTTTTTGTTAGAGCTGGGCTTTTGAAAATTTGGATCTTCTCCCGCCTTCTTTCTCTTCCACTCTTCAAATGACAAAAAATTACTATCTTTAATAATTTCTTCTGAGTTCTCTGAATCTGGTATTATACTCAAGGTCGGCCTGACGCCCGCATTAATGTTCGTCTTTTCTGCCGAATCTGAAGGTTCATGAGGTGCGTAAGAGGTGCTTACTGATGGCTTCTCCAAATTATTATTATGGTTAACATTTGCTACTGAATTGGTTTCTTCTGTTGTTATAACTTCAAGTAACCTAGTAGTGTTTTGATGTGTGAATTGTGAATTTCCATAGCTGGTCGACGAGTATATCAACGTGGACATTGAGTCCTCGGTTATTATACAATCCAAATTTACTTTAGATATGCTTTCTGTTCGTATTGGATCCTCTAAACTTGACGTCGTGCTATATGGCAGTACCACTGTGGATCGGTTTGGACTTGCGGTAGATTCTATTTCTGATACCATGTCAAGCGATTGGGGCGTCTTGTCTGAAAAGAACAGAGAACCGTGGGTCACATCTAAGCTTCCTGAGAGAATGACTGTGGATGACGGCAACACTTCCTCTAAAACATCAGAGAGGTCTTCTGGTAGATTGCTTGTGTGATTGACGTATGACTTTGATGATAATTCTGAAGTAGTTGACGTGGTTGCAGCCGTGTCATGCACAGTAGACGATACGGCGATCGATGAAGGAACTTGAAACAGCAACGATAACGTGAGCACCAACCTCGTTATACTCAAGCGCTTATTATTAGGCATGTTGATACAGATACAGTATATCTTACTTAGCCTTACATCTATACAGGTCCGAATGACATTTTAATCAGCTTTTTATCTTTGCTGTCTTCATCGTTATCTTTATCTCAGCGACTTTTTCTCGGACATCCTGGCATCATCTTAATTTCGAGGTGAAGTGTTTCTCAACGCTAGTTTTACTACTAGTCTTTAGCTGGATTATTTGCCTTGTTCGAATGGTTTTATACGAAACTTTATATACATACAATAGATTAACATACATTACATGCCCCTATTTAAGTTTTAGCTTTATTTTGGGCATGCTGGGGGGATTTTTGGATTCGCTTGAAGATCCGCCTTTATCAGCTGGAGCCGCACTCGGTTTGATTGATAAAATTGTCTTCTTTACTTTCTTTTCTGAAAACTCATCACTATCAAACCCTTCACTCTTTCTCTTCCTTTTAGTGGCACCAGCCAGTTTGTCTGGATTGATCTTTAGGGTTATTGGCAGCGAAGCCTTCTCTGCTAATACCTCAACTTCTTCGAATGGTTCAGATGATACAATTACTCGTTTGTTGAAAATATCAAGCTTCACATAACGAAGGGGGGCATCGGCTACTGACCTAATAATATCTGACTTGACTTTGAGTGGGGCATACCCGTAGGGATAGCTTGGAAATGCTACCACTGGGGAAGATCCCGCTACCGGTGAGTGAGATATCTTAGCTTCTGTAGCTTTGTTGGGTTCAATGCTTTTTTTATACTTTAAAGTAACCTCAAATTTCTTAGCAGCTGTTGGAACTAGCAAAAGATTTGTAAGAGACTCCTTTTTGATTAAAGGAGTCATAGCAGCAATTTCTTTGAAATTGTCCTTCGGTGTAGCTTTTAATTTCAATATTGGCTTTGAGGTAACTGCAGTCTCTTCAACTTTCGGAAGTACAATCTTAGTCTTTAAAGTAGGCAATTGAATCTTCAATCTGCCTTCACGCTTCAAAGAAATCACCATAGAACCTTGCTGAGAGTCAGTTGGTGCAACCACTTTTTCCACCTTTGCAATAATCTTCTTTTCGGAAGGAGACTTCATGCTAACAACAAACGAATTCACAGCACCATAAAGCAATGTCACGGCATCGAACAAATCTCTCTTAGCATTGATTGTCAACAATGAAGAATGCAGACTTTCCCATAATTCCTTTTTCAGACCTTTGCCGATACCATAGTCACGACGTAAAACTTCAATAGCACCTTTTATAGTCGAACGAGCAATTTGATCTCTTCTTGACTCCATATTACCTGCAGATGCCATATCATCAACTATAACCATGGTGTTTCCTACAAACGTACCATCATCTCTTGTTTGTTTCTTTCCATCAGATGGCAAATTATTTACCAAAAACTCTTCATCATCCAAGTAAGAATGAGTTCCTTCTACAGCAGCAATTCCAATAGCTTTACAAAACAGCTTAATCATGACTGACCTGAGATACGGAGATGGATCTAATTTGGCGATAGTAAAAAACAAGGATAGAATGCTTCTGTTTTTCAACCCTCCAAGTATCAAAAGTCCTTCAAAAGCAGCTAATCTTGTATTTGGATGATAAGACGGATTAGTGAACACTAATAAATCCTCAAATGTGACAGTTGTACAGCTTTGGACTGCAAGTTTTATCTTTTCTTTCAAAATGGTTTCAGTAATTTTATGACGATAAGATGGTAGCCATTGTTCCAATTTGATTGCTCTATTCATTTCAATAACTGATTCTTTCAAAAACTGTGCGTTCTTGTCCAAATTGGAAGAATTGAATTGCGCGTTGTTATCGGACGATTCTTCTCCCTCATTTATAATACAGTAATTGTGATTTTCAATAAATGATCCTGCTTTCAAAATAACAGAAGCTAGCGATTCAAACAAAGTTGTTTGATAAAAATAATCGCTGAATTGATTAGATGAATTATCATTATATTTCAGCATATTCAACAATATCTGTTGAACTTGAATTAGAGGTTTTCCATTTTTGTTCTTAACTAGCGACAATGCCTCTGGAAATGATTTGAGTAGGAACGCGTTGGCAAAGTCTGAAAAATCATTAGGCAATGGTAGGTATTCATTGGGGTCTAACACCTTGTAGTTTTTTGTAATCTTCTTGTCATAACAAAAAAGATGCTTGTACGCCTTTAACAAACATTTTAAACCAGAGTGATCGTTTTCTTCTCTAGACACTTTAGCTAGCCCTTTAACTGCCTCTATTCTCAAGCCAAAGAAATACCGTCTATCTAACACAGTTCTCAATAAAATGGTGGAATAATAATTTCTAGGCCTTAGTGAGTCAGAAAAATACTTGATGCTTTCCATTTGGGCCTCAACATCTCTATCTTGGCACAACTGAGACTCAAACATGGTATCAGCCTGGTTGATGTACATTTTACAAATCCACTCAAAATCAGCATCTACTCGTATCCACTCAAAAGCATCATTAGCTAGTGTTGAGTTTTCTTCGTTATCCTTATCTTCAACAACCAAATTCCAAGCTTCTATCTCCTTGGAGGAGGACAAAACGTCACCAAGACGGTTAACTTTTGCTTCCTCTTTATCATGTTTTCCTATTGGTTGGTCCTCGTCTTTCTTCTGTCTTCTAATTCTTTTATATTTGGTGTTGTACTGAATATCTAATTTGGTAAAACCTTCCTGTATATCAACTATATGCTCATATGGGGTGCCATCAGCCTCGTGAATTCTTATAGTCATCGGCCCTGTAAACACATTTTGGGTTTTGAAGTCTTCTTCCTGTGATAAATGCATGCTAGCTTCGTCAAGAAATTTTTCGCGTTGATACTTTCTGAGAAAACTTTCTTGTTCTTGAGTATTTCTTTCAGCTCCTTGCTTTTCATCGCTGGATGATTTGCCTGACTCCATGCTTTGGACTTGTCTGATACTCATTTCAATGAACATACGTTTCTTGTTGAACTTTTGTGTCACTCTAAGAACAGGGGTTCCACTTTTCATAACCCAATTTTGGAAAAAACCTTCCAGCTTATGATGTGCAACCTTTTCACACACATGTTGGAAGTGATGACTCGATAAACTGTTACCATTGTATAAATCATTTGACATTGCTTGTAAAAATAGTTTAGGAATCACTCTCGAAAGACCGAATGATTTATCAGTCTTGGTCATTCGTCTGTCCAATATGAACATGACTAAAGGAGCCTTTAATGTCAAGAAGTAGCAATCTTGCTCCAAGTTTAATGGAAATCTGAAGTACTGATTGGCCAGAGGTCTTCTACCAACATCAATCTCACATAGCAAATCACATCTCTGTTTTATTTTGAATTTATAATGATTAAGTCCAAACAGTTTCTTTAAAAATTGGCCAGCCATAAAATGAGCTAGCCCAATAACACACCATAAATCATTAAATGTTTTGGGCAGAACGTTGATACCAGAATACTGGTTAGCCAAAATAACTGATAATTTTTCTGTGTTTTCAAATATTGGTTCTATAATATCTGGTTGATACAACAAATCATCTGAAACTATACTCATACCAGCAAAGCCCAGTGACTCACAAGGCATATCATTCAAAAACACCATGGAATAACTGTTGAAAGGAAAAGAACTAAACTCTTTAGAATAAAAATCCAATGCTTTGTATAAAAAGGCTGTTGTGTTGATAACTTCATTTCTTTTGCCGGCAAAAAAATACAACATCGTTGGTACTTTATTTGCACCAGCTGAGTCCAACAAGAAATTTGGATCGGAATTGTCATCTTCTAATATATTGAAATTATTGGATCCCACTACCAATTCTTTAGTGTTATTCTTAGCTTCAAGAAAAGGCAACTTCTCAAAGGCCCCTATTGCAAAACCCAAATGGTGGGGAGCAATTGGATTATAAAATTGAAAGTTGACGACCTTCTTCCCAATATCAATTGTATGTGGAGTTTCTTTAGAGCTAACCAAATCTGGTACCGCTACCACCAATGGTGTTGATTCATCAACTTCATCTTCTTCGTTTTCGCTCTCTTCGTTATTATCATTGTCTTCGTCACCATTATCTTCATAGTCGTCTGGCAAAATTAATTGATTCATTTTCTTCAGTGCTCTCTCAGCTTCCTTTGTCCCTATAATCTTTGTTTCACCAATATCGCCTATTGTCTTTGGGACAGTAATACTTATATCCCAAGCTGGTTTTTCATAGAGATTGTCAATACACGGAATCCATGAACTAGCACTGCAGCCTATATCACCATTATTTGTGTAACACATCCAACGGTTCTTCGGTATATTGGTATGCTTACCTCCGTAAAAAATGATTCCGTTCTTAGCGTTAACTACTTTATATATTATCTTAACTTGCAATGGTGTATAAACTCTTTCCATATTCGATACTGTGTTACTTGCAAGTGGTGTTCCAGTATATGGTTTATTTGTTGCAGGTGAATATGTTTGCCTTGCATTTGGATCATGAATCTTTAGTTTGATGCCCTCAGGAAATTTGATAGTCAATTCGTTGGAGTTTTCAAAATGGTAATTAAGAGGATCATCTGAATTATTTTGGTCTGTATATAAGGGATAGAACTTTCCTCTGTATAAATGATGTTGTTCAATAGAAACCGTAGATGAATTAGTATCATACGTCTTCAAATATGGGTAATTCTCTACTACAGGGTTCTTTGGGTCGTTTAGATATTCGTCGTTTTGTAAAAAGTCTGAATACATAAAAGTTGCATTCTTATTATTTATGGTAATAGATTCAATCTGTGTGCCCCTACAATCAAGCTTGATTTGTTTCAAATTCGGTTCCAGCGGAAGTATAGTAAGCTCAGTCTCTCCTAGTATCACATTCTCTGCCAGATCCACATCCAAGTTGACCTTTTGATAAGCAACTCTGAAGCCTTGAGTAGGTACAGCCGAATCACTTCTGGTAGATACTCTTTTGGGAGTGCCGTACGTATTGATCACTGAGGGGTGATCCACGGCTAAAGGCATGTCGCACCAACTTATATCTGTGTTTGAAGAATGATGCAATACTTTGAAGCTAGCGTGGTGGTTTGGCTTGGCTTATTGGCTAACACAGTTGAAGTCAACATGACCTCTTTAGTGGTCAAATATTCAGTCCAAGCTTGTTTCCCTTAGCTCGGAGAAACTCTGTAAATAATGGTGCACGGGTTCAAAAGGTCGCCGACGCTGAAGCTCGCACTGCAAAGTGTAAGCTAGCAGCTGTCTGTTTGTTTTTTTGCTGGCATGTATGGCGTACGCTAGGCAGAAAGAGCACAGATAATGAAGGTACTGCACCACATAGACACCTATGTTGTCAAGACACCCAAAGATACATCCGGACTTATAAATTCTAGTGTTATTCCTCTCTGTATTCATTAGGAGAATTTAGAATTGCATTGACAGAGTTGAAAAGGTACCTTAAATTTTTTTGTTCGATTTAGCTGGATCACAAACTCAACGACTTTGATAATCACTTCAGGAGTGGAAAGGGGAGTGTTACGTTATATTTTTTGGGCAGTTCCATTATTAGCATTGGTGTTACGAACAAAGTTAGCAAGTCAGTTGTAACATTTCAATATGGAGAAGCAATCACAATCACAAAAGGAGCTTTCTCTTGTGGAAGTTATCAAGTCCTCGGATTTCAACATGTATCTCTGTATGTTTTATCTCCAGAAGTATGCCGACAACATTGGTATTTACTATTTTCTTTGTCAAAGAGCACTGAGGTTTCCAATTGGAGAATTAAGGTTTTTTATTCCGCAGTTTTTACAAATTCTTATCACAGTGGAAACAGAATCTCAAGCATTGGAAGAAATAATTCAAGAGTTATGTGCCAAGGATGTTCATTTCAGTTTACTCACATTTTGGCATCTGCAAGCTATTTTACAAGAATTGAGTAAAGAACCTCATAGCATAGGTTTTCAGACGTGTAAACGTTTGCTGAATAGCTTACAGTTTCAACTTTTCACCTTGTCTTCTTCAAGTCAACAACCTTCATCTACTACCGCATCCTCCGGGGTTGTGCCAAAATCGGTATCTATAAATAGACAATTTAGAGAAAATATACCACCTTCAATCGTATTGGCGACATCAATTGCTGCTGGTATTGGTTTACCGGCCACAACTAGATATGCGGAACCAATTGTCAAGGTTCAAGGTAAAAAGGTCAAATCATTTGTTTTTGAAGTTGTTAAAGACATCAAGAAAAGTTTAACTGAAAATATCACAAAGAAAAACACCATCTCTAATGCATTAATAGGAGGTGATCGTATGTCTTCCGAGCACGACACTTTGAAAAGGACAAAATCCCTAAGGGCCACAAATAGCAAAGTGCCTAGTACTTCATCTGGCTCATATAGAAGGTCAGAAGATTTAGAATTTTCAATGATTGATTCTTATGCGGAAATTAATTTACCATCTTTGAGTAAACCATCCTTAAAATACAAGAACAAAAATAATGAACTTATAAAGACATTTAGTTCGTCAAGTTCCATTTTCCCCCACTCAAAGGATATGACCAAGAGTCCAAAGGAAAATTTAGTTTCATCGATGCCAAATTTACATTTAGGACGTAGTCCGTCGATTTCTTCTATGAATGACTTATCTCCAGATGATGATAGTACATACGCTTCGTCCAGAAATTCAAAAGATTACAGAGAGTTTAGTGACGTGGACAGTGATTATGGAGATGTTTCGTCTATTCCTGGATCGCCTATCATACCTGGCTTGAATAGTAGAAAATCTAAAATTCAACTAACATACTCGCAGAAGGTTAAACTGTTAAAAACCAATTATTTTAAGTTAGAAACGCAATTCGTCATGTCTCTTCAAAATATTTCAATAAGGTTATCCAAAGTGCCAAAAGAAGCTAGATTGTCAACTTTGAAAGCTGAACTAGCGTTACTTAATACAGACTTACCATGTGAGATTGATATCCCATTATTACTACCCAAGAATAAGAAAAATAAACTCCATAAGATTGTTCGTATCGTTGTCAAAGAATCAGCAGTTTTGAACTCTGCAGAAAGAGTTCCTTATTTGCTATTAATTGAGTATTTGGCTGATGAGGTTGATTTCGATCCTGTGACAAGGCATAATTCTAAGTTATTATACAAATTGGACGATACCAATGGAAGCTCGACTTCTGCAAGTAATGATAACAATACTTTCAATAGATCACCAGCGAAGAAATATAGATTTGATCTGGCTTATCCTGATGCGTCCAAAAATTCATCTAGCTCGTTGATTAATGAAATGGAAGGTATGACTGTGACTGAAATTAACTCTGTACCAAAAGCTGAAGAATCTGATTTAGGCGATATCTCAGTGGTGAGCTTAACGAATAAACTTGAAAAGGAAACAATGATTCAAAAAGTTTTGAACAAATCGAAAAACGTATCCAATGGAAATTTCTATGGCAGTGGCCACGTTGGTTCGATCGATATGAACTCAGCAGAAGAGAATGTTCGTAATATCGAATTAAGCTTTAGTTCTCGTTTTAACAATAAAGGCGATGATGATAGTGATCTAGCCAATCAGATGCGTATTGCTGCAGTGATGTTACAACAATTGGATTCTCCCGCGTCCACTACACCTAGTGCTCAAGCAGTACAGATCAAGAGTAGAATCATTGAATCGATGAAATCGATGCAAAATGGATTTGGTGTTTCGAATTTGAATGAGTTTAGTGTGGAAGCTGGTGAGAGAAAATTATCTAATGATTTGAAAGTTGCAGGTATCAGTTATTTAGGAGAAGATTGGAATACTAAGAGAGAAAGAATTAGAAATGAAAGTAAATATGGACATTTAGACAATTGGGATTTATGCTCCGTTATTGCTAAAACTGGTGACGATTTAACACAAGAAGCGTTTGCTTCGCAATTGATTCAAGCCATGGCTAATATATGGTATCAAGACAAAGTGAAAGTATGGGTCAAACGTATGAGAATTTTAGTTACTTCTTCAAATACAGGTTTAGTGGAAACCATCACTAATGCAGTGTCGGTTCATTCTATCAAGAAATCATTAACTGAATATATGGGGCAAAACGGTGAAACTCCACGAGGCGAAGTGGTTACTTTAGAGGATCATTTCATTAGAATGTTTGGAGAGCATGATTCACCTAAGTATAAAATGGCTCAAGAAAAATTTTGTGCATCTTTAGCGGCTTATTCTGTGATTTGTTATGTTTTACAGATAAAGGATAGACATAATGGTAATATAATGCTTGATAATGAAGGTCATATAATTCACATTGATTTTGGATTTTTATTGAGTAATTCTCCAGGTTCTGTAGGATTTGAAGCGGCGCCTTTCAAACTCACTAATGAATATGTTTCATTACTAGGTGGAATTAATGGCCATCAGTTCAAGAGATTTAAAGAGTTAACGAAAGATGCATTCAAGTCGTTGAGAAAGCACTCTGATTCATTAATTAACATGGTTGAATTAATGCAAAAGGATTCTCAACTCCCTTGCTTTAAAGCTGGAGAAAATACAAGTTTACAAATGAAGCAAAGATTGCAATTACATATGAATGATGAAGAAATTGATAGTTTTATTGAAAATGGTTTGATAAATAAAAGTCTTGGTAGTTATTATACAAGACTATATGACCAATTTCAATTGTTAACACAAGGTATTTACATTTAGTACATAACTATAAATCGTATATATATTTCATTACTTTTGAAAGGTAAAATATGAACATAAAAACACTAATTATTCGTTATTGTCATTAATAGTATATATAGTATTAATTTTTCTACAATAGTTTTGAGAGTTCCTTGATTTTATTAGACTTTTATTTACTAAGTAAAACAAATGATCTGATGTATGTTGCTATGACTATTTATAGAGGAATTGTATTATGTATATGTATGTGTTTTGTTTACAATTTCAAGTTGTGATATTGACCATTAGGATTATGAATTTTAGATATACCTGTACGAACTCTCATTTGAAACTCGTCATCCTGTACTGGACCAATGTTAATACCATCAACATTATTGTTAGTAGTACTACTAGATTCAGCATCAAGGTTTATGTGAGAAGATTCGGTATATGTTCCTTGGCTTATTCTACTGTTTCTATTAGAATTGGAACTATTAGTCGCCGCGCAGCCTGGTCTTGATTGATTATTATTTGATGATGTGTTTGATGATAAATGTTGGAGTTGCCGTGTTGCTGTAGTTATTGATCTTTGATCTGAAGGAACGGCTAAATACATGAACGTTTCAATACTCCATTCGTACCATATTTTGTCCCCATTACAATCTCTTTTCATTAAGATTGAAACTTCTTGATCATCGGGTAAATGAATAGGAGTATCTAAGGGGAAGAAACAAGGAAGCCAGGATATTAAGTTATGCGGTTGTGGGCCTGATCCAGTAGGGCAATTAGAGATTGTAATTCCATTGTATAATTCCGCTTGAAAATATCCCAACAATCCATGAATTGTACCTTTTCTGTGACATTTTAAGGTTGTTTCACCCATACGCTTATTATGTCTATTTTTGTTCATTGATCTGATTGGGTGTTGATGGTGGAGAGAAATCAAGTCTTGTGATTGTGAGGGAAAAGCTGTTGTAGTTGTTGTTGTTCCTGATTTTCTCATTGGGTGTTGGAAAGTCCATAATTTTCCATACTTAGAAGATAAAGTATCTATTTGATCCACTAAAGGAATGAATAAAGTATGAAATTTGGAGTCGTCATTAAGATTGTGAATTTTCTTATAAATCGATGGGGAAATAGCGGGTGCTATATAACTTGAATATTCTTTTGGAATGAAGATACAGTTTTGTAAATCGCAGTACTGTTCAATTGAATCTAAACATTCGGGAGATAATTCATTACAACCAAAACTACCTAATAATTCACTAATTACTAAGTGAAATCCAGTGGAATTAGGGTTATCTGGCGTCCAAGTTCTAGCATCTTGATTAATAATTTCGACCTTATTATCCCAATATTGTTGATTTCTTTGATTTAAATATATCATGACATTGGGGTTTTTCTCAATTGCTAAAATTCTTATTTTATCTTTATCTAAATTTAAGAATTTCATAGCTGAAAACACTTTTTCAATCAGTGGACCTCTTCCTGGACCAATAACTAAAATCTTTAAGTATTCATAAGTGAGGTTATCATTTGATTTATTATTATTGTTGAATGTGTTAGAGTTTATTATAGAAGAAGAAGCAGATGAAACAGAAGACAAATAAGAAGATGATTTGTTATCATTATTAGCATTAGTTGTGGTGGAATTATTTTGTAATGATAATCTTGACAAATTAGTAAACACTTCATTTTTCTTTCTAATATGTTGGAATCTTGAAGTATTAATCAAATCCATTAAAGCTGACACAATGGCACGTTCATATAAATCATATTTAACTTGATCTTTTTCAAAGATTTTATAAGTTTGGTTATTCAAGTTATGATTTAAAGGTTGTAAAGGGACTTGTAAACTCAATGGGGAGTTCCATGGATCTGAATTAATTTCCTTAATATTTGATGATAATAATAAGTTATTTAATGTAAAATTTTGGATAGGTAATAGTTGGTTATTTTGTTTACTTGAGGTGCAAAGATGACGAAGGTAATTGTAATATGCCAAGTCTCCTAGGTAAACTGATTTATCATGAATTTTAATCCTAATAAATCTTGAAGGATCTTCGCCTTCAATATCTTGATTATCTTTGTTATTATTATCGTTATCTGTGAAATGAGGATCTTTATCTACACCATGTAATAATAATACAGGAGGTTTTAAAGCTTTTGATTGAATAATTTTCCAAATAATCAATTGATTAAATTTATTTAAGACAGGATAATTTTTTGAGTTTGGAATGAATCTTGAAGCTGATACAAGATAAAATTTAATTGGTTCTAATAGCCATCTATTAACCACTGATTGAGGGATATTTTGCTTTGGGGATCCAAGAGATACGGATAAGTTTGGGTTATAATTACATTGAATTCTAATAGTATTCCAGAAATCCCAAGTTGATAAAGGATCTATTATAGGTATGGTATCACCTGTTAGATTATTAATTTGATAATCTTCACAAATTGGTAAAGAAATTGAGATATTAATAGTTGGGAATTGATTTAAAAGATAATTCAAATTATTTGTGAAAATTGAAAGATTATTCAAATTTTTTGGAGGAGCAATTAAAACTGTTGATAAACCTAAATAATTAGCATATGATAATTCATTATAAATGACTTGTAAAGAAAAATCATTTATTAAAATTTCAGGGGAATCTAACTCTACCCAAGAAGATAATAAACCAATTGTATATTCTGTATGTTTACCTGTTAAGATATTAACTTCATTTAAATTTGGATAACTTACATTTAAGTCATTTAAATCATTATTTGAATCTTTAAAATTTTGGAAATATAATTTACAATTTTCTCTATATCTTGCATTAGTCATTGGTAATAAGACATTATTATAACCTAATTTTTGAAAATTTGAAACTAAAGCAGAGTCAGAATTAACAAAAGCAGATGTCAGAGGTAAAGGTTTAATACCTATACTGACGTTTAAATCGTATAGAGTTGATAAATAATCGATTTTATCATGTGGTTTTTTAGTTTGTTGTTGTTGTTGTTGATCATTGGCAGTATTACTATTTACCACCACCATGTTGTTAGATGAGTGACAACTTAAAGTAAGTTATTCAATGAGAGGGAAAGGGCAACACACAGAAAGAGAGAATACTGCTTGTTTTATGTGATTGAATATGAGTGTGAAGTGTAGAAATAAGCAATAGAAATAAGCAATAAAATGACTGTTTCAGGTAAGGGATGAATGAAAATACGAGTATGGGGATTAACTATATGATGATGATGAAATGATCGCTAATAGGATAATGTAGAGTGAGATATATGGATGAAGGAAATGGTATACAAGCTTGGTATATTAGTACTGTGCTGGTTTGAAGATATGTTATATGTATGTACAGGATAACGGAGTGGATTAGAATGTGAAATGTGAAGTAAAGTAGATCTAAAGCTATTGGGAATTTGTGGTTTTAATTTACAAGAAAAGATGAAACACAATAGCTCTAAAATTTCATTAAATATTTGTTTCTCTCACAGCTTGTCTATTGTTTTTAGGCGTGTGTCAAAGAAATTTAATAATAGAGATAGACAGATGCTTTGCTGTTGTTGTTACAGTTTACGTGTCAGTGGTGCATTTGCTTGAATATATATATGAAAAATATCAATATATATATATGTTGTATATATATATATATAGACAGATCAATGCACATATATAATAAGCAAGGAGTTAAGACAAGTATGCAATAAGTGAATATTTCAAGTGTATACATCTTTTGGGCCTAGTGGAAAAACAGTGCAGAAAAAAGCTACAGGAGACATAATTTTGCAGGAGTTTGATATGCAAGCAAAGAAACGTCGTTTTACACTAGCCTATAGTTAATAGTTACCACTAGTCTAGCTTATATATACATATACGAATATAATATATATATGTACATATTTCTGTCTGGTCTGTAGTATATCCATACATATACATATATATACATATATATATATTTACTACCACTGATACACCAAGACACAAAAGACACAAAAGACACAAACAGAAAGGCCACAAGAGCCAGATTTGACAACAGGGCAATAAATAACTAAGTAAATAAGCGACGCGCGTCTGCTCTGCTCTGCTCTGCTCTGTTTTGCTCTGCCTAAAAAGTCTCCTAAGGCTGTGTCCGAGGCTGTGTCTTTTTGGGGCTGTGTGTGTTGTTGTTTTTTTTGGTGGCTGAGCTTTAGTGGCTGGTGTGTGGTGGTCTAGTTAACGTGATAGACGCGTCTTCTTTTATCAGCGTCTGCTGTCTTTTAGCTTGCTTAAATACTTTAGATATACATACATAGATACATACATACATAATCGACATGTACAATTAAATACACCTTTAGTTGTATCATTAGGACGTATATATATATCTATTTATATTCATTATACATAGACGGTTTCCCAAGCAATGTCCCAGAGACCAAGGCCACTCACCTCTGCTGAGAGGGCCAATATACAGCCCTTTGTGGAGAAATTTTACTACTCCAGTCGTTACTCCGATGACAATTATGAATACAGACATGTCGCTTTACCTAGAGAAATGCTCCCCCTTATCCCCAGAGAATACTTCAACGAGAAAACTGGCGCTTTGAAACTCCTCTTGGAAGACGAATGGAGAGGTCTCGGTATCACTCAATCATTAGGTTGGGTACATTATGAAATACATGCCCCAGAACCACATATTCTACTATTCAAAAGACCTCTTCCAAAATAATATAATCTAATCTAATCCAACTTAGTCACACTTCACTTCAAGGTTCATTTCTTTAATACAACACTCCTTCTCTGATCCAGCCGAACAAGCCGAACAATATATTATACTAATTACTCTCACGATTTACTTATACTTCACTTACATTATATATATATATGTATACTTTACTCTCATCTCCTATTATCTCTTCTTTTCACTACACATTTTAATTGCTTATCTTTTTGTTTTTTTTTTCTTTGTATGTATTTACCTTCCTCTCTCAATTGTTTACACTTACTTGTATTATATATATATTCATATATATATCCCTTTATGTACTTTAATCTAACTCTAATCTTTAACCTTAATCGGACTCCAATATATTCCCTACATTATCTAACGCGCCTGTTTTTTTTTAAATATTTACCTCGCTTTAATACTGCTTGAGCATAATGTTCAAATGTAGCATACAAATTACTAGACTGTAAATCGAGCTAGAATATCTTTAAAAGTTTTTATTTTGTTAATGTTTTAATAGATATTAAAAAAAAACCTCCTTTCTGTGGGGTATTTAACATGTACCTACTATTTTAGTCCCAGATTACTTGCATTATTAAGCCATAAGTTATACAAGGCATTTTAGTTTTGGTTTTTTTTTTTGGAATGTTTTGCTGCATGAAGTACATAAACAAAACGTTGTAGTTTTTATTACTTTTGGAAAATTAGTCTAGGTTTACACAAAACTTATTTTTAAGTTACATTAGTTGGGTAATTTTCATCACATATTTACAACCATATCTGCACTTTTGAATAAAAGTAAATATATAACGCAATTTATTAATACTTGAAAAACCAATGTCTTACATATTGCAATTACTATAACATTTAGTATACTGAATAATACTTACATTACGTAAGTGTTTGCTGAATATGTGCAATTCATTATGGGAATGTAAAGTATTATTGCGTAACAGCTTTTATACCGCAGGACTATGGTATGCATCAAATAATATATTAAGACAGCGCTTTAATGAGATCAAGTATTCTTTAAAACTTAAGGCTTTCACAGTATCCATTGTTGTGGATTTATAACAGCTTGTAATTGAACAATTGTGCTTGCAGCTCTTTGTGTACTGGAGTGTTATTTACCTTGTATTTGGCAATGATTCCTATCAATTAACCTATAATGTATCTACTTTACCAAAGATATCACTGAAGTATGTTAACTAGTGTCTATAATAACATGAATCACGTGCCAGTGGTAGCTGCCTCCGATTGGGATATCCCTCTAAAATGGACTTTTTTGCCAATTTCACAGTCCAGACAAGCAATTTTCCTAATTTCCCTAAATTTCTGCCTACAATTAGACTTTAGAAATTCTAGGATTTCACGGCAAAAAGCAGGAAAAAATCACAAAAACTTAAAAGGTAAACAAACTGTCCGAATTAGGAAATTTGTGGTGTATTTTTTCTCTATTTTTTAATAGTTTTTCGTTTTTTTTTTTGACATACTTATTTTTAAAACTGTTTTTGAGTGCGCCACAAACTAGCCACGCGCCTGCTAGTCATAAATCTAACAATCTAGTACCATTGCTTATTATTGAAGCTTCCTAGTAATACTTTAGCCAACTATTCTAGGTCGTACGTTAAGCTTGAGACGCTGGGCTATGATTCTTAGTTCTGTAAGCGCTGAATAGTGTACTCAATAGCGTACTTTGTGATCACAAAGATAAACACTCTAGCCACGTTTCCAATTGTTACAAAAGTTTTTGTTGTAGTCAAAAGACTTAAGTCTATGATTCAGTTGTCAATTCATTAAGACAGCATATTAAAATTAACTTGGTAAGCTTGAGTTAAATGTAATCTAGTTATTCGTTATATCAATTAGCTGCTTCTGTTAAAATTACACAAAAATTTTTAAGTTTGAGTAATTCTCTATGTTTTGAGAAACTCTAAAAATTATCTGTATAGTACTTAAAAGTTGCTTATTATAGACCTAATTATGTAGCATTAATTAATACTTTAAAAAAGAGTTGATTCTTACTGAGATTATATAAGATTATATAAAAGTAAAAATAAAAGAAGATACAACTACGTTTTGGACAATTACAATTAAATCAAAAATCAACTTACTTTGAAAGTGTCTACGAAACTCGCCAATTACTATAGTGAAGTTATGCTGAAGTAGTGCTGTCTTTATTAAGCATATACAATGCATAAGCTATAAAGCTGCGTCATGCTAATTGTAGCAATAGTATACACCATTAGCCAAGACTGATCAGCCGTGGTCAATAAAGTAGTGATACATAATTATTTACATAACTGTTCTATTATTTGGTATAACTTGAGCGACTGACTACCAAATATTGCTACCCTTTTAAGTATTTATTTATTACTTTGATCATATCTGTTTAAACCAACAATAAGCCTACTTTGTCTCCTTGGGCTGCGCAATTTTATAACAGATGTAGTTCATTTAAGAATATCACATACTTGTGGAAATTATCCAAGCCTGTAATCTTTGTAACTAACGTGCAAGACCTCTTCTTCATTATGTTTTCTTCCAGCATGACTACTTAAGATAGTTACTAAGCAACAAATAATTTATTTTAACTAAGAGTTAATGGTGTTGTACAATCGAGCTGGAATATCTTTGAAGTTGTTATTTTGTTAATGTTTTAATAGATATTTAAAAAAAAGCTTCTTTTCTGTGAAGTATTTAACATGTGCCTGTGTACTATTTTATTCTCAGAATATTTGCATTACATATTAAGACATAGGTCATACAAGGCATTTTAGTTTTGGTTTTTTTTTTGGAATGTTTTGCTGCATGAAGTACATACACAAAACGTTGTAGTTTTTATTACTTTTGGAAAATTAGTCTAGGTTTACACAAAACTTATTTTTAAGTTACATTAGTTGGGTAATTTTCATCACATATTTACAACCATATCTGCACTTTTGAATAAAAGTAAATATATAACGCAATTTATTAATACTTAAAAAAGACAATGTCTTACATATTACAATTACTATAACATTTAGTATACTTAATAACACTTACATTACGTAAGTGTTTGCTGAATACATGCTATTCATTATGGGAATTTAAAGTATTATTGCACAATAGCTTTTATATCGTAGGACTATGGTATGCATCAAGCACTATATTAAGACAGCGCTTTAATGAGATCAAGTACTCTTTAAAACAGTATTTATTGTTATGGATTTATCACAGCTTGTAATTGAACAATTGTGCTTGTAGCTCTTTGTGTACTGGAGTTTTTTACCTTGTATTTGGCAATGATTCCTATCAGTTAGCCTATAAGGTATTTACTTTACCAAAGATATCACTGCAGTATGTTAACTAGTGTCTATAATAACGTGAATCACGTGCCAGTGGTAGCTGCCTCTGATTGGGATATCCCTCTAAAATGGACTTTTTTGCCAATTTCACAGTCCAGACAAGCAATTTTCCTAATTTCCCTAAATTTCTGCCTACAATTAGACTTTAGAAATTCTAGGATTTCACGGCAAAAAGCAGGAAAAAATCACAAAAACTTAAAAGGTAAACAAACTGTCCGAATTAGGAAATTTGTGGTGTATTTTTTCTCTATTTTTTAATAGTTTTTCGTTTTTTTTTTTGACATACTTATTTTTAAAACTGTTTTTGAGTGCGCCACAAACTAGCCACGCGCCTGCTAGTCATAAATCTAACAATCTAGTACCATTGCTTATTATTGAAGCTTCCTAGTAATACTTTAGCCAACTATTCTAGGTTGTACGTTCAGCTTGAGACGCTGGGCTATGATTCTTAGTTTTCTATGTGCTCAATAATGTACTCAATAGCGTACTTTGTAATCACAAAGAGAAACACTCTAGCCACGTTTCCAATTATTACAAAAGTTTTTGTTGTAGTCAAAAGACTTAAGTCTATGATTTAGTTGTCAATTCATTAAGACAGCATATTAATATTGACTTGGTAAGCTTGAGTTAACGATACTCTAGCTATTTGTTATATCAATTAGCTACTTCTGTAAAAATTACACAAGAATTCTTAAGTTTGAGTAATTTTCTATGTTTTGAGAAACTCTAAAAATTATCTGTATAGTACTTAAAAGTTGCTTATTATAGACCTAATTATGTAGTATTAATTACTACTTTGAAAAGAGTTGGTTCTTACTGAGATTATATAAGATTAGATAAAAGTAAAAATAAAAGAAGATACAACTACTCTTCCAACAATTACAATTAGATGAAAAACCAACTTACTTTGAAATTGTTTACCACACTGGCCAAATACTACAGTGAAGTTATGCCAAGTTAGTGCTGTTTTTATTAAGCATATGCAATGCATAAGTTGCAAGACTTCTTCATTATTTTTTCTTACAACATGACTACTTAAGATAGTTATTAAGCAACAAATAATTTATTTTAACTATGAGTTAATGGTGTTGTACTAGAAAACATTCAATGTTATGAGTTTATTTGAATTTCATTAATAATATAGCGTATTATCTATGTAACACGAATAAATTTGCAATACCTTTATAATACTATGGCAAAGTAGTTGAAATAATTCTAAACTATGTGGTGATATTCCTCTTCCTGCCATATATCGTACCCCGTCTTTAGCTGTGGACGCGTCAGTCACCTGACCTCATGTAGTGCACGGATGCTGTTTTGGCTAACATAGCGTATAGCGTGTCTCTGTCTTTCTCTCTTTGCCTTTGTCTTTCTGATCTCTCCAGGTTTCATAGGTAACACTACTGAACAGTCAAATCAAATCTTAGTATTAAGGTCTACTCCACTGCACTCTACTCAACTTTAATACTGAGTAGAGGAAGACAGCAAGCAGTAAGTGCCGGCAGATGGACGACACCAAGCAAAAACTGTCTCTAGTGCTCGATGCTCTATTGAATAATAATGATAACAATGAACATGTGGATAAAGATAAAGAAAAGAATTATTCTGACTCATTGAAGGCTATATTGCATACGGTATTACCCGCATTCACTAACAAAAGAGCTAAGTTGGATGAAGAGCAACTCATCTTGAAGATATTCTCCGTCATTGACAGATTGACCTCCTCAAATCCTTCTTTAATCATTGAAAATAATAATTATGAAACCATTGTTGATTACGTCTTGAAGTTTTACAATGCAAATTATTATTCTGAAAAGATATCAAATGCTGCAAGTTTTACAATTATTCAGATAATATCTAATGGGTTCGGAAATAAATTAAGAAATAACAAATATATATTAAATATTAGGGATATTTTAATCAGCTCTTTAGAAAATAATTTGAAATCGTTATTGTTAACTATAACGAATTCAAATTTTTATCAGTCTTTGCAACAAAATGATGGGGATTTAAATGACTTGAAAAATTCAAATGATTGGAAATTAGAGAAGTTAAGCTGTTCAATACGTATTCTGCAGGTACTTTTGGATTTTAACGTTTATGAGTTGTTCATGATACGATTACAACACTCCATTTCTATGGACGGCTTCATAAATAGAATGTGGTATTGTATGGACAATATCGTCATCAATGCAGACCTGAACACTACTCCACGAGAGAAACATAATCATAATCATGATGATGATGAAGTCGAAGATGATGATGATCTCATGGATCAGGATACTGACCTTACTTTTGCGAATGATGAGTTTTACAGTATGACAGAAAGATTTGATCAATTATACTCCATCTTACTACTCTCAACCACTAACCATGGTTATAAAAATGATCAAATCTCAATGACTTACCTGTCAAATCTACTATCCAAAACTAAAGATTTGATCAATTGGCCATTATTAAAGAAGTTTCCCTTTTTACAAAAAACTCTAGCTGAAGTACTGATGAAATTGTTAATTATTTGTTATAATTTTGAACAAATTACTTTCTTTTTCACTAAGTTATCCATCTCTTCGAAAAAAACTACCTATATCTCCTCATTATTGAAAAACAATGATTTCCATCAAGATTTAAAAACAGTTTTACACCTTTTGATTGCATTGGAAGCAAATGTATCATTCAACACGGGATCTCCTTTGTATGTTGTTAATGACGGAGTTTTTGATCAATGTTTGAAACCATTTCTAACTAAGACTCTTACTCCTATACGGATTCATTTGTTTGAGACTTTATTTGAAGATAATCAATCTTATTATGAAGAACTGGACTTGAATTTGATTCAAGATAAAGGAGCTCAAAAAGATAACTATGCGAATGTTATTTTGCGCATGATGCATACAAAGAATCCTCTCTCGACGAATTTTGATGAGTTAGCATCTACCTTGATGAATTTACCTTCAGGGAGTCAATCTAATCATACCTTTTATCGAAATGTTGCTGTCTCATCTATTGGTAGATTTGCGTGTATTATATCAAATGATTATAATAGAAACATTAAATCATGCTCCTCTTGTGATTCCTCCTTTGAGTTAACTACATATATTACTGAATCTGTGAAGATTGACAGGCCTTCCATTGATACCTTTGCCCCAATGAAAAAATTATGGATGTTTTTAAATGATACGTACTTCAGTTCGAACCTTGAGAAAATACTAAAAGAAGAAATTTTGACTACATCTCTGCTGATCTCACTAAGAAGAATTCTGTCGTCATTCAGGTGTCGAGAATTATCCAAGGAGCCTTATTTGTGGAAGTTTTTAAAACTATGTTTCACCAGTATTGTTCGAGAAGTAAGAATATCTGTTGTCAAGATATTACCATTGATATTATACACTCCTGAAGATGAACAATATGAAGCAGATTTTGATGTAATCATAAGTTATATAGGTTCTTTTAAACCGACTACAGAGACGGCATATTTATTTGAAGTCATAATTATGACATGGGGAGAATTGGTTTTAGTCACTAATCTAGACGAGAAACTATACGCATTATTATATCCATTGATACTATATTTGGGTGATGAAGATCAATTCAGAAACAATATGGCTTTCCATGAACTTAGAATGATTGCAGCTTCTAAGTCTATCTCACCTTGGCAACTATTAGAGCCTTTTATTCCGTACATCAGTCCCGTTCTGATTGCAAACAGAAAGACCCATCCTACTTTACTGTACAATTTTTGTAGTGTTATCAATATGGACTTAAAAAATTTTTTGAACCGAACATTAGAGTACACAGTTCCAAGATTTGTGCCTCCAATTAAAGACGATCACGTTGCATTTATTGCTTCAAAAATCGATAAACCTAAAGCAAGACTAATTGAACAAAACTTTACCAAGATCTTAGCTGTACTACTAACTAATGAAAACAAGATTGATGAAAATAAAATTATGAAGATCTTAACTTTGATAGATCCTCGTCATCCACATCTGAATAGTGTTACAAATGGTAATACGAATGGTAACCTAGCCTACGTTGTTGCTCAGGAGAATTGCCTACAATTAGCTTGTGATATTTTGTGTTTCTATAACAAAACTGAAATGAAGGCCAGGATTTTAAATGCAATCAAATATATTGCAAATGCTAGAAGTGACCCTTCAAGTGGCAAAACTCAAGAAGAAATTCTTGCTTCATTCTTTGATACTATTATGTTAGGTCTTGCGCAATGGTTCTCCGCCATAATTAACGTCACTGGTGGTTCCAGACCGTTTGTGGATAAAATTCATGCTATAAAAGCAATTATTTGCCTCTCAGAAATTGCTAAAGGTTTCGAGGCTGGTATCCCACAAATTATGACTTGTTTACAAGTGGCTTTAGAAGCACCAGAATTGAGATGGCATGCTTTGGTATGTTTGAAAGACGTGGTTAGTAAATTAAGCGGTACTTCTTTGCCTATAATATTAGATTTCTTAATCTCGTTTATCTTACAAAAATACGATACTTTCAGTGAAAAGTGCAAGTCTATTGCTAAATCCATTTTGAACACAATATTTGAAGATAAATATGGGTTGATTGTGAAATCATATTCATCTTATGCTTATTCGTTATCTCCAACAACCCCAGAGTTTGAAAATATTAAACTAAAATATAGAAAATCATTATGGAATCATCATGCATTTTTGATTGAATTAGAAAGGAGATGTAAAGAAGATAATCATTGGGTTGTAACTCAGGCTTTAGATGATTTGAATTTGTTTCTGAGCTCACATGAAGTTGATTTTCATAACACTTATATTCATGATAAAAGGTTCTTGAGGATTATATCAGAGTTATTCTCTACAGTTATACAAACTTCTCAAAAGTTTTCTTCAACTAATGAACTTATTCCTTCAAAATGTTCAAGAGTACTGTCTTATTTTGGCGCTTTAGATTTTGATAAATTGGCTTTCAATAAAGTGAAAAAGAGAAAAAATATGATATTGTTAAAAAATTTAGATTCAGATACAGAACTCATTGAATTTGTTGTATATTTTTTGAACAATATTTTAATAAGAGCTTTTATTTCTTCAAGCCATCCTCAAAGGCAACTATTTTTGGCATTTTCAATGCAAGAGTACATTAAATTATTAGGTTTAGATTGTTTAGATGTGAATAGTAGCTATGCCAGAGAAAATCAAATTTTTATGAGACTATGGAATCAATTAACACCAACTACAAAAATTGTCATTAAGCCATTGTTTAACTCCAAATACACAGTCAAAAAGATTAATTTCAGAAACTTAGAATACCCTATGTTTCAACACAATGTCAAGCATTCTAAATGGTTACAAAATTTGGTAGAAAATCTATTGATAAGATCAGGTAACTCTAATAATCTTAACAAAGCTGCTCAAAGTTTTTTTCTTACGTGTGCCAGGATCATTAGAAATCAAGATTTAGTTATATCGGAATTCATTTTGCCTTACGTTGCATTGAGTTCAATTGTATCAAATGATGAAACCTTGGTAGATGACATAAAGAAAGAAATGCTGGCTATTTTGAATACGGATGTGGATACTCTACATAATGATTCTGCTCGTGAAAGTTTAATTTCATCATACCGATCACTGTTTTCGATAATTGATTACATCAATGAGTGGATTTCAGGTAGAAAACGAGACAAAGAGTTTGCAGATACGATAAGTATTCAAGAAAGATCACTTGTGGAGAAGTTTTTGAATAGTTTGCCAATTGAATTACTTGCTAAAAGAACGGCCCAATGTCATTCGTATGAAAGAGCAGTGTTATTCTTAGAGAAGAGTTACTTGAATAATAAAATTGATAAGCAAGAATTTTTCACGTCTGTTAGAAGTATGTACGCTGAAATTGATGATATTGATGCTATACATGGTGTATTAAAAACATTTTCAACAGATAGTTTGAGTGATAAATTATTGCAATTTCAGTATAGTGAAGATTGGGAAATTACGAAGAACTCGCTGGAGGCGTTGGTTGATTATGATTTCAAGACGGATAATTATTCTGATGTTTATAGTAATAGCAATACAATTACATCTAATGCTAATATTGCCTCTTTATTTGACTGTTTGGAAGAACATTGTGATTATGAAACCGTCTTGAGTAAGTTGAAGTTTGTTGAAGATTATGGTCATCAAGGACGAATCTTGAAGAACAAAAAAATGGTGGTCAGTGGCTTGCAAGCCTCCATTTTCAGTGGTGATATAGAAGATATTACTCATTGGTTACGATTAGCTGAAAACTATCCATATGTTTTTTCTCCAGGATCTGAAGCTTCTATCTATTATGAGTTTATCCAGGCGCTGTATTCATTACACTGTGAGAAACTGCATCTTTGTCAATCTCATATCCAAAAGGCAATTGGTTATGTTGGCATCTCATTGGCTACTCTAAGAGATATATCTCAATCGAAAACATCTAACCTGATGGCTTTACTGCATTGCCTTCATGATTTCGAGCTACTATCCAAGTGTGCAGATGCAACTTCTTTGAATAATACATTAGCTTTTATCAAGTCTAGAATGACAAACACCTCAAAGGATTTTAAAGTTACCTGGAAAATTCATCTTATGAAACAATCTGTAGAGCTTTTACATCCTTCATCTGCTGTCAGAGATGATTTGAAAAATACTTTAGTTGAAAGCTGTACCATTTTAAGAGAGCAAGGTATGCTGGATTTGGCGACTAAGAATATTACTGGTGCTTTATTAACGGGTGCACAATCTGTTGATTCTGAATACTCTAAATTGTTATGGGCACAAGGTGATCATAGTCAAGCTTTGAAAATTATCAGCAAATTGATATCCAGCAAGAAATCAAAGAAATCGTCTGAAATTCAAATTACCTACACTGAATGGTTAGAGACGTCTGCCAACGGTAGCTCTGAAGACATTATTAAAGGGTATGGAAACGCTATTTTATTAGATAAAGAATGGTCCAAACCACAATACTGTTTGGGTAGATACTACAATAAGTTACTGGATGCCAGTTCAATTGAAACGCCAGGTATAAAAAAGCCTGAAAAGGATTTTTATGGACATTTAGAGTTGGGTGTTATTAAGGCGTATTTGAGATCAATCGTAATCTCTGATGATTATTTGTTTGAAGTTCTTCCAAAAGTTATAACGATTTGGCTAGATTATAATGGCAAATTTAGAAATCCTAACGATTTCAGTGGCTACTCGTATGAAATGATTTCATCTAAAAGATTAGAAAACTATTCTAGCATTTTAAAAGTGATCTATGCTGCGTTGGATTCCCCAAAGTATAAATGGTACTCGATTTTATCTCAACTGATTTCAAGAATGATCCATGACGATGCAAGCACTGAAGAGTTGATTTTGAAGATCATAACAGAGTTGGCCAAAGCGTATCCAGATGTGGTGTTGTATTCAGTATATTCCCAAGTGCATTCCACTGTATCAGAGCGTGTTAGTAGGGGTAAGACAATATGCATGGCCCTGCAAAGTACTCAAGACCTGCTTCCGAAGCAACTTCAGTCTGCTTTTACTTTACTAGAGGCCTTGAAGGGTATTTGTAGTATCAATTTGCAGAAGTCGAAAAGATCTAAGTATCATTTATGGCAAGATCTTCGTTTTTCATATGGTGACAATGAATGCAGAGCGCTTGTGATGCCTTTAAGAGTTAATTTTCAAATTGTTTTGCCATCAACAGGTAATGGTAAACCAAAGCGTGATGTTTTCCCTTCTGAAAAGAAAATCAAATTTGAAAAATTTGATCCAAGGGTTCAAATTCTCTCTTCTATGCAAAAGCCAAGAAAACTTTCAATCATTGGTACTGATGGTAAGAAATACAGCATTTTATGTAAACCTAATGATGACTTAAGAAAGGACGCCAAACTGATGGAATTTGTTACAGTTATTGATAGATTGTTACAGAATGACAGAGAATCTGAGAAACGAAATTTGGAAATTAATTCATACGCTGTTACACCTTTGAACGAAGAGATGGGTATAATTGAAATGGTTGATAATGTCAGAACTTTGAGGGATATTCTACTCAGTTATTTACAAAGACAGCATACTCCAGTTGACATCCATAAAGCTAAGGATATGTTAGGTGACAAGTTAACAGCTGAGGAAAAAATGGCTGGTTTCCAAAAATTGGTTTCAATGTATCCTCCTGTTTTACAAAAGTGGTTTTTTGACCAATTTCCAGACCCTTCCTCTTGGTACCTTGCAAGAAATAATTTCATTAGGTCCGCTGCTGTTATGTCTATTGTAGGCTATCTCGTTGGTATGGGTGATAGACATGGTGATAACATACTTATTAAGGAAGACGTAGGATCTGTTCTTCATGTTGACTTTGATTGCCTGTTTGAAAAAGGTAAAAGATTAGCTGTTCCTGAAAGAGTTCCGTTTAGACTTACTCAGAATATAGTGGCAGCTTGTGGTGTTATTGGCGTTGAAGGTACTTTTAGGAAAACCGCCGAAGTTACTACTTCTTTGCTAAGAAATAACGAAAACATGCTAATGAATGTTTTGGAAACTTTTCTATACGATCCTATTATGGATTGGAAAGTTAAACCCAAAAGAAAAAGAACTCATGGTGATACAAATGAATCTTTGAGGCCACAAGAAGCAATGGCAACCATCAGAAGAAAGATCAGAGGTGTGTTGGACCTAAAAGATATAGATACTGGCTCCAAAGACAGCGGTGGTTTAGCCGTTAGTGTTTCTGCACAAGTTGATGCAGTGATCCAACAGGCCATGTCTGTTGAAGCTTTATCTCAAATGTACATTGGCTGGATGCCATTTGTATAATAGATTAATTTAGTTTTGTACATAGATCGATAAAAGAAACAAAATTTTGGGGTATACGTATTGGTTTTACATAAAGATTTAATTATCACTTGTCGAAGTGGAAGGCACTCTGTCACGTGAAGGTAACGGTGGTGGTGGTATTTTCCGTTTAGTAGATAGTTGAGAAGTAATACCACCAGCTTCAACAACAGGAGACGAACTTTCAATAGGTGACGTTGGAGTCTTGTTCGTGGTAGCTTGAGATTGGTCACCTGTTTCTGCGTTTGCGTCGAGTCTATCTGGAGAGTTGGGAACTGAACTTGGCACTCGGGTAAATTTAGACTCAGTAAACACTGGGGTGTTAAACGATGATGTAGGGCTTTTTGTTACGTCATTAATGAACATTGAACTCTCCTGCTCTATGTTCGTGACCACCGGTGATCTTTCGGGTAATTGTGGAGGCTGACCAGACATTGTAGAAAGGTTACTTGGTAATTTCATTTCTGGTGGATTTTCATAAGATATTCTGCGAACATTTTTTGAATCAGGTACAATTGCATTGCCTTTGAGGGATGAAGATCTACTACGTGGTTCCGACTCTTCTTTGTCAATATCATCATTTGGTGGTATAGCTTCTAATCCTTGAGGATGGCCAGTGTTTGGATTCATGTTGGGGAATATGCCAAGGTCATTTGTTGTTTCTACAGTATTGGTAGGAGTATTCATATCAATACTTGTCTGTGAAGGCTTTCTTGTTCTTCTTGATGATATCATTTCAGGAGCAACATATGGTTTTTTCTTTTGCGATGATGCGCTGCTTCTTGCCTCTGCAAACTCTTGTATATTTTGTTTCTCTTTGGAATACCATCCCTTAAGTTTCGTGACAGAAGTGTTAATATATTTATTATTTTTTACCTTATTGATGTTTGAAGAAAGATTGCCATCAGCTGCATTCTCTGAGTCATTTTTATAGTCAGTAAAATCACTGCTTTTTGTAGTTAAATCTTCACTTGAGGAGCTCAATTTCTTGTCAACGTAATCTAGCATGTGAGAAGCACGCTTTGACAGTGCAGCTTTTGAAGACTTTAGCTTATTAATAGCTGTACTTGAACCTTTAGATAATACACTTGACTCTTCGTCTTCATCTTCAAAAGTACCTATAGACATACCAGCTTCGTTGAAAGACTCCGTGGGTTCGATTGGAACAAACGCCGATGAAGAAGAAGGAGCAGACAATTCGCCATCATGATTTGTCCCTCTATTAGAGGTAGCATTTGACGATCTTCTTACTCCAGAAAGAGCTGGAGCTTGAGCTGGGTTAGTGTAATCGTAATTTGTCTGAGTTTCTACTGTGGGGTGATGTGGTGTGGAGTCTGTTGTACTCCTACGCGCCGTTGGTTCTGGAATAGGACCATTATTATAACCAGCAAGTAAAGTATAAATGTCTTCCATTTGTAAAGGTCTTGCTGACTTATCCCAAATACCGCCACGGAAAATTTCATCATTTGTCTTTGCAAATACAAAGTCATCCATGAATGGCAACACCAATGTATCTTTAATGGCATCTTTGAATTTACTTTCTAAAAGACCAGTTACCATACCATAGTTAAATGCCATTGAGCTAATAACAGGTTCAATTTGCAAATCTAATTTAGGCATGCTTGTGAACGCGTACCACAGTCTATTGGAAGGAGCGGGTTTCATTTTCAACAAGATATCACCATGTATTCTTTGAACTTTCACTTTCAAGTTAATAGTTACCTCACGTGGTTTAAATCTAGTGGTCAAACTAAGAAATAATTTTGTGGATATCTCCACCGTTAATCCACCTTTGTATAAGAAATTAACAACTGTTTCTAAATCTCCTTCGGCTGATATATTTTTCAATACGGGATTTGACAAGAAAGGCGCACTATGGCCAACATCAATTTTCTTTATGACAAAATCATCCAAAAATCCTGGTCTCTTAATCTTTTGTAATTGATTCTCAACTCTGTTTCTAACAAAATCATGCAAAGTTTCAGTCTTATGTAACGACAAGAACAATCTTCCAATCATAGCGTTCAGCCATTTGGTGGTCAGCTGGCCTTCTGTGGAGTTCAAAGTTTGAATAAGGTCAATCATGTCAGCCGTATTATAGTGCAAAGTGCGGGCGTAAAAAGATGGTTCCAATAGATCTTTAGGCGACTTTGTTTTTAAAGCATCTGTAGTGGTAGCTTTCAAAAGAGCAAAATACCAATCTTCTTTTTGATGATTTAAATCACCATACAAATAAACTGCATTTCTAGGGGCATTTTCATGTTGATCTATTTCTTTGGAAGTTAACACATCCAAGGTAGACATCATTTTTTGTTCTTTTGATGAAAACAAAACATTTGGGTCATCCTTTTTAAGTAAACATATGGCAGTCTTTTTGGTAAATAATTGGCCATCTCTCAAGTTTCTTGGCCAAATTGTCACCACATGGTTAGCCATCACTATGACTTGTTGAACATTTGACATTTCTTCATCATTATAAAGAAATAAGTTACCGTGTTTCAAAACAGCAAAATATCTAAACTTCTTTCTAATAGCCCTTAGTTTCTTCGCGTCCAATGAGGCAGGATCTTCTTGCTCTTTGGAGTTGGGATTAATCATTTGCTTATAAATTGAGGCTATAGCTCCACTATTATTTGATCCGCTGTTACTTCCAGCAGCAGGGGTGGAAGTCCCATCTGATTCAGCATTTTTATTACCTGAACTACCACTTGCAATTGAAGAATTTACTGGATTGGGAGTATTTGCAGCAGCGTTGTTACCAGCTGATAAAGAACTTGTTTGTTGGGTGAAAGTATTAGGGTTTATTTGAGGAAAAGTATAGAACTCTTTAGTCACGGTGATCCAACCGGAGTGAAAGGCCTTGACGCCTGAAGTAGCAGAGTCCTGTATCTCACCAGCTTTTAAAAATCTGTAGTTTGGGTCTTCTCCCTTCTTGATTGATTCTTCTACTTGTTGTTTTTCTTCTAATTCTTTTTGAATTTGCGGATCGGAAGGTACCCAATTTACTAAACTGAAAAATACAAGTAAACCTATCAAAGGGAGAAAAGTAATTCCTCCAATGAGATAAATACTGACATATGTGAGTAACCAATGCATCTTGAGTTCGAAGAGTTAAACCAATTTGCCTAGTGAATCGTATATCTAAAAAGGCTTGCAATTGAGCAATACTTGAAAGGTATATTAGAGATAATTGAGTCAGTTTCTAGTATTTCTAGTAGCCAGGAAAACCCTTTAGGAGTTAAGTGAAGTGTCACTTTCAGAGCCAGGCGTGGTACCTTGCTTGGCCTCACTTACGTCAGCGAAAGCTAAAAAAAACAGCTAAAAAAGGGGCTGTATCAGGCATATTATGCCGTTTATTGTCTCCCCAAAGGTTGATCTGGTATGTGGATGCAATCCTGGACAGGGAATTAATAAAACTATACATTTCCAGCTGCGCAGAGTGTACTAGGAACCTACACAACCCTTTTTTTAAGCCTTAAAGAGGATAATATACCGGCACACATTAACTGAAACATCGGCGGTCTTCACAGTTTATTGCAACATGTTCAATTGTTGTATAATAATAGTTAAAAAATTTAGTATTTGAACTTTCTTTTTTAGTACTGCTAAAGATATTTAATAACTAAAAATTGAAATAACAATTTTTTGCTATGTATTATTATCACATCACTATCAACTTAGAGGATTTTGTTATACACATCCAACGTAATATAGGAATAAATGTATATATCTATAGATTTGTATATAACAAAAGGGAAAAAAAGCTGTCGAGTCATTAACACGCCGATCGACTTACACAACTTTGTCAATTATGTCACGTGATATTTACATATATTAGAAGAACTGCCTGTGCAATTATTTTGCAGTGGACGACGACGGACGGAAAAAAGCTTGGGGATGGAAGGGAAATGAGAGAGAGAGAGAGAGACAGAGAGCATGGAAACATGTTTAATCTGCATTAGTGACATGGTTTTATGCCACTGACTGGTGTGCATTATCCTACTCTTCTTCCTCTTACTGTCCCACGCTCAGACAACACAGGCCCGCTTGCCTATACAGAGACTGCTTCTATCTTTTGCAATTTTCCGCAACATATACCAGATTCTTTGCTCTTCTGCCTCTCCGTTTTTTTTATCCAATAAGCGTGCTGTACCGTGTGCAAACCATATAATTTACCTTGTGACCGTATATTGGATAATTACGATACCCGACTCCCGATTTTCAGTTGTTAATAGCTACACTATCTTAAATTACACTTACCGGGTTCAAGCAGGCTTTCCTCAATTGTCGACACTTTAACTCAACCTATTCGCAATTTCTTTACAATAGACACATTAATAGACAAAAGAAAAAGATGGATAATTTTGACTTCTTGAATGACTCTTCACCAAGTCCATTCGGTAATCAGCAAACCCAAAACATTGATAATAACAAGTACAATAGCAATAACAACATTAATAATAACAATAACAATAATAATAACAATAATAATGTCGGTCAGTCTTTCAATTTTGATATAGACAGACTAGATCAGTTTTCTTCAGATTTGAACAGAGTCGACAAAAAATTCAATAATGATATTAACCCTAATAATTTCAATCCGAATAATGCTATATCTACACAAAATGGATTTGAAAGACATAAAGGTGCCTATGACATTAATGGAAATTCTCCTTTTGACATTAGTAACCTTGGAGAGTTTGAGATGAACACTAACGGAAATGAAACAATCAACAATACTAATCGCAATAATAATAATGATACCAATGGAGGTTTGTCACAGACTTTGAATATAGACGATTTTATGTCTTCTTTGGGAGGTAACCAAGGTAATGATGGTTTTTTAGTCGATCCAAATAACAACACAGGAGACAACAATAACAATAACAATTACATGAACCATAAAAACAATACTGTTGTGACGCCAGACATCCAACTTAATAACAATAGTTTAAATCTCCAACACGGAACTAATGGTCAGTTAAGCCAATTAGACGATTTTTCCACTTCTTATAATGATAGCAACAACACTAATAATAATAACAACAACAACCTCAATAATAATAACAATGGTAATTTCAAGAACAACAATATGAATTTGAATGTGGGACCAAATAGTTTTAAAAGTCCCAGAGTTTCAACTTCAAGCAGTGTTAGTGATAGACAACCAAGCATAAATTTCAATAATCCACAGTATTTCTCACCTAGTCTCAGACCTGCCAGCTTGTCAACATCAATCAACAATAACATGATGGCCAGAAGGTCTGGAAGTATAAGTAATGCTGATAATACTGGTAGAAGTTATAGTTCTCAGCTGGGCACCTCTTTGAATAACATCGTATCTCCAACTTCAACGTATAGTGGGTTTGACGATTCTCCTTATGGTTCATACCAGAATAGTTTTAATGATTCATTTTTAAAATCCCCAATGAATTCTCCTTCTTTCAAAGCAATAGGTTCGCCTGCATCGATAGGTTCTCATATGAATCCAAAAAATGTATTGCATAAAGAAACTAAATTGAATCGTCGTAGAGAGCTACATAATGCTGTGGAAAGAAGAAGAAGAGATTTAATCAAAGAAAAAATCAAAGAATTAGGTACTTTGATACCCCCAAGTTTATTATCAGTGCTCTCTAAGTCAAAGTCAGGCCATGCGAAAGAAATTAAAGCCAACAAAAGTATAATTCTGAATAAATCAGTGGATTACATTGCTTATCTTCAAGAGATAATGCAAAGTCAAGATGAAAGATTAGCGCTTCTTTCTTCCAAAATTGAAGAGTTGCAGGCTTTGAGCGAGTCTCAAGACACCAGCACGTACAGTAATCAAGAAACTAATGTAACTCAAAATTATAATAATAATAACAATAATAATAATAATGGTGATAATACAAATACAGGCGGTATAGATATATTGAATGTTGATCAATTCAATTTTAACGATAATTTTAACTTGAATGATATGAACGATTTTAGAGTGAATGACGGCAATGATAACAACGTTAATAACAATTTTACCAACTTGTAAGTGTTATTTTTTTACTACTCATACTGTGTGTGTTCTTTTAGCTATTTGGGGAGTTTGGTGGGTTGGTACTAGCTTGCGGTTTGTTGTCTTGAATACTTTTTCTTAAATATCCCTTTTGTGCTTTTATTTGTCTGTACTTTTATTTTGTAGTGAATTGACGATCACTAACTAATTTATTTATTTATTTATTATTTATTTAACCGCTATATGTATGTCTTATATATAGAGCTCTTTACATATATAATCAGCTGCGTTTAAATTGCCTTTTGTACTCTAATTTCCTCGAACAAAAAGGATTTTGCATTGCAAAGATCAAGTATGATATATATAGCGTTTGGTGCAGAGATGTTTATTATTGACGTTATCATCATAAGAAAAGGTGGAAGGCGGTGGTTGTGGTGATCATGTTATGACCGTTAGCATCTATATATACAGCTACATATTTTTATTAACAGTGTATATTAAAAATTGGGTAAGAGTCCGAGGGTTTCATTATAAGACTAGATCGACACTTCAGAGAGATTGAATAAGGCATTGCACCGATACTCTCGTATATTTTCAATGAGTAACGACACATCATCTCAATTTTTATCAAGTGTGCAAAACTGGAGAGCTACCAGGGGCGCAACACCAGGAGTAGATGGCGAAGATCCCGATTCAATTGCCGGTAGGGCTAAGAATTTCTTTGGTGGCATAGGAGACACTTTACAATCAGGTTATAACCAAGCATATAATGTTTTGCCGTTGAATAACTCAGATCTTGCTGAAACCCAGCAAGAGCCATCATGGTTCAAATTATCTAGATTTGAAAGGCTTATTTGTTTCTTTTGTTTAATGGGTGGATCAATTGTTTGTTTTGGTTTAGGTATATTATTATTTCCAGTACTGACTTTGAAGCCAAGGAAGTTTGCCATGCTTTGGACTTTGGGCTCAGTGTTATTTGTATTGAGTTTTGGTTGTTTACAAGGACCAGTAAATTACGCCAAACATTTGATTTCAAAAGAAAGATTGCCTTTTACGATCATCTTTTTCACCAGTATACTGAGTACTTTGTACTGTGCTGCTATATTAAAATCTACAATTTTAACTTTACTGACGGGGTTTGTTGAAATATTTGCTGTTTTATACTATACCTTAAGTTATTTCCCATTCGGAGCCCAAGGGTTTACAATGATCACAAGCATGGGTTTAAGGCAGTTCAGTAGCATGGTTGGATTTTAAGTCAACTCTAATATGCGTGATTGAAGTTGGCATAGCTGGTTAAAAAATAAAAACATGACGATAAATAATGAGTTAAAATATCCGGAGAACGAGGAGTGCAAATATCACAGAGACCCACAGGCACTATTAAACTTCGAAAAAAGTATCACAAATACCTTGAGACTTAATACCCATGTATTTGTGTTTTTGATGTGTACAACGTATATAGCATTGAATATAATTGATAAAATCCTCATTTGAAGTGACACTAAATTTTAGTGCTTTGCAAATAGTCCAAGAGGGTGTTGGGAGTGCCTCGGTGGAGCTATACAATAATTGACTGTATGGAGGAAGTACAGAGTCTCTTCATTAATTCTACAGTGAGCGTAAATGACGTGGGATCAATTAGTAGCCATATAAGTTTTCCAAGAGTAATTACGTATTGAAATAATATTTGAAAAATGTCTGCCATTGCACATGATGCCGCTTGTATCTTTTGTAAGATTATCAAAGGTATGTTACTACAATTGGAGCCAAGGGTTAGCCCTTTCGTTTCCCCACTACATGATTTTTCATAGACGGTTTCAGCTTATTAACACTTTCTTAACAATATATAGGTGAAATTCCTTCCTTTAAATTGATTGAAACCGCCCACTCGTATTCCTTTTTAGACATTCAACCAACTGCTAAGGGTCATTTACTAGTGATTCCAAAGTATCATGGTGCTAAATTACATAACTTACCAGATGAGTATTTAGCCGATATTTTGCCAGTCGCTAAGAAGTTAGTCAAGGCTTTAGATTTAGAGATCGAGTCCCCTGAAGGCGTAGGTTACAACATTCTACAAAATAATGGTAGAATTGCTCATCAAGTGGTTGATCATGTTCATTTCCATTTGATTCCCAAAAGGGATGCAGAGACTGGTCTTATTGTTGGCTGGCCAGCCGAGAACGCTAATATGGAGGAATTGAGCAATTACGCTAAAGAGTTGGCTGCCAAATTGGCATAAACTCAGTACGTATAGTCATATTCCTAATGCTCTATATATATCAACGTATCCGTTTGTTTATAGTTAGTACTTATAGTTATTAAAACAGTGACTTATTTCACCATGGCCAATTAGCCAGTGCTAACAAAAAAGCCCCATACATACGAACTTACTATTACTATACTACTATGGTGCACGGATGTGTGTGAGATAAACAGTAAAGTAAACCACAAGGGCGAAACCAGAATGAGTTGGACGCAGCTTGTTTAAGTGGCAAATTGAGTGAATCAGATTAGGTGGTTGCTGTACTTGTCTTGTCCCAATTGCCATCAGAGTGAACCCATATATATTCTTATCTGCCTCCAGATTCACAATATCGTTATAGCCAGACTATAGCCACCTGTCAATTTGATCGATAAGAAATACTCACACAATGGTTGACGAAAAGAAGCCTTTACTCGACGGTTCTGGTAGAGAAGTTGAACCAGAAGACTCCACCGCAACTGCTATCTTAAGAAGAAAGAAGAAGGATAATGGTATGTATATATGAGTTGAAACAATGTTAGGTTCATCCATTGAATTGTTTTGTTGTGTTTCTAATTTGATACTTGTGCATCTCAGGGATGATAATTCTCGAGTTATTGGAAACGCATCTCCCCCCTTATCGTCTATTTATCGGCGAAGATGTTATTCAGGGGTTCAAGTGATGATCACTATAGTTTCATTTTTTTTTCTTTTTACCTTGGTTAATCAGCATACTAACTTATTATTCTGTTTATTGTAGCTTTAATTGTTGATGACGCAATCAATGATGACAACTCAATCATTTCAATGTCTTCTAACACTATGGATCTTTTAGACCTGTTCCGTGGTGATGCAGTCTTAGTCAAAGGAAAGAAACGTAAGGACACCGTTTTGGTTGTTTTAGCTGATGACGATATGGAAGATGGCGTTTGTAGAATCAACCGTGTTGCTCGTAACAATTTAAGAGTTAGATTAGGTGACATTGTCACTGTTCATCCATGTCCTGAAATCAAGTTTGCTAGCAGAATCTCTGTTTTGCCAATCTCTGATACTATCGAGGGTATAACCGGTTCTTTATTCGACGTTTATTTAAAGCCATATTTCGTTGATGCTTACAGACCTGTTAGAAAAGGTGATCATTTTGTTGTTAGAGGTGGTATGAGACAAGTTGAATTCAAAGTTGTAGAAGTTGAACCAGAAGAACATGCCATTGTATCTCAGGATACTATAATACATTCTGAAGGTGAGCCAATTAATAGAGAAGATGAAGAAAATAACTTAGCCGATGTTGGTTATGACGACATTGGTGGTTGTAGAAAACAAATGGCTCAAATCAGAGAATTAGTAGAATTACCCTTGAGACACCCTCAATTGTTCAAAGCTATTGGTATCAAACCACCAAAGGGTATTTTAATGTATGGTCCTCCAGGTACTGGTAAAACTTTAATGGCAAGGGCTGTTGCCAATGAAACTGGTGCTTTTTTCTTTTTAATTAATGGTCCAGAAATTATGTCTAAAATGGCTGGTGAATCTGAATCTAATTTAAGAAAAGCTTTTGAAGAAGCCGAAAAAAATGCTCCTTCTATTATTTTCATTGATGAAATTGATTCTATTGCTCCAAAGAGAGACAAGACTAATGGTGAAGTTGAAAGAAGAGTCGTATCTCAATTATTGACTCTTATGGATGGTATGAAGGCTAGATCTAACATTGTTGTTATTGCCGCTACTAATAGACCAAACTCTATTGACCCTGCTTTAAGAAGATTTGGTAGATTTGATAGGGAAGTTGATATTGGTATTCCAGATGCTACAGGTAGATTAGAAGTTTTAAGAATTCATACCAAAAACATGAAGTTAGCTGAAGAAGTTGATTTAGAAGCTATTGCTGCCGAAACTCATGGTTATGTTGGTGCTGATATCGCTTCTTTATGTTCTGAAGCCGCTATGCAACAAATTCGTGAAAAAATGGATCTCATTGATCTTGACGAAGAAACTATTGATGCTGAAGTTTTAGATTCATTAGGTGTTACTATGGATAATTTCAGATTTGCATTAGGTAACTCTAATCCATCCGCTTTACGTGAAACTGTTGTTGAAAGTGTGAATGTTACATGGGATGATATTGGAGGTTTAGATGGTATTAAGGATGAATTAAAAGAAACAGTCGAATACCCAGTTTTACATCCAGATCAATATACCAAATTTGGTTTATCACCATCCAAAGGTGTTTTATTCTTTGGTCCTCCAGGTACTGGTAAAACTTTATTAGCAAAAGCTGTTGCTACAGAAGTTTCTGCTAATTTTATTTCCGTTAAAGGTCCAGAATTACTCAGTATGTATTTTGGTGAATCAGAATCCAATATCCGTGATATTTTTGATAAGGCTCGTGCAGCTGCTCCAACTGTTGTTTTCCTTGATGAATTGGATTCTATTGCCAAGGCAAGAGGTGGAAACAATGGTGATGCTCATGGTGCTTCAGACAGAGTTGTCAATCAATTATTAACAGAAATGGATGGTATGAATGCTAAAAAGAATGTTTTCATCATTGGTGCTACCAATAGACCAGATCAAATTGATCCTGCTATTTTGAGGCCTGGTAGATTAGATCAATTGATTTATGTTCCATTACCAGATGAATCAGGTAGATTATCAATTTTAGAAGCTCAATTAAGAAAGACACCATTAGAGCCCGGATTAGACTTAAAAGCCATTGCCAAGGCTACAAATGGATTTTCTGGTGCTGATTTATCATATATTGTTCAAAGATCAGCTAAGTTTGCTATTAAGGATGCAATTGAAGCTCAAAAACGTATAGCTGAAGAAAAAGTTAAACAGGAATCAGGTGATGCCGATGTTGATATGGGTGCACCAGCTACCGAAGGTGAAACTGTTGAAGAAGAAGATCCAGTACCATTTATTACACGTGCTCATTTTGAAGAAGCTATGAAGACAGCTAAACGTTCTGTTTCCCCAGCAGATCTTAGACGTTATGAAGCTTATGCACAAGAATTACAAGCCTCAAGAGGTCAATTTGCCAACTTCAAATTTGGTGAAGACGTTGGTGCTGGTTCACAAGCAAATGGATCTAACGCTGCAGCAGGTGCCTCATTTGGTAATGCGGAAGATGAAGATGACGATTTATACAGTTAAGTTAAGTTAAGTTAAGTTAAGTTAAGTTAAATTGAGTTAAGTTAAGTTAAAAACCTGAAGTATTCTGTGATTTTACTATTATTTTGTTTGTTTTTTCTTTTCAATTTAATTTCTTTTTCTACTATTATACTAAGTTTAAATAGATAAGTAATGCTCTTGTCTAAATATGATTGAATCCTATATATATATACACACACACACACATCCATATTAGTAATATCTTACAAGTTGTACTCATGGATAAAACTAATCGACTAACAGCGCCACCCCAAAAGAGAAACATGGCGGTGACAGTAAAAATTTCAAGTAAGGTCGATCGATCTTTAACTGCGGACAAATCAGAGCGCAGGAAGTTGTAATTTTCTCCTATGCGAGTAGTAAAAAAAAAAACACGGTATAGTGAAAGGATCTGCTATCAAACAAACGGTAGGATGTTGTTGAATAAAAATGAGGTTAGTTATTAAGCATCGACACAACTGTCGATGCTTTGAAGTCGGAATATAAATAAGTAATGAGTAGATAGATCTATTGTATTTATTTTTATAGAATTCTAAAAGAAAGCATATAAGACTAAAATATGACTAGAGATAAAACACTTGAAGACTTGTATCAATGGTAATCTTTGGAGTAAGACACATGACCTAGTTGTGGTTTATTAAGTGTTCAATACTTTAATGTTATGATTCCCTTGAGTTTATGTGTCTGTTGTAAATAATATAGTCTTTTAGTTGTATCTTTTTTCTTTATGAGTGAGTATAAAATTAGTATTGTGATGAAATAGAAATAAATTTCTAAGATCTATAAAAGAATATAATAAATAAAAAAGCAAAAATAATATGATTAAACAAGTACCAGCTTTAAGGATGATTAAAATTAGAGTCAGTTGAAATTTGAGAGATCAGATGATAAATTTGTTTTCAATCATTTTTGAAAATATGGTTGGATGGGATTAATACATGAAGATGAGTAAATGACAGAGAAAATTTGGAAAATCACTTTCTGAAAGCAAAGAACGCACCTACGGCAATTGCAATACCAGCAACAGCAACTAAAGGTAAAGCGGAACTACCTGAAGACCCACTTACAGCAGTAGCACTACCACTACCATGAGCTGATTTAACAGCATCAACACCACCTTCAACTTCACCAATTAACAAACCTTCAAGAATTTCTCTGGCATCTTCGGAGTGACCAATGTCATCGAATGGTTCTGTCGCATCAATTCCAGCACAGTCTACTATGACTTCTTCACCACCTGGGTGTTCATCTAAGTATTCTGAGCAATCATACACTTTACCTTCGTAAATGATCCATAAGTCGTCTCTGGTGTTGTGTTCGGCAATCTCTTCAATGGTGTAGACCTTAGACATATTTGTATGTATGTATGTGTGTATGTGTATGTATTCGCTGGAGCAATAGCTGTGTACGAGCAGAAACAAAGAATAAAAGTAAGAACAAGAGCAAGAAAACGCACTGAAGTCCTCTTCCGTAACTGTTCAAGGAGGTGATTGATAGCACGATAAGATCACACACACGCACACAGAGAAGCTCAACCATCCTTTCTCAGATGTTGAGCAATTGGGGTCGTGCACAGGAGGAAGTTTCCTCTTTGGGACAAAAATTCCAGCGTGCTGTCCCAGTGGGTTTTTCACAAGAGTAGTATTCCTCCTGTCTTAGTGGTGTAATTCCGAGCTTACGGACTTGTGGCATTGCCCCTTAGGTTCTGTACCATGAAAGACACCATTGCCTAGTGACTTTACTGTCTAAATAATGAGTAATAAGTATATAAGTACATCAAAAAAATATTATAATATTAAATGTTTAAATGGTGATGATACTAGACAGATAAATATGTAAAAGCGTAAATATATATAAATATACATGTATGGATCTAAGTGAAGTAGCTGATGATTCATTTCTTAAGTAAAGCGGTCATATCATAATTAATACCTTTAGACTTTAATGATTTTTGTTTTTTAGCATTCTTGCTCTTTGTTTTCTTAACAATCTTATCCCATTTCTCAATGCTCTTAGGTGAATCGTTTCTATATTGAGAAATCTTAGACCATGGAATGGACTTGAATTTGTTATTAGAGCCATTGAATAACTCATCATGCTGGTTTTCTTGCGGTACAACAGATACTTTCAAAAGATGACCAAAAATCAAATAGTTGTTCATTGTTTCAGCTGCAATTTTAGCTGTTTCAAGATTAGAAAATTCAATAAATCCATAATGCTTGGACTTACCTGTTTTCTTGTTTCTTGAAAGTCTTAATCTTGTGATATCACCAAATTGTTGAAAGTATTTTTTCATTTCTGATTCATGGAAACCATGTGGGATTCTACCAATGTATATAACGCCACGTTTACTGTTTTTGGAACTTGCTTTTTTACTGCTTTTTTCATCATTTGCAACTTGCTTTGGTTTCACCACAGAGTGAATTCCGCTTTTCGTCAATATAGTTTCTTTATCTTTGTTTGATTTTTTGTTTGGACTCTTTTTAGTTGATTTTTCTTCTTCGCCATCTTCATCATCATCATTATCACTCTCTTCAAAACCTCTGATCTCATCTTCTGCCTCTATTTCGGAATCATCAGAGTCGCTTGGCAATGCAATATTTTCACCTTCTTCTTCTTCTTGAACGTCTTCTTCTTCCTTTTCTTCTGATTGTTCGCCTTCATCACTCTGTTCAGCGGAGTTCAATTTGTCTTGAAGCTTTCTACTTCTGGTGAATATGGGGGATCTAAAAGCCTTCATATTGGCCTTCTTAGGGGTCAAACTAGCAGCAACTGCTTTCTTGGTATTCTTAGATGGAGCCATAATTTAGGTACAATGTGCAATGAGTAAACTATTGGTGCAGTGATACAGTGGGAGTACTGTAATACTGATTGTTTTGTTACTGAATATATCAAAAAAAAAAAGATTAAAATTTTTTTTTAGGTAAAAGAAAAAAAAAATTATTTTCACGTGGTGCACGGATTTCATTATAGCAGACAAAGATATTTTTCTAAATTGCATATTTAGTTACTGATCAAATATGATGAATCAATGGGTTTGCCATAAAGCAAATAAACAGATCATTGAAACCAAAAACATTTAAAGCAAGGCAAATAGTTACAATTGCAACTTTGCTACTAAAAAGCAAACTATAAGATGTCCGTAAAGCCTTTTAATCATCCCTTGTATAAGAAACTAAAGTCCAAGAAATTTATTCTTTGCTCCACTTCACCCAGAAGATTGGAGATTTTGACTATGATGGGAATTCAAGATATACATGTACACGCTTCTCAATTTCCCGAAGACCTAGATAAGAACAAATTTACACCAAGTGAGTATGTTCAAGAAACAGCTATGGGGAAAATCATGAACGTTTGGAATGAGTTGCAAAGCAAGGGTGCAACTAAAGACGTAGTACTGCTGGCGGCAGATACAGTTGTAGAGAATGAAGGATCCATTTATGAGAAGCCCAAATCTAAAGAAAACAACGCCTTTTCACTTAAAAAGCTGAGAGACTCGACTACAGCCGAAGTCTGTGTGCTATCTGGGGTTGTGATGATGACTGATGACGAAGAAGCAGAAACGAAGTACAGAATGATCAAATTTGTGGATAAGACTGCTATTGAGATTGACAAAGATATGACTGATGACTTCATTGATACGTACTGTGAGACTGGGGAAGGACTTACTGTAGCCGGTGGGTTCAGGATCCAGGGGTATGGCGGGCTGATGATGCGTGGTATCTCTGGCGACTTCATGAACGTAGTGGGACTGCCCATGCACCGCACATTCAAGGCACTGTGTGCGCTGATGGATACTAAGTTGTAGGAAGCTAACTAACTAACCAGCTCCAAACAAGATCACACAACCATGCCACCGCCGATCTGCAATATAGATACATATATATATATATATATATATTCAATAACCACCTCCAATTGTACTGTATTCAGAAGACCAAGATAACAGACTACTAGCAGCCTAATTTTATTACCTAACAGAGCGCTGCAATTGGCCTGAATTCAATCACCGAGGCACCGCCCGGAATTTCCTGATTGGGCTTTTCTGAGGGGATTTGTATCAGTTCACGTGACACGGGGAAATCCCTTTGTGATAGTTAGCATTACACACTTTTTATCACTGTTGGTGGTGGAGATGTAGATGTAGTCTAAATTTTTTTTTTTTTGGGTTTAGTATCCTACTATCCTACTCTACAAGCTCTTACTCACTCCTCTTGACCTTCAGACAGCCCTTTTTTGCACTATCTGACTTGTCTGCAAGCTTACAACTGGCACCAGTAACCGCTTTAATTTGTGTACATCTAAACGGTGAGGATCCTATAATGAGTTTGCAAGCCGCTGCTAGTATGTTTTGACATTTTTTCATTTGGCTGGAAAGTCTACTACTCTAGACAAGAACTTCTTACTAACGTCTTTCCTCTTTTTAAAACAGTCACACATGTTGCTACTGCAGTCAACAGCAAAATATACGTTGCTCAACAGGCCAAATCAGTTAGCACTCCGATCTCAGATGCCTTGTTATCATCCAACACAGAGTTCACCACTCTTTTGGAAAATAACGACCCTTTATCTTTTGTGATTGAGTCCGACACTGACAGCTTAACTACAGTATTTCTTACTGCTAATGCTAGCTTACTTCAAGCTGTTCCTCTGCTACAACAATTACGTTCAAAACCTCTAGTCATCCATGCGGAGATCATTAACAATGATTTTGCTATAGTATCTGCTCTGAAAGATTCAGGCTTTACTATCCTTATTTCTTCAAATGCTTCCGAAGCCCAGGATTTTGCATTGGCTTCATACTTCATTGCCGCTCAGTCCAAGAGAGGAGTCTTGCATTTTTATAGTGATGTGTCTTCTACTTCGTCAACTAAATTAGTTAAGAGTGAAAAAATTACCAACAGTTTTCAAGGACTCCTTTCTGAAGAAGAAGAAGAGGACTCCGAGAAAAATCAAAATCAAAATCAAGATATCGTTGCCAATTCTTTCGATTTTGTGAAATCTATCACCGGTAATGCTGTTGCTGAATTCGAATATAAAGGTCCATGGAGACCAACTATAGTGCTTGCTATTTTAGGTAATGCTGAGGCAGAGTTATATAAGCCTGCTTACTCTGCTAACGTTGGTATAATCACAATTAAAGTTTACAAACCTTTGAATATTACTTCATTTGTAAGTAAACTGCCCTCAACCACCGAAAAATTATTGCTGTTAGAGCAATCATCATTCGTTGCAGGCACTCAATTTCAAAGCCTTTTATTGGACTTTTTCAACGATCTTGAAACTTTATTAAAATCAGGTATTCAAAAAGTCATTGCTTCTCAATTACTATCAATCAATTCTAATAATGCATCATCAATCATTAACACTTTAATAGCTAATGCCTCTTTGAACAAACCAGTTCAAAATCTAACCTTGGGTAGTGAGTTTGATGAAACCGTTGAAATAAAGAAAGCTCAGCCAACTAAAGAGGCTATTGCTAAAGCTAGAAAGTTAGAAGATGCGTATACCAAGATTTTAGATCAAGTATTTGGTTCTAAATTAAACATAATCAACCAATTTGATTCAGAATCACTTGAAAAGTCAAATCCCGAATACGGTTACGGTAAATTTATTTATCAAGAAGAAAAGAGACAAGAGTTAATATACTTAGTACATGAAACTATCTCTTCAAATGACTTCAAGACTCCAACCTCTTCTGATTTGATTGGCTTGTTAACTAAATGGCAAGTGTCTGCCCGTGCTGATAGCTCAAGTGACGTTGACATTGATACTATCGTCTCTTTGTTGACTCAGGAAACCGAATCCCAATCTGCTAAAGATTTATTGGTTTACAAAGAATATTTCCCACTCAAGTCTTCATGGTTGATTGGCTCAGATGCCTGGTCTTATGACTTGGGCTCTTCTGGTGTTCATCACGTCATTGCTTCTGGTAAAAATGTTAATATGTTAATTATTGATTCTGAACCTCATGATCAATTAAAGCAAAAAAATAACATTAGAAAGAAAGATGTTGGTCTTTATGCTATGAACTTTGGAGGTGTTTATGTTGCCTCTGTTGCAGTGTATTCTTCATATACTCAAGTACTGCAAGCTTTCATTGAAGCTGGTAAATTTGAAGGTCCATCTATTGTCTTGGGTTACTTGCCTTACCACAGTGAAGATTCTGATCCTTTGAATGTCTTAAAGGAGACCAAACAAGCAGTTGATTCAGGATACTGGCCTTTGTATAGATTTGACCCAGTTGCTGAAGAAAGAGGTGACTTGGAAGACGCTTTCAAGTTAGATTCTTCAAGTATCAAAAGAGAACTACAAGACTTTTTAGATAGAGAAAACAAGCTAACATTACTCGCTAAAAAGGATCCATTATTTGCCAGAAACTTGGCTTCTTCTCAATCGTCAAATGTCAAAGAATTACAAAAACAAAAGGCTAAAGATGCATACAACCAATTGTTGGACAGCTTAACTGGTGCACCATTGACTATTGCTTTTGCTTCAGATGGTGGTAACGCCGAAAACTTAGCCAAGAAATTAGGAAGAAGAGGTGCTTCAAGAGGTTTGAAAACAACAGTTTTATCAATGGATGATTTATCCTTAGAAGATTTTGCATTAGAAGAGAATGTTGTTTTCTTCACTTCTACTTCAGGTCAAGGTGAATTTCCACAAAATGGTAAGCAATTTTGGGATGCAGTTAAAAATTCTGCTGACTTGGATTTGACCACTGTCAAAATCTCTTGTTTTGGTTTAGGTGACTCTGAATATTGGCCAAGAAAAGAAGACAAGCATTATTATAACAAACCTGCAAAGGATTTGTTTGCTAGATTGAAATTTTTAGGAGCTCAAGAATTAGTTCCTTTAGGTTTAGGTGATGACCAAGATGCTGATGGTTTCAACACTGGTTACAATGAGTGGGAACCAAAAGTCTGGGAAGCATTGGGCGTTTCAGGTGCCTCAAATATAGATGAACCACCTCCAATTACCAACGAAGATATGAAAGCTGCTTCGGATTTCCTTAGAGGTACAATTGTAGAAGGTTTGCAAGATCAAAGCACTGGTGCTATATCAGCTTCTGATCAACAACTGACCAAATTCCATGGTATTTACATGCAAGATGATAGAGATATTCGTGACCAAAGAAAAGCAGAAGGTTTAGAACCAGCTTATGCATTTATGGCTAGAGTAAGATTACCAGGTGGTGCAGCCACTCCAAAGCAATGGTTGAAGATTGATGAATTAGCCGATGTTCGTGGTAATGGTACTTTAAAGATCACCACTCGTGCTACTTTCCAATTACATGGTTTAGTGAAACACAACTTAAAGGCTGCTATAAGAGGTATGAATTCTGTTTTAATGGACACCTTAGGTGCTTGTGGTGATGTTAATCGTAATGTCATGGTCAGTGCTTTACCAGGCAATCACAAGGTCCATTCACAAATTTCTCATTCCTCATGGGTTATTTCTGAACATTTGTTGCCTCAAACCACTGCTTATCATGAAATTTGGTTAGAAGGTGCTGACGATAAAGACTCATCTCCTAAAGATCATTTAGCTTGGGAAAACAGAAAAGAAGGTCCAAAGAAGCAAAAGACTTTAGTGGCTGGTAATGCCTTAGTAGATGTTGAACCATTTTATGGTCCATTATACTTGCCACGTAAGTTTAAGATTGTTATCACTGTTCCACCATATAATGACGTTGATGTTTATGCTCATGATGTCGGTTTGATTGCAATTGTGGATGAGAATGATATTGTTACTGGTTATAATGTCTTAGCTGGTGGTGGTATGGGTACTACACATAACAACAAGAAAACTTATCCTCGTACTGGTTCTATGATGGGATATGTAAATTATGATGAAGTTCATACTGTTTGTGAGAAGATCATGTTAGTACAACGTGATAATGGTGACCGTAAGAACAGAAAGCACGCCAGATTAAAGTATACTATTGATGACATGGGTGTCGATGTATTCAAAGCTGAAGTTGAAAAGCTTTGGGGTAAGAAATTTGAGGCTCCAAAGGAATTTGAAATTAAGTCTAATATTGATTACTTTGGTTGGGTTACAGATGAAACTGGTTTACATCATTACACCTGCTTTATTGAAAATGGGCGTGTTGAAGATACTCCAGAGAAACCACACAAGACTGGTCTCAAAGCTATTGCTCAATTTATGGACGAGACAGCTGGTGATTTCAGACTAACAGGTAATCAACATTTGTTAATCTCTAACATTAGAGACTCGGAATTAGCCACTATCAAAGAGCTGTTAGCCAAATACAAATTAGACAACACCAACTATTCAGCTTTACGTTTATCATCTGCCGCTTGTGTTGCCTTCCCAACTTGTGGTTTAGCTATGGCAGAATCCGAACGTTACTTACCTGTGTTAATTGGTAAATTAGAAGAAGCTTTAGAAGAGTATGGTTTAAGACATGATTCCGTTGTGATGAGAATGACTGGTTGTCCTAATGGTTGTGCTAGACCATGGCTTGCAGAAGTCGCTCTTGTTGGTAAGGCCTATGGTGCTTATAATTTAATGCTTGGTGGTGGTTATCATGGTCAAAGATTAAACAAATTATACAGACAATCGATTAAGGAAGATGAAGTGTTAGCTATTTTGAAACCATTGTTCAAAAGCTGGTCCTTAGAAAGATTAGACGGAGAGCATTTCGGTGATTTCTTGGTTAGAACTGGAGTCATTGCTCCAACTACTGAGGGTAAGTACTTCCACGATAATGTCCCAGAAGATGCATAAACCTACACTCCTTCCATCCTTCCAATTCTTTTCTTTAACTTGAATTTTGAAAAACAATATTATTATTCACCATCAATACTTTATTCTTATATATGTACTAGATTTTAGTTAGTTAGTTTTTTTTTGCGTTTTGAATTAGAAAAAATAAAGTTATCCTTTTAATTAAATGCGTTAATGTGTGTATATGTAATAAAGTGTACAAGAGCTATGCGTATATAAATATGGAGATAATGTTTCGAGCGATTAGGGATGATGGAATTCTATAATCTGGCAAAAAGAAACACATAGGCGTTTGTGTTAATTCTTTGAATCTTTTTTGACCTCATTGAGCAGAACAGAAAGACTGAATCCTGAATTCTCTCTTTCCAATTCAATTGCGTCTTTTATTTTGACATCCCACAATCTTCGAAGGATTTTAGTCTTACGGCTGGCGATTTTCTTCTGTAATTCAACTGCCTGTACCTCTAGCTCTTTCTCTAAATCTTTTTCTCTTTTTGTGACTTTAATATATGGTTAAATGGGTGAATGTTGGTTAGTAAAGAAATTGATTTTCACAAGAATTCAACGTGACTTTAACATTTGAAATACAAACAACGTACGTTCATCTTCAAGCCTATCTGCGGCATTTTCGGGTCGTTCATCCTCTATACTGGACATACCTGCGCTATATGACATAACAGAGTAACAGAGTAACAGGGAAATGTACAAAAAGTGTTTCTGTAGCTTCCTATCAGCTACATCTGCAAATAAATAAGCAACCATCCACTATCATCTGTTACACCAACATCACCTTTTATGTGCCATGCCGTAATCTCAGATCAAAACATACGCGTTGATAGTGGTGTACAGGTGTAATATACTGTTTTAAAAATGACACACCCGTGCACACCAAGATAAAAAGGGAAGTGGCAAACTGACGGTGGTTGGGATGGAGATTCGATAGAGTAGAATAGAGTAGAATAGAGTTGAATTGGAGCAACATCATCATCTTCAGTTCACTTCAGTTCATCCACAGCATACTACCACTATCAGCTGGAGCACTTAAGCGTACACAAACCTACACACATACTGTCTCCCACATACCCTTGTTGCTATACATTGACTGCAAAATGGTGCTCGAAGCTACAATGATTGTGTATGTATAGCCCTCTCAAATCATTATCTTACGGAGGCTAAAGTTATCTTTCGTATGGCAATGACTTAGCAATGTACTAACTTTATTACTTTCAAAACTTGTAGCGTTGACAATTCTGAATATATGAGAAACGGGGATTTTTTACCCACGAGATTTCAAGCTCAATCCGATTCTTTACTCAGCATCTTTCGTAGGAAGATCAATGCAAACCCAGAAAATACAGTTGGTTTAATGTCAATGTCTGGTGATTCTGTTAGAGTATTATCCACTTTGACCACCGATATCGGTAGAATACTAGCAGGACTACATGAAATAAAGATATATGGCAAATCACATCTGGCAACAAGCATTCAAGTCGCTTGTCTTGCACTGAGAAATCGTCAAAACAAAGCTCAAAAACAAAGGGTTATTGTATTTGTTGGTAGTCCCGTTGAAGATTCAGATGCAGATTTAGAGAAATTAGCCAAGAGACTCAAAAAAAATAATGTATCAATCGATTTTATCAATTTTGGCGAAGAACAAGTTAACACAGCAAAACTCGAAAAGTTTGTTTCTATTGTATCAAGATCAGACGAAGAAGAGTCGCATTTAGTAACGGTCTCTCCAGGACCAACATTATTGTACGAGGCAGTTGAAAGATCGCCCATGTTTCAACAAGAGGGAGCTGCATTTGGTTCTGGATTTGGTGGTGACGATTTTGGCTTTGATGATCCAAATATGGATCCTGAATTAGCCCTTGCTATACGTCTATCTTTAGAAGAGGAAAGTGCAAGACAAACGAGAACCGAACAGGCTCCAGTTACACAAACTCTCGAACCAGTCCAAGAAGAGCCAAATACCACAACCACAACCACAGAAACGGCTAACGCTGAGTCAGAGGGATCAACCAAAGCGGAAGATGTTGAGATGGCCGATGCCGATGATACTACTAAAGATGAAAAATAATTATAAATATCGCTCATAGAGTAAGCAACACACTATATATATATCAGAATACTATGGGGTTTCTCTTTGCTCACATGCAACTGTTTTAGACCACCTATTTAATGAAATCTAAGTCTTGATGTATAGCATATTAATTGTAAAATACGTAAACTAAAATAATCACATACCATAGAATTAGTCGAAATCTAGTTAAAGTGAGAAAAAATCACAAAGGCTTCATAAATGTAATGATTTTCTAAAAAGAACTGCGTTTTTCGCAAGAACAAGTGTTTGCGTTTTTTTGACCCAAAAGTTGTAAATAAAATACAAAAAAAACTTTGATATAGTCTTTGCTTAAAAATGGCTTTAATGGCTGATATCCAATCCATCAATGCTGACAGCCAGCATAAATCGTTTAATGAAGGTAGTAAAAGTAAGGGGTATGTACATTGTTTTCAAAAAAATTCCTATTAGGAGTTTGTTTTTAACTAGAAACCGGCAGTTTTTATGTTTAGATACTAACTAGCCAATTATTTATCTATTATTGATTTTTGCTTAGATTCAATCAAAGAAACATAAATATTGGAAGATTTCCAAGCAATAATAACAGCGATGATTCATCTCACATGCCTGCTATTTCTTCCATTGAAAACACCATTTTCGCAGCTCCCTTGACAAAAGAGATTTTTATGGATGCTTATAGTAAAGGCCATTGGAATTTATCTATTGTATCTAAGCCAGAATGTTTTAATGATGTCAATTTGATGAGGCCACCTGAAGTATATTCTGAAGCTAAACGATTAACTAGCGTAGAGATTTACAATAATTTACCTCACTGGGAAAACAAAGATACTTTTATGGATATTGTCAATAAAGCCGCTAAATTATTTGACTGTAAAGGAGCAGCAATCAGCATCATTGATTCTAGATTTCAAAAAGTTAAATTCCATAAAGGCTTGAGTTTTACTAAATGTGCAAGACATGTCTCAATTGATGCTCATACAATTTTATCATCCGGGTTTTTAACTATTCTGGATGCAACAAATGATTGGAGGTTCAAAGAAAATCCATTTGTCAAAGGTCCACCTAATATTAGATTTTACACAGGTGTTCCTTTGATTACTCCCTCAAATGATGTTATTGGTGTATTTTCAGTGTTTGATCCTTTTCCAAGACCTGAGATTAAAGAAAGTGATGTTCAAACTTTACAAATTTATGCCAATAATATCATGCTGTTTTTAGGGGTTGGTTACAACACCATCTCTTGCCAAATTCCTAATATTTCTGCCAAAGCCCAAACAACAGGAAAGATGCCAACTGTTTTACTAACTGAGACTGCCAGAAAATCATTATTAAAACAATATGGAAGAGCAACATCGAATAGAGACTCAGGACCTTTAAGTACGGTATTTGAGAAAGACGGTTCAGGAAGTCGCTATTTGCCAAGCAGTCATATTCAATTTGGAGGTGTTCCATTAAGCACAGTTGATGTTCATATTTGGAAAAAATTAGTCTCTTGTATGAATGGTAAAAATGCTGCTCAAGCACTGTGTAGAATACTTGCTGAAAAATGCCAATTCGATGGCATTTATATTATGGAGATTGCCATTAGCCAGCCTTACAGAATCAGTTCCAATTTATTTCCTCTAGTGAATGAAGTCGATTTTGAGTCTTTTAATTATAAAGACAAAGTTGAAATGCTGGGAGAACAAATGAGTCGTTCCAAAATTATGGGGTCTTATGGGTTGAATGAACAGGAATTAATTCAAATGAAAAAACACGAGATCAACTTTAAAGCATTCAGCGCTGACTCAGGAGATTCTGGCTTAGTTTATTCTTCTAACGAAAAGCTTGTTAAGTTCCATTCGGGTATTTGCTTACCATTTTATAAAAAAAAGTATAGACTTGTTAGACAAGAGCCTCTGAGCAGAGCAATAGTTCAAAATGCGAATAACACTTCTAAAATGAATACCAATGAAGCTTTCAATGAAGACACGATTGTCAAACAGTCTCCGCATGTCAATCTGTATTTACGTGGAGGATGTTATGTTATTGCTGGTTTCAATACAGCGATGAAAGAATATACAACAGAAGAAATAGGTTATACTTTTAATAGCGCATCCATTTTACGTCGTATTTACTTGATGAATTAATAGCGTCTAAAAACACTAAATTTAAATCGCCCTATTATTTATTATTCCGTTGAATCCATTTACATATCATATGTCATATATCTAAGATAAGTAGTAAAACACGTACACCCAAAAAGTATCAAAAATTAGCTTGGTCAAAAACACGCATATATGGCCTTAACTTAATCTTATTTGAGTTTTTCTTTTCAACTGCAATATCTGCTCGTAGTAAATGCCTGATTAAAGGATCATCTTTATTGGCCACCGTAATATAAATGTCATCTTCATCAATATGTATATCTTTCTTGTCTATACGATCACTCACAAGCTTGTCAACAATCTCTTGTTCTTTAACAACATTATTTAATAGCAATTCAAATAGCTGAAATGCTTTTGACTTTCTTGATTCTAATTCAGCTCTAGTTAAGTTCGGTTGGTAGATAGCTGCCTGTTTATCTATTAAATATTTGGAAACTATCTGCCCCGGATATGCAACTACTTCTTTCTCTCTTTCTTTGAGTCTCTCAATTTGATCTCTCAGTCTCTGTATTGTAGAAGTTTCTGATATTTGTCCTACAGATTCAAGTAACTCTTGCCTTTCCTTGGTAATACTAATGATTCTTTCTTTCAAAAGTTCAGACATACGCTCAAAATCATCGGCCATAAATGCGGATATACTGAGTTCTCTCTCCATATTAAAAAGCTCTTGCTTGAGGTCTTCCAGACTTGCATTTGTTTCCATTTTCTGCTCTTTCAAATCTGCTGTAGCTAATGATATTCCAATGACATCGTCTCTGGATGGTGTGAAGGGTATTTTTGATGCTGTATCATACAAAGCAATGACTTCCATTTTCTTCAACAAAACTGGGTCTATGTCCTCCTCTGTTTCTGAAGCCTTGTTTTTAACATCTTTTAATGCCTGTTTGGCACCGGCCAAAAATCTCTTTTTGAGATCAATGTTCTTTTTTAAAGAAGCATCGTAAACGGATTCCTGAAGTTGTTTGGTTTCTTCCTCTTTGCGAGCTTTCGAAGCCCTGGTATTTTGCGAGACAGTATCTGACATGTGATTGAGTCAGTATCTGTTCTTATTATTTTGCTCTAAGAATGCCTTTTGGACAATATAGATACTGTTATTTGATGTATCTTCTCTCAAATGCATAAAGCTATCTAACTCTCTTAACTCTCACGCGTGTCAAAACAAAAATATCAAGTCGATCGACTTCTTGCGTAACTAACGCTAAACATGTTGAATTTTTTTGTTAAGCTACATCAGTTGGCCTTTTGATATTGAGCTAGTTCGGTCGGTTGATTTAGTACACGAAGGAGATTTTTACTGACCTACGAGTAGGAAGCAAACCTATAGATATCTTTGAATGCTGTCACATCTTAGAAGGGCGCCGGGGAAGCAAAACGCTACCAATAAAGACGCCATGGTCTACGTCGGTAATTTGGATTTACAAGCCACCGAGGCACTCCTCTATGAACTGATGTCCCAAATAGCCCCAGTAGTAGAGGTACGAATGCCTAAAGATAGAGTCTTACGTACTCACCAAGGGTATGGATTTGTACAGTTCAGATCTGTGAAAGATGCAGAATACGCTTACCAGGTTTTCAATGGTCTAATGCTTTACAACCGTCCCATTAAGGTGCGAAGAATAAGTCAACAAGTAAAGGATTCAACTGATGGGAAGGATAAAAGCATCAACAAGAATACTAACCAACCTGGGGTTGGCGCAGTTCTGTTTGTTGGTAATTTGAATAAGCTAATCGACGAAAAGATGCTTAAGGAGACGTTTTCTAGTTTTGGAACATTTGCTGAGAGCCCGAGAATACTCAGGGATGATACAACTGGGGAATCTAAAGGAATAGGGTTTGTCTCATATACGTCGTTTGAAGCCAGTGACAAAGCAATAGAAGAACTGAATGGCCATTTAATTGTGAATCAGCCTATGAAGGTTGAGTATGCTTTCAAACGAAATGGTAAGAATGGAGAAAGACATGGTGACCAAGTAGAGAGATTATTAGCCACGAAAGCTCAGGACAACAACTACATTACAAACAATAATACCCCAGCTGTCAGCCCAAGCGGATTTGATAACTTCAAAAATAACAACACAGCAATCAATAATGCACAGCACAGAGATAAACGACAAAAAAGAGATAATACCAATAATCAGCAACGAGGCTACAATAGCAGTAATAGAGGTGGGTATGGTGCAAGGGGCCGACAGAATGGCTCTAGATATGAATAGAAGCTTTTGATATAAGAAGTGGAATTCGTCGAATTGAGGAGAGACTTTCTCCTCTTCTCATGTACATTAATTATGTAAACTTATCCGTATATTATCTGTTCGGTTTGACACCACAGACTACAATGGAAATTTATTGCCACGGCCCAATACTTAAACTTAATAGTAGCAATAACTGTATCTCATAAGTAGCCACATAGAACAAGCTGAAAAGTGCATATGTACACACATAAAAAGACTATTCATATTCTTAGGTCACGTGAAAGTTGTGAGCACCAAAGAATTTTCTTGAAGATGGTAAACGAGAGAAAACAGATTTTAACTCATTATCTTTGTGGAACAAAGGAAGGAGTATCCAGAGAAGGTTGCTCAGGTATCCCCAGAACAGTTTAGTAAGAGGAACTTTACCATTCTGCTATACTTGCCCAAAACCATGAGTGAACTTGACCCTAAGCTCTTGCAAGCTTTAGACGATACTACTAGAAAGGAAGTCGCTGATTTCATTCAAGCGGAAACCTCAAAAGCCAAAGTCAATGCTACCATCACTAACTTCACTGACTTGTGCTTTAAGAGATGCGTCACAACTGTCAACACGGGTAACTTATCAAGTCAAGAAGACACATGCATTAATGATTGTGTCAACAGATTCTTAGATACAAATATTAAGATCGTGGAAATGTACGTATAAATTGACATGTGCCTCTGCTGCATAACCCTGAAATGTCGTTCACTAACAATCTTTTAACTTTTTTTATTTATAAAGGCTTCAATCATTGCAGAGATAAACGGTTCGTGTAGCGTCATTCGAATAGAAAAAAGTGCTGCCAAAAAAGGGGAGGGGGGATGAAACTCAATTTAGCTTATTTTTAAGTTAAAAGAACAGAAATAACAATCATGAATTCTTGTTATTTCATACTTCGTTCAAATGTGGTATATTTCCCATGCCTTTATGCCATTTCCACAACATTACTTTCTCACTACTCCTGTATATATTGATTTAGGGCCCTTTTTTCACTCTATATATATCTTTATGTCCCTATAATGTACAACTTCTTTTCATCTGTAAACCAACTAAAACCGCGTACCAAAACACCCGTGCCCGACTTTAAAGTAAACAAAACAAGCGGCTGAGATTGTTGCACACTTTGGTATACTAGTTTAGCATAAATCGAAGTACCGCTTCAAGGTACCAAACTTAAAAAGAAAAGAACACAATTGATATCATTTCCTTTCAAACTCACTGAAAGTTAGGACCATGGGTATGTATCAAACGTGACATTGTAACAAGTGCCGTATGATATACTAACAAAAAAAAAATTGTAGACAAATCAATTAAACGTGGGTTAAACGATCGTGTTTACGATAAAAGAAAAGCAGCAGCACATGAGTTAGAGAACGTAGTTAGAGAGTGCATAGCTATTGGAGACACAGAAAGAATCAACTTGATCATTAAGCAATTGAGAGACGATTATGCCTACGCCGTTCATCAACAGAATGCTAGATATGGAGGTGTGTTGGCATTGGCAGGTGTTGCAATCGCATTGGGTCCCAACGAACTGCCTTACTATCTCGAATCAATTATGCATCCTATTTTGGCTTGCTTTGGTGATCAAGATGGTATGGTTAGATATTTTTCTTGTGAAGCATTATATAACATAGCCAAAATTGCTAAAGGGGAAATCTTGCTTTTTTTCAATGAAATCTTTGACGTTTTATGCAAGTTAGTCGCAGATGTGGAAATCAACGTTAAAAATGCTGCTGATATTTTGGATAGGCTCATAAAAGATATTGTCTCTGAAAAAGCTGCAACTTATGTATCCGTACTTCAAAAAAAAGTCCCAGAAGAGATTTCAAATACTGTTGTGGATGCCAATGGTAAAGTGTTGCAAATGTATGAGTCTCAATCACCAAGAGCCTTTTCATTAGAAAAATTTATACCATTGCTAACAGAAAGGATGTATGCTACTAATCCATATACCAGAATGTTTCTTGTCTCCTGGTTGAGGCTATTAGATTCCATTCCAGATCTTGAGTTCATATCTTATTTGCCATTTTTCTTCGAACCCTTGATATCTTATCTGAATGCTCCTTTTGACGATGCTAGAGTTGTGACATCTACTTTCTTATCTTTACTACTTCAAGAAATAAAGAGGATTGCCGACATTCAAAAATTTGTTATGAATGAACGAAAAAATAGATTAGAAAGCAAAAATAAATCTTTGGACGCTCCGATCAACGTAGAGCAAGATGGCGATAGTAATAAATTATCAGCTGTTCCATCGACCACAAACACTTCCATGGAAAACAGTCATGATATATCTGATGATGGCCTTTACATCCCAGGTCAAGATATCATAATTGATTATCCAAAAATTATAGATGTTTTAATATCTTGTTTAGACTCATCAAAGGAAGCCATCCAGCTAATGTCGTTACAATGGCTTCAGACTATGTTGGAAATCTTATCAATTGATTTTATAAAATTTTTACCTAAACTGTTACCAATTCTTTTGCAAACCATATCACACGCAAATCCTCATATTAGGACAAATGCTAACACTTTGAATACAAGTTTAATGAACCTGGCCAAAAACATCGAATCAATCGAATATGAATCACCCGAGTTCAATTATACAATGGTCTTGAACCAACTCACTCTGCAGTTTCAAAACGAAAAGGAATCAACTCGATTAGCTGCTCTGGATTGGTTGATGATGATTCATGACAAAAATCCTACTAAAATGCTGGAGCTTAGTGACATTATATTTACCACGTTGCTCAAGGCTTTGAATGATCCTAGTAATTTAGTTATAGACAAGGACTTGGAATTACTTGCAAAAATCTCTAATGAAAGTGACGACAAATATTTTCAATCCTTTATGGTTGATCTATTGAATCTTTTTCGTAGAGATAGAAAGCTACTTGACACAAAGGCTGATTTTATCATCAAAACTGTCTGCGAGTCTTTGAATGCCGAAAGAGTTTATACATCATTGGCCAAAGTCTTAGAAACAGAAAAAAATTTAACGTTTGCCAGTATAATGATTCAAATTTTGAACAACAATCTTATAACAGCATTTGAGCTTTCTAAGTTACGTAAGAAGATATCAACTACACCATCTGGTGATTTGTTTAAAAATCTATTTAGAAGTTGGTGCCACAATCCACCTGCTGCATTGTGTCTTTGCCTTTTCTCACAGAACGAAGGATTGGCTCATTCTATTGTTGAAAGGCTCGCAGAATACGAAATGACAGTCAGCACATTGGTACAAATAGACGTTTTAGTTCAGTTACTGGAAAGCCCAGTTTTCAGCAAATTGAGACTAAAATTATTAAACCCTCATGAAAATCCATATTTATACAAATGTTTATATGGTATTCTGATGCTTCTACCGCAATCTACAGCATTCAACACTTTGAAAAATAGACTTGCAAGTGTAGCCCCAATGATTTCATTACCTTTATACAAAGACTCGACAAGTGATGATGCTGTATCTTATGCCTCATCAAAGGAAGAGTTTAGCGATTTGTTGGAACATTTTGACAATATCCAATTGTCACACGAAGAACATAGAATAGCTACAAAGAAGGAAAGATCCCGTACAGATAGTGTTGTCAAAGGAATGAACAAATTAAGAGTACACAATACTACTGTAAAAGAAGATGAACCATTGGATTCCAGTTCAATTATCATTTCTACACCAAAAAAGCAAAACTCCTCTCATGATGTCGTTCGTAAACTTTCCGGAAGAATGAGAGGAAATCACTAATATATACGTGAACGTTTTAAATGATGTCTTGAACAAAAAAGGTATGTGTATAAAAGAAAGTTTTATATTTGTATGAACCTAACTAATAATATAAAATCAACCTAGTCTTACATCTCTAAAGTGAGGTTGAAAATTCCCGTATTTTAAATGCAATTTAACGTCTTTACTAGCTTTTTTATTCTTTATGAGACTGGCTTCTTGATCATGATCCCTAGTGCGCTGTAAGGATGAAAGAACGTCTTGTTGACTAGGGTACATCAAAGAAATAGTGCGTTCTCCTTCTTGTCTTTCTCTCCCAACTTTTGGAGTCTGTTTGTAGTACTTTTGCATAGACCTGTGGCCTAATTTTGTGCCATTAGGAAGCTCCATCTCCACTCCACTATCATGTATGGCAACGGTTGTTATATAAGAATCCGGATCACAATCTTCACTTATCATATTTTTATCAGCGTCATTATCTTCATCTGAGCCAAAATCATAAAATTGACTCCAAAATGTCCTTTCCTCTTTCGTTTCATAAGGTATTACACAGTGTCCTTTGTCTGTTAAATGCTGTCTGATACTCATCAGCCCTTTACCTTGAAATCCACATTTTAAACACTCATTATCGACTGACACCGTGTGACCAATAAAATCCAGTAGGCCTTCAATATCTGAGACTGAGGAGCGCTCAGGAATATATAGACCATGATTCTCAAACATATGCTTTTCATTTGTCTCAAGATCTATGTTATTTATACCACAGTAAAAGCAAGTGGTTAAGGGTAGCTCGACAATAGATTCCTCATCGTACTCACTATCAGTTTCTTTATCAGTCTCATCTGATGCCATATCTATGTTTTGGCTCCCAGAGTCAGAAAGTATCTCCATTATGGCATCATGACCGTCTCTCGACGTTCCTATAGAAGAAAGAGAAAGTAGGTCATCTGTTTCTGCAGAAGCAGTGTCAAGGCTGCTGTCTGTAGTTGAAGAAAACTCAGAAATTCTAGAAATTACAGTCGCATTTGATGGCGATCTATCAAAACGTGCATTATCATTTTCAGCCTCTAATAACTTCCTCCCTCTGTTAAGTATCCTGGCTTTTCTTTTCAAGTCTTTCTTTGTAATTTGTCTTTCACCAGTAGATTTCTTAGCCCTGGAGTGAATTGCAAACCCAAATTCATCCTCAGTGTACTGGGTGTTGAATGCTGACAATCCTGGCTCAGTATTTTCACCTTTATTAGAAACCTTTGACGCAAATATGGCTGCCGTTACGGGTGTTAGCCCCACAACTCTTCTTTTTAAGTTGTATCTGTGCCATTCAGTTTTCATGTGAAGTCTTTGAAGTTCAGCAATGGGAAACTTCACAGAGCATGAAATACAAGTAAATGCACCCGGAGTTTGTGAATGTTGGGGCAATGCACTATCACTCATCTTCAGTGATGTTTATGCAATATTTATTCTTGACTGTCTTGTTTTGAGTAATTATAAAGTTGGCCTTTGAGACTTTATAGTTTTGATGAACAACCCATCTTTACAGAAGGACTTATTTCTTTAAAAGATATGAAAGATGTGGGTGGATCTACACAATCAAAAAAACATCTTTACACCAAGTACCGATCCGTTTACAGAAAATAGATGTGTTTTATTACAACTTGTACATAAATATATATATATATACCCTAAAACCAATCAACTGGTATAGAGTGTAGATGGTTTAGGCCATACCCTTTTGTACAAGGCCATGGCGATTATGTCTTGTGCGTTCAATTTGCCATCAAAGGTGGCTTTGAAATAACCATGGGTACCAAGCTTTTCTTTGATCAAACCTGCTCTACCCATTTTAGTAAATAATGGAATATGTTTGTAAGCAAGAACATCATCTGAATTGAAGAACATATAACGTACTGTGACGACACTCTTGTGGATCTTATAAATTTCACCTGTTAATACTATTCTCTTTGCTAAAATTCTTGTATGATCGCAGTTCAAGAAAGTACCTTGTGCTAATATTTCGATTTGAGATGTTTCTGGGTTTTGCTTGAAGAAGATAGCAGGAGTGTTAGCAAATGTGATAGGAACTATAGCAGTTGCAATTGCTCTTGCGCCAGGATGTAGAAATCTTTGATATTTGCTGACATTATTTGGATTACGATTACTATTTGAGAACATTGGTCTGATGACTTGACGTCTAAAACCATATTGTACAACCATCATTTCCTTTGAAGGGATTGGCTCTTCGTAATCTTCCCATGATTGAACAGAAAAGTTACAAACAGCTTGTTTATGTTCGTGCTCTAACAATCCATAAAGTATAAATGGTGATTGCTTTGGATCTATAAGCTTTTGTGTGATGTAATATGGGGCATTAACATATATTCTTACTTTGTCACCAGCTTTAACTTGGCTGTGTTGTTCGTATTCTTTCAACAATTTTTGCTTTGTAGCTCTAAAATTGAATATTCTTAAATATCTTTCCCACTCGCTTGGTCTTTTCTTGTCATATTCATCGTAATCCCAATCACAGTTTCCTAGTGATTTCACACCTCTGTAACGAGCTAGTCTTTTTTGAGCTGATTCTTCAGGGTTAATTTCAACTTCATCAGGAAATTCTAAGTCATCTTTTGCTTTTTGTTTATACTGCTCTAGTTGCCTTGCTTCTTCTTCTGCTGATAATTCGACAAACATTTCACTTTGGGCATATGTAGATTTTCCATCGTTGTTGAGGGCATCATATGTGTCTTCATCCATCATATTATCTTCAGCATCATCATCATCTTCTTCTTCGTCTTCTTCTTCTTCTTCTACATCAGATTCGAGACCATCTTCTTCAATAAGCTCCTCGAGTTCGTCATCCAAATACCACCTGGCTTGATATTCCGACATACCCTTGGGCAATCTTCTTTTTCTATTTCCGTTAGTTCCATTCAACTGACCAAATGATGATTCCATCTCATTTGACATTTCATCCATATCGAATTCTTCCATTTCATCACCCATTTCTTCGTCGACTGGTAATAACTCGTCTAGTGAATCTTGATTCTGATCTGGATAGAAAGTCCCTTGATCATCAGGATTGCTTGGATGGATGAATTTTTCAATTTTAGTTATTTGAAAATCACCCATACCTGGAATGTGAACCAATCTGTTTGCTTGAAAACCAGTACCACGAACAACACCTTCTACAACCAATGATCCTTCTGTGTTGTTATCAGGGCTGGTCGCCTGCCAGTCAATCATATCAGCAATCAAATAACCCCTAGAATCTCTCCAAGTAATTGATTTGGGGAATTTTTGACAGACATATCTGATACAATTGAGGGCTTCCGATGGAGTTTCTAATGCATATAGTTTTTCGGTATCAGGAAAAAAGTGCTTGAAAAATGACGTTAATGATTTTAAAATATCTAGTTGTAAGTTTTTTTTAGGAAATGAAGAAACCAAATCAGGAATGACACCAACAACAGTGGATATACCTTGAGACTCTATGGTTCTAATAATCTGTTCACCTGTTTTTGGATCAACTTCTTCGGATGCACTTAAACCCAATACAACAAAATCTGCAACTTTAGCTGCATCTAATATTGCTATCAAGTTAGATTTATCGGGAATAATTATTTTTAAATTGGCTTTAAATCTTTTAACCCTAATAGATATAACGGATGGCTCTTTTTCAATAATTAAACTTTCTTCGTCTTCGAAGTTGCCAAGTAATTTATTGATGATATCAAGAGCTGATATATTCGAAGTTAAAGGTATTATAGTAATAATTCTTTCAGCAAATGAACCAGATGAAAACAACTTTCTGTCATTTAAAGTCTGCATTATCTTGTTTTTCTTCAACTGAGTTGCCATATTTTTTCTAGCAAGTTTTGAAGGGGTCTTGATAGCTTTATTATTAGCCTTTACTTTCTCAACTTTACCCTTATTTGCAGCTTTGATAGATCTCTTAGAGGCATGACCTCCTTTGAAACCTTTGTTCTTTTTCTTGAGGGTTGCCCTGTGCGAGTGACTTCCTGCCATTTTCAAAATATCAATTGTACAGGTATATACAGTTCTAAGATTAGGGCTAGCCAACTGGGTTGATTAAAAAGCATTTCTTTCATGCATGTAGATAAATCTCTAGCTAAAATTTTATAACCATTTCCCAAAAAAAATAAAAATATTTGCTTACGTAACCACAAAAACAAATCGTCGCAAATCTTTAAAATCGTCTCCATCCCCTACTAAAATAGACGCGTCTATAAAGCTTTTAAAATTGCACTGCCATTGATCTACAAAAAAACAGCAAATCATTACACCCGTGCACGCCCAATGGTGGCAAGATTACACCTCGCACCCACAATATAAATATATAATATAATATAGTCAGTGGAAACAGCATTCACACCGCACACCTACAAATATTTGCCAGTCACAAGTCTCGACTGGCTTGTAAAAATTTCTCAGAAATTTTCATAGGGGAAGGGAAAGAGTGAGTGAGGAAGAGAGAGCGAGAGAGTGAGGAAGAGGAAGGAAGAGCTTTGGGTTTAATTTACAGTGGTCCTTTAATACTATTAGACTACACTTTTAACCATCTTTTGACAGTATCATATACTACCACAGTAAGTTCTATTATCTATAAAACTATACACGTATGTATTAAGCATCTTAATAATCATCATCAGTTTGTTAAACACCGAACCTTTCAATCTGAATTTACCACGTAGGAATCTATTATGAAGACTGCAATCAAACAAATGAAAAATTATGAAGGATAACTTCAGCCAAATGATAGACACACAAGATATTGTATTTGAGAATCCTGTTATCCGAATGAACATATTGAATAATCTTTATTTATCGTTTCCTGATTGCAATCATGATTGGGGGATCTTATCTTTAAAAAACCCAGCCTAGGTTCATGCTAGACTCGGAGAGTAATAGAGTCTTCAACACCATATAAACGAAATGAAAAATTTACTCATCAACCAAAAGAATAAATCGTCATACAACTATATCTTATAAACTGATTAATAAGAAATTTCAAACTTTCATGTCAAGTTATCACAGCAATATTGAAGATGAACATACTAGTATCAAGATAGACTCTGTAATGAAGAAGTATCCAGTTTTTCAAATGGTAGAAAGACACTGATCATTAATAATAAGCATTTGCGCAAAACATAAAAGTTCTATGCTCTTCTGTTTTTCTTGTATCAGTTGAAAGATTCGTTGTATCAACAAATAATTATGTTTTAAGCAACATGTATACTAACTTTTCACACCATTTGATTAATATAGTAATTCAATATGGCTCACGAGAACGTTTGGTTTTCCCACCCAAGAAACTTCGGTAAGGGTTCAAGACAATGTAGAGTTTGTTCTTCTCACTCTGGTTTAATCAGAAAATACGGTTTAATGATCTGTCGTCAATGTTTCAGAGAAAAGGCTAGTGATATCGGTTTCAACAAATTACGTTAAGAAACTTATCAAACAAAGTATGTTTGCTTGGCTTCCTTTTTTACAGTGAAAAAAAAATTATATCATATAAATAATCAAACATTTTGTAATTTAATTATTTATTATTAATAAAAAAAATTATACATCCTTTTTAATTAGTTATAATTAACTACTTTATATTTTAGTTCACGACTTGGAAATTCGTTTTTTTTTATATATATTTGTAAATCATTTTCATTTTCAAAAGACAATCTCTTGAAATCTCTCATCAACATTCTTTTGTTCATTAATATAATTTAAAGTTCTTTCAAAATGACCTTTTGGACCTTCCAGCAAGCTATTATCAGGATTCGTACTGGATACTGATTTAAACGTATTTTGAATCAACTCAATTAATCCATTGATGTATTTAATTGTAACAAGTTCATTACCGTGAATGAAATAGTATAACGATCTATTCAATATCTCAATAAATAATTCTAATGAGACATTGGAATCTAGACTAGAATCGGCAATTCTTAATGACTTTTGTAGACATTCAAGTACTCTTTTATTATCTTTTTTCAACGATATTTGTAATGGTAAAATGTCTTCTTCCTCTTCTTCCTCTTCATCTCCTTCTCCTCTCACTTCCCCTGCTAACTCTTGTTCTTGTTCTTCAATAACCCACCATAAATGAGAAGCTAAATACACTGTACGACATTGATCTGATTTTTTCAATAATTTTGATCCATATAACGCAGCTTTGGTAATTAAGACGTCGTAATTCTCCATATTCATCTTGATAATGTTTTTACAATCATGTAATTTGCCAATTATCGAGACTAACGCTTGGAATTGTGTTCTTGAATCAATCAAATATTGTTCGTAAATAATAAAAGATTCAATGAAAAATTCATATGAAATATCAGTAAGTTCAATTTCATCAGCTAGTTCCGCTGTAATGATATTTAAATTTAAGCATAATAATGGGATATAGTTGTTTTGGATAACACCAGAACCTAAACCTAACTGTGAACTGACCTCAAGCATTTCATTGACTACCCCTGATATAAACTTGAATAAATTATGAATCTTTAGCTTTTGCTCCTTAGTTTTAACCAATTTCAAAATATATAATTTTCTAATCAATTTTAAAACTATTTGAATCAAAGTTGGAAAAGTATATTTGATTCTAATCCCACCTTTAGATAAGTATCCTTTTGCAGCAATCAATAGCTCTAATTGCTTATATGGATTCTTATTATATATTAGGTGTAACAGTTTAGCTAATCTTTCTTGTTGTAATAACACTTCACTGGAATCATATAATGACCCACTAATGTCACTATCAGTATTTGCAGTTGGTGGCTCACTTCCAAATAACAAACTACTTTGACCCCTACCTAATTTATCAGCAGAAGTCGTTGTACTTGTGATAGAAGACGAGGATATTATAACAGATAGGATCTGGAATATTTTCTCTATCTCATCGATACTTGTAATTCTTGTGTCAGTAGAAGATAATTTATCCATGAATTCCAAAGCAATCACATTTTTAATTGAGTTGCTTTGAAGCTCCAAAAATTCTTCATAAACGGTGCTTAATTTAATGACAGATTTGACATCTTCATAGTTGTGTATTGGAGCTAATAATAATAATTTCCAACTATTATCAACAATAGGAGTGGCCGCTTTATTTGTTAAATCTAATTCTTTATACTTATCAACAGCATATCTGAATATACAGTTCACATTCTCATAATTATCTGGATAATATGTGATCGTGAGTTTACAGACACCTTCTAAAATGGATGCAAAATCTTCTGATGGTAAATCTGGCAAAAGAGTGTTTATTTGATTGATAAATTTAATAAACTTAAAGAAAAACATGATTGGTAAATCACGCTTCTCTTTTGTGGTAGAAGAGACAACGTCTCCACCACCGTTTTCGTCTTCGGTGGCGTCTACATCTTTACTCTCAAGCTCTTTGTTTTCCACATCTTCAATTGATATACTCTCAACTTTAGGTAATAGTTTATCCACGTTTTCAGGTTCTCTTTTTTTGAAATCAATTAATCTTTCAATCAAAGTAACCAAAACTTTCTTCAAACTGACGTCTTCATGAAGTTTCAATGTGACATCAAAGAAGCTATCTAATGTGTAAAGATGGAACTCATCTGGAAAAGCTTGAATAATAACATCTAACAGATATTCTTGAGCGATAACGTCTTTACATTGGACGATTTGTTCAAGAATACTTGGTAAGATATTATCTTTATAATAGTATTTGTCAATGGCATCAAACTGAGATAAACCAACTAAATTTGAACCAACAAGAATTTGTAATTGTTTACGTTCTTCAGTTCTTTTATTTCTTTCACTAGAATGACCTTGATGTTGTAAACGAACCCATAATTTGTTCATTTCAATAAAATTTGTAATTATGAACTGAATAGAGTCATCTAAAGTACCTTTGCTGGAAACAATTGGTTTTCCTGATTCGTCATTTTCTTTGGCAAATTCTGTAGGTAAGAGACCTTTAGTTCTTTGGGAAAGGTAATATCTTAAAAACAATCCTCTTATTGGATGTTGAACACCTCTACACATTTCAATCATATCTTTGGTTATATCTTGAACAGGAGCATCAGGCACAGACATATACACTGTTCCAACAGTAACCATCAAATATAATCTTGGAATTATGTTTCCCGAGTACTGTACAAGCTCATAAAGATCCGCAAGATGATTATTCGGATGATTGTCTTTTAAAAAAGCAGCTAAGAACTCTAAACCATCATAGACATTAATGTATAGTTCATAATACTGCTTTGGGGTCAATTGACTGGTCCTCAATTCAGATAGAAACGAAGCTGCATGCTTCAATGCATGCATGAACATGTTTTTCTGGTCCAAGCATCTACGCATTTGAGCTATCTGTTGTTTGATCGCATGTAATGAATTCTCTAGTAGCTTCGCCTGCTCAGCTGGAGTTAAAGAGCTTTTAGACGACATCTTGAGGCTGCTTTATCTTTTACTATTTCTTTTTTGGTTCTTTGTGGTCCACTCAATTCTGTCTTGTGTGCCCAATGTTTAACTGTTAAGTACTTGATCAACCTTATTTGAGGTTGTATGGTGGCCGCAAGCGTGGACTCAAAAGGAAATAAGTAGCTTTACTCTGGCTATCTCCTGTTGTGTCTGTATATATATTATATATGTATATGCAATATCGTCTCGTTTTCACTTTGAGGTACTAATCTCCATATTAAAACTAGACTGTGCACGGGTGTTGGTGTAGTCTAATAGTAGTAATAATATTTTTTTACATACATACATATATTTATATTCTTATTGTTACTATTATCACTATCAATTATGAGCTTTCTTTCAGCACTGACAGGACACAAGGGATGTACAGAGTCAAGACAAGGCTAGTTTACTAGAAAGGTGTGCTCTTTTTTTTTAGTTGCATGAACAAGACACCCCAGATTGTGCCGTATAAGAGCATCGAAGAGCTGGCCCAGTTGAGGGACTGGTTTTATGATTTTAGCCAGCAGAATGACCAAAGACCCAGAGCTATTCAAAAAGTTTCAAGCTACATGACCAGGGGAAGTGTACCGCATTCTATTGAAGTGACATCACTTTTGACTTCTGCTATTGTGTTAGATGAGAACATGAGTTTCACGAGTGACAACTCTTCTATAAAACTTACTTACACTATGGCGATTATAAAGTTTGTTAATGGATTATTAGATCCTTATCAAAAATCCAATTTTGCATTATCATTACATAAACTAGCGGAGATATTACAACTACCGAGTTATTTTGTTGAACTGAGACACATTGGAACTCATGAAAGTTTACCCTCAATCGAAATGCTAAGAATAGCCAGTAAGAATGCATTACAGTGGCTTTGGATCAACTATTGGTCTGAGGTTCTAAAGGAAAGCGAAGAAATGTTGATTATGGATCAGGCATCACAAGATCAATTGATGGCCACATTAATGGAAGATGAGGAACAAATAGTTAAACATTTGAAACTTCTGAGAAAAATGAGGAAAGAAGATATTACCAAGACCATTAAGTTTGGGGATTCTAGTGAACAAGGTAAAAGATATTGGGATTCAATGAAGTTTTTGAAAAATCAATGTAGCAAAAACCCTGAATTATTTATAAATATTATGCTTTTCAAAGGGATTCTAATAATCAATAAGGAGAATTTGAATATCAAAAAGATAAATGGTATACGGATGTTATATAGACCAATAATGGAAGAATTAGGGATTGAATTCAATTTGAAGCTTTTACAAAGAATAGTGGTATTACTAAACAAAACAGACGACGGCTTGTCAGAGAAAGGCATAAAAGAAGAAGCATTTGAAAAGATACTTATTTTAAATCCTGAAAACCTGACATTCAACTCAACTAATGAAATAAATCAAGGCATGAAATGGGCAGAATATTTACTGTCAAATGCATTATTGTTTGGTAAAAACTCTCAGCATTCAACTTTAGTTAACGACTCAAGTTTTGATTTTGTTGTGAATACATTACTAGATAATGTTAGTAGTCATACATCCAATTTCTTTAAAATTTTGAAGAAGGAAAATAAGATTTTTTTAAAACAAAAAAATGCCCTAATAGTTGATGATTTAATTAACAAAGCTGAGGAGACTGCTAGGGAACTTTATTCTTTTAAAATAAAAAAGGATAATGAGAAAAGTGAATCAGTAGTTAAGAGAAGAAAAAGTTCTGCTGGTGAATCAAAAATCACAGATGATCTCATGCAGCTGAAAAAGAGATTGAAGCAACAGCACAACAGCGAGTCTGATGAAAATAAAGTCATCTCTGTTAAGACAACAGAAATCCATAACTGGAGTGAGTATCCAGACTGGACTCCACGAGGCTTTGGTACTCTCTAGTAACGCAAAGACCATCATTATCATCAAAACACAATACGTACATAGATACATAGAGATAATGCTGAAACAATCAGTGCACGTCACTACCACATTTTCAATCATCATTAAGTATGTGATTTATTTTAAAGGATCAAAGTTACATGATGATGCCAGAGAGAGCTTCATGCCAACTCCCTATCGTGACCAAATTACCTATCGGTGTCAGGCCAGTGTCATATTCTGAAAGGTGGGTTATGAAGCTGAACGAATTGTTAGTATAATAAGTTTTCCAGCAACTTGTAATAACACGATTTGCGACTGTCATGTTATAGTTATCATCAGGTATCGAAACTACCAGTCTCCTACCCTCACGATAAGCATAAATTTGCACTTCGTGATCGGTTAGATGGTTATAATTATATTCAATGCAACGCATCAAGTTAATAATCTCAGCCTGGTCAGTATTATCAGAAGCAAGACTTTGCCAACCATTTACGTAGGCCGTTATAGTCCTACTAGACCCGTTGATTACGCTTGACATCACGCACACAAGCATTAAACTGAATAACACCATATCATTAACAGCAACCCGCATCTTGCTTATGAGTGATCTGGAGAGTATTCTGGAGCTGAACAACGTAGGTTACTGAAAATTTTCCCTTCTTCTTCTTTCGTCTTATCCTTCTTCCTTCCATAATAAGTATATATATATGTATATATGTATATATGTATATATGTATATATGTATATATGACTAATTATAGCCAACTAACAACTCTCTTGTGCACAGCCATTAAAACGTCTATCGTCCTTTCTTGATATGATCACCTGAGCAGATTAGAATAATAATCTTTCAGATAGAAGGCAATATACAAACAGTTATATCTATAATACCTCTTGATTTACTCATATACACCCAATCACAACTAATCAGATTAGTTATGTCTTACTTTGCCATTGGTGCTACGGGCCTATGTGGTGCTCAATTTGTTAAGCTTATCACAGGTTTAGAGACAACTAAAAAGTTGATAACTTTATCAAGAAGAGACATTGATAACGACTCCTCAAAGCTTGTCAAAATTGTTCAAAAAGACAGCTCTAAATGGCCAGAAGAGATAAAGAAAGCTGATACCCCAGATAATTCTGTGTTTTTCAGTAGTTTTGGAACAACTAAAGCTCAAGCCGGATCGGCTCAAAAGTTTAAGGAAATCGATTATGGTATCAATTATGAATGTGCAAAGGCTGCTAGAGAAACGAACAAGTTTGATACAATTGTCTTAGTTTCCTCAATTGGAGCTAATGCCAACTCAATGTTCTTATATACTGCTACAAAGGGAAAATTAGAGGATGATATCATAGCTTTGAAATTCCCAAGAACAATTATTTTGAGACCTGGTCCATTGACAGGCAGAGAGGTCAAAGATAGATTAGGTGAAGCCACTATCAATCGTTTGAGTAAGCTGGTTGTAGGTACATTTGGCGAGAAATTGATGTGTTATCCTATAAGTGGAGAAGAAGTTGCACAAGCTGCGTATAAATTAGCTTCTCAACCTGTCAAAGAATCTGGCGAGGTAATTTACGTGAACTCCAAAGGTTTGTTAGACTTGGTCAGAGCCAACTGAGTGGTGTCATGGAGTCATGGAAACATGCAAATGCATTTTCCTTCTTTTCTGAACAAATTTACCGTATATAACATTAGTTACATTAATTGCGCCTATCTTAACATATATATAACACTATATAATTAAACGAATTTACACTCTTTTATCCAAGCCGGGTAATTAAAATATGTACATTTCACCGCCTTGAGAATATTTTAGAAATTTCTTTGGAGGGAAAATTTTTTTTTTTTGGTTTTGTTTGTAAGACACAAGCATTATTATATAAAGGGTAGTAGTTCCTCTTTGTTGAAAGCTTCTTTCGATTCATATTTTTCTTCTTTCCTCTTCCAATGCAATCAGCAGTTGTGCAGCATAGCTTTGCTGGATTGCAGCAATTAGATGTGTAGGCTTTTTGCATCCTCTTGTTACTTATTGTCATTTGGTTATATCAATCAAAAATGGTATCTTGTTATTTTTTAACAAACCAGTTTTGTTAAGATATAATTACAAAAACAAAACAACAAAAAAAACAAAAACAGAGAGAACATATAATAATGGAACAAACTAGCATTTAGCATTTGAAATATAATGATTGATTTGATGATAATTGACTATACTTCTTTCCCAATCCTATTTCGACTATGACGATATGGTTTATAACCGTCCTAGGTGATAGATATGTTTCCTGTTGCAGGGATTCATTTTTCTATTGCTGCTTCGCCAATTTCTTCTTGAAAGTTATTGGAGAGGGACTTATACTTGCCAGTATTACTTTATTCTGATCTTTCAATTATATTTATATGCTTTATGATTTGATTTTTCCATTTTTTCAAAACAAGAATGTTTTTGTGTTTTGTTTTTTGTTTGTTGTTCATCAATGAATAGAAAAAGGTTACCAGTAGGTTGCCGTTTTTGATTGATATATCCAAATGACATAGTAACGCGGAAACTTTTACACTTAATTGTTTTTATTCAGTCAGAATTGAAGTTGAATCAGAGTAACTGTGTTTTAGAAAAAATAGTGCAAAGAATAGAAAAAAAAAAGATTACAAACAATTTATATGATGAAAAGTCACCATAAACATTCGCAGTTTCCTCGGAAAGCGTAGGTTTCCAGAATGGACGAACCTAATTTCCATTTCTGCTATGCTAGTGACCGCCCATAGACCTTCCATGGATGTCTGATTCTTTTGTTTGCTGGATTTTTTTTTTTTTTCATTTTTTTGTTTTTACTTTTCTCTTTTATGCTATATTGGTTCGACTTTCAAGTGATTGATCTTAACCATTAGGTTTAAGAGTTTTATTTATATATTTATACATATATGTGTATATACGTATAGCATTTAATTAAGTTTGTTTACAAGTCTCTTCTAGTTCTTTTCCCAAATCTTCAGGTATATCGTCAGGGTTTAATTGCAAATCATTATTGTCTATTCCCATGTCACTTGAATTACCACTTCCTCCAAATGCAGGTAATGCTCCAAGGTCATCATTCATTATCTCCTTTGGTGGCATTCCTAATTCTTGTAATTGTTCTAATCTACTCGAAACAAATTCTTTATCTTCTTTCTTAGAATCATCGTAATTTGGATCATTAAATTTTTTCATTATTTCATCAATTAAATTATACTGACTTGTGTAATTTTGTATTTCTGGATTACTATTATTTTTGTTCAACCACTCTGGATATTTTTGATACAGATCATTTAATGGCTCATATAATACCTGCTTAGAAGACAATTGATCTAGCATTTCAACTAATAACTTACCAATATCGTCAAACCCACTGCCACCACCTGAGCCACCTTCGCCGTTTTCACCTAATTGTAAATCATTTAAATTCAAAGATTGCAGCAATTGAGATATAAGCTCGTCTGGTTGCTCTTCTTTAATCTCTTGGTCTACTTTATCACCATTTGTCTTGATCCTGGACATTGTCTCCTTCATAACATCTTGAAAGTTTTTGGGTTTGTCCTGAGTACTAGTTTGAGCAGCAGATGAAGCACCAGCAGCTTCTTGTTTCAATTCTGCAGTGTCTTCAACAGAATTCCCATTTAGTTTATCCAAAAAATCCTTCAATTCGCCTTTGAGCTCTGGTTCTTCTGACGCCATCTCTTTCAATAAAGACTGGAAAGTTTTCTCCATCTCTTTATCTATATTCAAAGACTCATTTTCTACTGTCTTCTCCGCCTCACCAGTACCCTCAACATTGACCGTGCTACTTAAACCTTCACTCTTCGAATCCACCCTCTGTGTACTGTCATTTTCAATTTCAGATTTGTCGGTATTCTTATGGTCTAGCTGAATATTATTAGTTTCTGTTTGCGAATGTGATAATGTAGCTCCTGGAGCCTGGCTGAGAATCTCGTCATCAAAGTCATCTAGTACATCGTCTAAATCGTCAAAATCGTCCTCTTCAGAGCCCAAATTGTTCACTTGAGATGCCATATCCTGTGTAATGTAGCTGTGTCTTTCCCACTGCTTCGTATAAAGCCTATGAGTGGTGCTAGTATGGGGCAGAAGCACACACCATCAGTAGTAATACAGAATTAGAAATCACAGACATGCGCTTCCCCATTCCTCTTTCAGTGCTCCAAAGACAAAGAGGTCGCCGACGCAGAGACGCATGGAGAGGACCAAAAGGCACTAGCGACGCGCGTCGATTTTTGTTTAGAATCTTCAGGAGCGGTGAAATCTACAATCAATCGACCTTCTTTCCCTTTGTGCTTCATCTGAAGAGGGTTTAGATGAATGGATATTAAGGTCAGGTCGGACAACACACATACACATACCTATATATACTACTCCTCCTAGTGTTTAGATATTATAATGTCCTCAAGTTTGTGTGTAGAAAGACTACAACAAGAAAGGTACGTAACTTTTGGTGTGGCAATAACCGAGTTGAAGGTAAAAAAAAAAGTAGACACAAGAGAAGAAATTCTTAAAGAAAAGAACCCAGGTACTAACTAACTAACTTTTTTGGATTTGATATACAGAAAGAAATGGAGAAAAGACCATCCCTTTGGGTTCTTTGCAAAACCAGCTAAAAATGTGGACGGTTCTATGAACTTGTTTAGCTGGACAGCTGGTATACCTGGAAAAGAGAAGACTAATTGGTCTAATGCTGTTTATCCCCTCACAATCACTTTTCCTGAAGACTACCCTGCCAAACCACCAAAGGTTAAATTTCCAGAGAAGTTCTTCCATCCAAATGTTTACCCTTCAGGAACAATTTGTCTCTCGATTTTGAATGAAGATCAAGATTGGAGACCAGCTATTTCTTTAAAACAGATTCTTTTGGGTGTTCAAGAATTGTTAGACACCCCAAATCCTAAATCACCAGCGCAAGAAGCCGCTTGGAAGCTATATAGAGATAATAAGGATGCGTACCACAAAAAGGTTTTAGAGCAAGCTAAAAAATATGAAACAAGTTAAGTTGATTTGGGTCTTTGTTTTCTTTGTTTTTTACTTTATTTGCTTTGTAACACCACGCTTTCATCTCTTCTCTCCTGTTAAATTTACTACAATTCTGTACTATAGCATAATTTTTTTTTTTTAATTTTCTTTTGTACTCTTTACTCTTCAAAAAGATAAAACTTGTGTATCAACCTTTTTTATCGACTAATATTTTAATAAACTTTTAATACAAATTACTTTTTGTTTCCGACAAGTATATATTATACAGTTCGAATTATTTAAATTCTAATTTTAGTTTCTTTCGGATTCCTTGTATTGTATAAATCTTTCAAGGTTCATAAATGTCTCTTCACTTTTTTCTTTCAATTCAGCAAACTTATTCTTGTCTATGCTTTTATATACCTTTTTGTATTGCCCACAAACAGTCTTAAGAGTATCTAATAGTTTGCCTTGTACAAAAATAGGTAAATCGTATGAGTAAGCAGCGTCATCAAAAATTTCAAAAATGGAGTTAATACTTTCAATTAAGATGTTTTCAAGCAAAAGAGAATATTTCTTGTGAACTTCATTTGAATTTTGTTCATTGAAGTACAATTTGAGTACTTCTAAAATTGTCTTATCAACAATAAATTGAGAACATACTTTAGTGATCTCTATATCGTTCTTATATTTTGCAAATAAGGAAAGTAAACCAATAGATGCAGAGAAATATAAGCTCAAATTACTATCTTGTGATGATGTTAATGTCTCCGAGTTAATCAATAATGATGAGTGATTTATTAATAAAGAGATATGCTCTTGTTGAAATTCGGGTAATAATACTTCATTTGATTTCAATAATACCCAAGTTGAATTAAGATAATCGGTTATATCATTTATATCAGATTCTTTCAAAGAAATCAAGTTAAAGGTCTTTGGAATGATTATCTGCGCAAATGGGTATGTAGCTTGTTGCCATTGTGCTTCTTGACCATTGAAATCAACTGCTAACATTAACCAAGATAAATTATTTAAACAAATCATCACTTTACCGCTGAAAGCAGAGAAATTTAGTAAAGTTGTTAAAAAGGAAACAACATTGGAAAGAGCAAAATCAATAAGTTGATCGCTTACATCTTGTTCTCCTTGTAAGGATATTACTTCTCCTTTAAATTCAAAAAGAGTGGTTAATAAATCAAGTATAACGTCAAGTGCCTGGAATGCTTCCTTAGCCTTATTGTACTTCGTTTCTCTATCTTTCTCTTCAACATCCTTAGCATTATCAATTGGAAACTCTAATAACTTCATTGTTTCTTCTAAGTTGATTCCCTTTACAATTTGAAACAGCTTCGTAAAAATGTCTAAGATTTTACCATCAAGCGATTTGATATCAACAGCACCATTTCTAGCTTCATACTCATATAATTGAAAATCCAAACCTGTTAAAAATGCTTTACCCAAATAGCTATCATTGAGTCTTGACTCTAAATTCATCCCATTGCCAACAAAATCGATTTTGATCTCGTTATGTAACCATTCAATAAAATCCATAGATAGAGTACTCATATCATAAATAAAACCTAATGTACTCACCAAAACTTTGGAATTGACTTTAAAATTATTACCTTCAACTGTTCCTTTAATCAATTGTATGAATAAATCGTTGGATTTAATTTTTTGAAATATCTTCTCAAACAAATCATCTGATCCTTCAGCCAATCCACCTACAAGACTTATTAGATTTTCGATAAAGTCAAACAAAATTGATCTGTGTTCAGTTTTGGTTGTAGTATCATTCAAATGCTCAATACTTGTCATGGATTTCTTGATACCATTTTCGATGGAAAGCCAAATGTCAGAACGCCAAAGAAAGATAGCGACATCATATCCCTCTTCTATAACAAGGTTTCTCAGTAAACCATAAGAATCAACAACAATTTCGTCGTTGTTATCGTTGATACATTGCTCCATGACTATTTTTATCAAATTCTCCCTTAAAAAAAGTTTACGCAAATTAGCGTCTCCTTCACAAAGTACTGATATGGTACTGATTGCCATCGATCTGTCATTTGGCACTGGGGAGGATAGCTTTTGTAGCAAAGGAGAAACCTTTTGAATATTTTTCTTTTCCTCAGCTAGAGTATCTTTTTGACCCTGAGTACCCATTTTTTTATTGGAACGGGCCACTGCCATCTTTGATCTTCTCTTTAACTTTCCCATTGTGTAATAAAACCCTGTTTATCTCTACTAGTTACAGTTATTTCCCTTCCAAAAGAAGAGTATCTTTTGAAAGCATTAATTTATATCGAAGAAAAAAAATATTTATTAAAAAAAAAAAAATTTTGTGTATGCACAAAGCGACCCGTCGATAAGTGCCTTTTTTTTTAGTCTTTAGTAGAGTTGATTACAAGATCTGTTGATCCTGATATGTATAACGAACTAATTATGACTATAAAGCTGCCATATTATTCTTTTAAAGTACAGCATGTCGACAGCAAAAGTATGCAAATTCTGTTCAAGCGACCTTCCGAAGTATAAGTGTCCCAAATGTGGCGCAAATTAGTATGTTTTACGTTTTTTTTAATTATGTTTTTACTTTTTTTTGAGATGATTAGTCTGAACTAACATTTAATTGGCTTGTTAGTTGCTCTTTGAAATGCTTTAAAGATCCGCTACACATACACGATGAACCCAATACGGTTGTTGAGGAACAGCTGAAAGAAAGTCTTACCAAGGAATCAGAAAGTGTAGCAACCGAAGACACTTCCTTGCAAACCAATAATGAGCTTCTTAGCAAGTTACTACAAGATCCCAAATTTCAAAGTTACCTCAAAGAACCAGTAATAAAGTATCACATAATGATCATAACAAGGCTATTGAATGAAGTATCTATAACTCAAGAATACAATAAGGAATCGAGAGTAGAGATTGCATCTAAGAAATTAAGCAATTTGCGAATGGGCGGTATAGAGGAAAATGAAATTTTTAATGAATTTATAGAGTTTATATTGGGTTACGTAGAATGATTAGCAATTAATTTACAAATTTTTTACTCCATTTGCTTTTTGGTAAACCTTTAGAGCCATCGCTAAGTTTACACTTGAATAAAGCACCACCAAAGTCACCATTTTCAGTACCTACTAAATCAGGTTCATCAAGATGTAAATCAGCGGTAGTAATAAATAATTCATCCATGTTAGTCCCTCCAATTGTTACACAGGTAACCCTCTTAGCTGGCACAAAGATTTCTTGTATGATTTCGCCTTTCTGGTTCACTTTGATAACTCTTGAACCGCCCCAAATCGCAATATAAAGGTTTCCTTCTGAATCCATACAGGAACCGTCAGGCTCACTTGCAAGTAATTCTTCATTGTTTGGATGATTCTTAAAGATTTGCGAGAGGTCAACAAATACTTCTTTTGATTCAATATCTATTCTCTCTGAGTCAAGGTCATACTTGTATTTGAAAATTTTTTGTTCAGAGGAGTTGGTAAAATACATGTACCCGTCAAACCAGTTAAGACCATTTGGAATGGTGACATCATGCAACACGACTTTGAATTCGTCCTTTTCAGCATCCAATTTGTATAGTTTGCCAACTGGATGGACGCCTTTGTCACTGAAATCACACATAGTACCAACCCAAAAGTTTCCCTTTGGATCCATACTACCATCATTGGATCTCATATCGTATCCACAACTTTCTTGAGAGTGGTATTCGGCAGGATACTTTTTCAAATACTTGAAAGAGTTTGTGCTGAAATCTGCCAAACCAACACCTTCTGTTACACCACATATAAAAACATCTGGGTTAGATGTTAAACCAACAACACCAATTCTAGAATCAGTCTTGAGTGTTTCGATCTTAGAATCGTCGTACAAAGTGGAATGTTCGCTAAGAAACACACGATGAAGAGTGCCTTGAATGATATCAATCCAAACCAATGAGTTATTTTCTGGTACATATGAGCACCCTTCTGAAAGCCTACTGCCTTTGAGATGCACAAAAGGCTGTTAAGTAAAAAAACCACAAGTTAGTACTAATGTAATTAACTTATCAATCTAACCTTTTCAAATTGTTCTACGTACTTTGTCAATTGTGATTTGAGTGGTCATCTTTTGGTAAATTGAAAGATACAGGTTGACTTTATAGTAGTGTTATTACTCCTTCAAGTGCTTACAAAAAACTAAATTTTAAGTAGTCTTTATGTGAGGGTACAATTTCCTTCCCGTTGAATCTAAATATATATATCCAGACATCCAGATAGATAAAGATACACCATCAGGGGAAGACCCGCACTAAAGCCCACGCAGAAGAGGCAATTCCGCCACAGCCAGGATTTGGCGATAGTGCCGTGCGTTTAGCTGTCGAGATTGAAGGCTCTTTGTTTGTTTACATTTTGGCAATTTATTTTCAGGTTTGTTTACCAGTCAGATTGCTGGTGCCCTATGGAGACATGTACAGAAAGACACTCGGTGTGTGGCAAATCATTGGTTTAAAAAATACGCAGTCATTTGCAGATAGCCATTGCCTGTTTGTGTTTTGTGTGATTAGTTGAAGAAAATGTCCACTAGGAGAAGAAAACTAGAGAGCTACGCTGAGCTGAATCATTACAACGAAGACGAAAATGAAGATGAAGATGGATTTGAATATAATAGCTACACAATCAATAATGGAGACTTCAAAGGTTCTGTGATACGACATAGGCAATCTAAAAGTGAGTTGGATAGCGGTGGGGAAATTCGCCAGCCTATGGATTATTTTCAAAAACAACCTCATCATCAATATACACATGACCGTAATAGCACAATACGGAAATCGAACAGTACTAGCAGGATTTCCAGATTGAAAACAAAAAATAGCGATTCCAAGCTTCCTAGAAGTCATAGTATGAAATTGCGAAATGGCACAATCGGCGATTTGTCTGTCGTTAAAGAGGATCATTTTGAAGACGAACTCGATAATTATGAGCCTGACAATGAATACGTTACGTTGACTAAAGAGAATATGGAGAAGTTCGACACAATTAATCCCCAGTTGGCCAAGTATATAGATGTACATGATTGCTACGATGAGGGAGACTTTGATGATGCAGACTTTGAGGAAGATGATGTTGAATTGGACAACAAGATTTCAGACACGCTAAAGTCTACCAAAAATTTACCAAGATCCACTTCTTTCAATAACAATTTGAAGAGCTACAGTAAACAGTCTCAGTTCACGAACTTACCTCTTTCTAGATCGACGATAACACCAAAGGGTTTACGTACTTCACAAACAATGAGATCTTTGTCTTCTTTAACTTCGTCTAGCAATGGATCCTCAAGTTCTACTAAATCCCTCAATGACTACTCAGAGACAGAAGACAGCGATTACGCGGATGATTACGAACTGGACAACGGACCCACTGACGTTGGGCATGACAAAACAGACAAAACCGCTTTAGATAATGATTACCTGGTCAAGAAATTTGAACTCAGAAAATTAGAAGCTGAGAGAAAAGCTAACTTAGAGAAGCTCACTAAGGACAAAAAGGTCCAGACTATCAAGAAGAATCATCAACTGCATTCGAAAGACAACGATATATTTGAATTTGATCATCCTTTGATTCAAGACGCATTTGATGATTTTGAAGAGATTGACAGTTTGAAACTTCAGCGATTCATCAATAAAAATAACCTGAGAACTTCAACCGGTTTGTCTTCATTTCAAAATCAACCTAAATTGCAGAAAAAGATATCTATGCCCACTGGACTGGTATATAATCAACCCATATCAAATAACAACTTTACTTCCAGTACTAGCGATTTGTCAAAAAAAAATTTAAGGAAAACTTCATCAACAATGGAGCTGTCAAGCTCGTCAAGATATAACACTAATCCTACACAAGACCCTTTTAGAGTCACAATAAAACCACATGCTCTGAAAAGCTCCAGCCAAAGAGTTGATAGTGACGATGTATTTAATGATATTGATATGGAAGTAGATGACATTACCATCACTATGTCTGATCTGAAACTTCTACACAAAAAGAGATTAGTTGATATACTTAAATATGCTGAACAATCATCCTCAAAACCTAGACACTCTAATGCATACAGAAGATCCACTGAAAAAGGCGAAAATGATAACACAATTACGGACAGATTAAATAGAGAAGGCAAACTGAAGATAATAAGAAATTTGGGTAGGTCGAAACAAAAACAGGTTCTACCTGGTCATAAATATGGTGAAATGATATATGATCCTGATTCGATGAAATGGTTTGGAAATGAAGATGAACTTACCAAATTTGAGGCTGTTAATAGACCTGCATTAATAAAGAACGATCACAATTCTTCAAGCTCTACAAAGCGGCAATTATTGAATAAGAGAGCATCTACTTTGAACCTAGAGGTCCATAATTCTCCAAATAAAAATCAAACAATCAAGAAGAGGGTAGCAACATTGATGGAAATGCCGAATGTACAAATTGTTGATAACATGGTATATGACCCCGAAATGCTTAGATGGATTAGCCTGAATGGACAATATGAAGATGATCCATTTGAAAACATGGATGACAATGATTCTACTGTGATGATTGAGAACGCTCAACAGCTGAAAACTTTTCAAGCTGACACGAAGGAAAACTTTTATCCATCAAGGAAAACAAATCTTGTTAGTAGGGCTATGTCAGTGCCTGTAACATCTCCTAAAAAGAACAATCATAGTCCAACCAGAAATCAACAAGAGACAGAAGACTTCTTGAATGTTACTAAAGACCAATACAAGCAATGGAAAAGCGAAGAATCTAGATGGGAGAGGAAGGTTGGTAACTGGTTTCCAAATGATGACGATAGTTTCAAGTTTTGTTATGACTTGAAGCTTTTTTTAAGCGATAATTAGTTTTGTCGACTCTAATGGAGTCTTAGTATGTAGCCGCACCAATATTGAACAATTACAAATGGGTATACCCGTAAAGTGCCATGCATATTCTGACACCTACTCAGACAAAGTTCGGCAGAATCTTGCATTTAGCAGTAAAATACGCCCCACAACTTCAAATACGCATGTACAGTTTGACTGAGATTTCATTGAAACGTCCAAAAAAGGAAATTTTTGAGATAAAAATTTCAAACCTCAATAATAACTTTTTTATGCATGAACAGATTGCCGACGAGCCCTTTGTGTGTGTAATTGTATTTACAAATATTCATTAGTTGTAAACAATGCAAGTCACTAAATATTTAGACAATTATTGCCGTTAATCACACACACAAGCGGATTTAGCCTATGGTTAGTTCTATCGTATATGATCTACGTTTCATGTCAACCATATGCTATCATTACTTTTCCTTGAAACTCGATCATACAAGTCTATCAACAAAAAAGTATTGAAGATGTGTTTGTTACCACATATATATGCTGGATATAATAGTGACTGTTCAATTTGAGCCCTGATTGAAGCTAAATTTAGAGTTTCGTGTGTATGCACCCTAGCTGCAATATGCATCTCCCATGTTGTTTCATAAAAAAAGATTTCAACGTAATAACTGATGTTATCTCGTGTTATTTTTATCATTGAGTTGAAACAAATTTGAAACCCTTCAGATCTATTGAAGCCACTTTATACAGAGGTATATTTATATCCGTTGATTTAATTATGGTTTGTCACTTGTCAGTTTTTCTTGTTTGAATCGTCCTTCTCACTTTCTTCTTGCATTGTTGATAATAATTTCAAAAAAATGAAGCCACAGACCTTTCGTAGCTATATTCCATTACTATTATCAATTAGTCTATTCAATTGTGTCAATGGCCTTCCTGCTGCCACTGATATTCTTCACTCTTTTCTATATTCTACTCCAAAAAATACCAATGTGATTAAATTAGATTTCAATGTCAGACTTCCACAAAACAGATTTGAGCATCGTAAATTGACCAAACGTGACAGTGTGGTTGACATAAAGATGTCTGATGTAGAATACAATTACTTCTATGTTGATGCTACCATTGGGTCGCAAGACTTTGATATTCAAGCAATTATTAGTACCAATACTGATTTATCGTGGATTTATGGCTCAACGGAATGTGTTGGTGATGATACATGCTCCATTACTGAAGATGATTCAAATTGTTTTTACGCTAAAGATTCTTCCAGTTTTGTGTCTTCAGATGACACATTTTCATACTATGATGAAGTCTGGAATGCTCAATACACCGGTACAGTAGCCACAGACACCCTTATTATTGCCGACACTTATACAATTGACAACTTTGAGTTTGGCCTTATTCCCGACGACACAACTTACGATGGCTTATGGTCAAATGCACAACTTGGTTTAGGTACCTCGACTTCTGGTCTAATTGCAGATCTTTATAATCAAGGATCTATTTCAAACCTGATGTATTCATTTGCTTTACGTAATGTTTTATCACCTGGTGTTTTGGTTTTGGGAGGAACTGATTCTTCCTTATTTTCTGGATCTTTGAATTATGTTGATATGATCTCCGTTGCTTCTTCATCTAAATCAAAACGTGATACCACATCATCTCAGATTGCTGTTAATTTAGATGACATAGAATCAGCAGATGGGTCTACTTTGGGATCCGGCTTTTCTGCTGCTTTAGTTGAAAGCAGCTACCCATATACCACTGTTCCAACTGCCACATTTAGCAACCTAAAAACCCTTTTTGGTGTATATACCGATTCTGAATGGGGAAATGTTGTTGACTGCTCTAGCGATTACAGTGATATTTCTATTACATTTAATTTTGACGATGGTGTCTCGATAGTGGTTCCTGGGGATCAATTAATTGAACCCTTCCAAGACCTCTGTTTGTTTAACGTATACGAAACAAGTGACAACTATGTTATATTAGGACAGAATTTTTTAACTTCTGCGTATGTTGCTATTGACATGGAAAACTCATTAGTTGGTTTTGCTCAGTTTGATTCTGCAGATGCAATATCAACAAGTACCACATGTACTCACTGCTCTGATAGTATCACGGAAACTTGCATTCCATGTACAAATATCACCTATACTTCAAGTACTGTTATTTCCAGTACTATAGTCACATACTCAGTTATTACTCATACATTCACAGAATCCAGTTATGTGGCGGCTTCACCATCTTTAACCCCTTCATCCTCTAGCTCCTTTTCCTTCTCTGCATCTTTTTCATTATCTTCTTTGTCATCATCATCTTCTTCTTCTTCTTCTTCTTCTTTTCCTTCTTCTTCTTCTACAAGTACTACGTCTACTCCAACTACCTCTTCTTCAGTTTCTTCTTCAGTTATCTCATCTTCGGTTGTTTTATCTTCGTCGGATATCTTATTTTTGAGTAGTACCCTATCTTCAACAGATTTGTCATCTTCTATTTCTTCTTCGTCTTTTCTCAGCTCTTCTTTATTGACAACATCGTCAGTTCCTGCTTTATCGTCGTCAAAACCAAATTCATCTACGTCATCCTCAGTTTTCCTTTCTGTAGGATGCGATGTTCCATTCACAACCACGCTCGTTGAGACATATACTACTGCCATTATTGATGGGGTTTCCACTTCAAGTTCCACGGTCACTTATACTACTGAATATACTACTAATAGCCCATGTCCTACTTCCTACTCATCATCAACTTTTGGGCCTTCATCTACTACTGTGTCTTCCATTTTTTCTACTTTGTCGTCTTCAACCAGACAATCAGATTCTTCTACTCCAACATTTTCAGCTTCACAGTCGCCTTCTAGTTTTGTTTTCACGACATCCATTACAACTTCCTTTTTGTTTATCCCGAGCTCTTCAACAATTGGTATATCTTCTAACTTGCCTTCTTCAACAGCAAAACTAAGTTCATCTTCAATTGGTTCAACAGGCTACAGCTGTAATGTAATCTATACTGCAGAAATTGTTACCACTTCTTTAGGAACAAGTATAGATGACAAAGGCTCAAGTTCGATGGTTTACAACACTTATACTACATTTGTTTTAACATCTAAGGTATGTCCGACATCAATAAGCCATGCATCAAGTGTTGCTTCTACAAGCAAAGTTAGCGTAACAACGACAATCACGCACGTATCTTCCGGTTCAGGTACAACGAGCGTTGCTAATTGTGGCACTTCATATACCACTATGGTAACATCAACCCAGACGTTTACAATTTCGGGCGTTGCTACTACATCAAAAACATCCTTTTTGACCACAACTTCGAGTGCTTGTCCATCATCAATAAGTTTCTTTTCAAATGGAGCGTCCGGTTCTAGGAGGCATCGCACGAGTAGCAGTACTGTTTATCAGTATTCTTCCACTATTGGTATTATAAGTTATACCGCTTCTTCGGTCCCTGTTTACAGCAATTCCGCGTCATCGGCTAGTCATGAAAGGAGGCATCGCACAAGTTCTTTATCTATTCCTAGTTCTAGTAGCTTTGGCTCTACAACTATGACACCGCAATCTTTTTCTTCAGTTATTCTGGCGTCTTCCTCTACAGAGCCTAGAAGATACTCAACCAAGTTTACATTATCTTCTGTTGGTAAATCTTCTGCTTCTTTATCTCCAATAACTTCAAATACATTTGTTGTATCTTCTTCGGTTTCTTCTTATAATAAGGCATCCTCCTTGATAACTCCAAGTTCCCGTCTTCCTTTGAGCTCATACTCTGGAAGTTCTTCTGCATTTGTCTCAGCGACTTTGTCTTCCCTAATAAGTTCAATACAAACAGTTGGTTCATTACCGTCTGCTTCTTTAAAGTCTTCCTTTAAACCGTCTTCAGCTCCAACAATGACGCTATCCTCTATGAATTACTCAACTACAGCCTTTGTTTCTTCTTCTTCCTTAGCTTCAATAAAATCATCTAGTTGGCTTTCTTCTGTTGCATCTTCTGTTGCATTTTCACCTTCTACGTCGCTGTTCTCAATTAAGGTATCTTCTTCTACTGCACCACTAGGGTCTTTGTCTTCAACTTTGTCTGTTAATTCTTCATCCGTTCCTATTTCAAAAAAACTTAGCTTCTCCTCTGCTGAGTCTTCCAAAAAGCTTGCAGTCTCATCTTCAGCATCTTCAGTTCAACACATTGCTTCATCTGCGTACTCTTCTTTGGTTTTATCTAGTACATGGTCACTCTTTGTCTCTTCTGAGGTTGCACCTACTTCATCCGCTAAAATTTCCTCAAGGTCTGTTGCAGCTTCTTCAGCTAAGTCACTTGCTACTTTGATACCTTCTTCTTTGAACAAAACAGCTAAACCTTCGAAAAGTTTCTCGAGCGTTTTGTCTTCTGCTCCTTCTCAAACTTTCTCAACAGGAGTCTCTTCTTTAGTCTTGCCACTAAGCTTATCTTCTGCATTATCAGTTGCTTCACCTACTTTCTCATCTGCTACATTAGAGTATTCATCTTCAGTTTTCACTTCGGTTATTTATTTGTCTTCTCAATCATTGATAAGTCCCTCAAAATCTACCTCAATATCTTCTGTTCAATCTGCAGTTAGGTCATCTTTAGTTAAGTCCTCTAGACCAGACTCTTTGACTTCGCAGAAGTCATCAAGTCGATTTGCATCTACTTCATTTTCTTTGTCTGAAATTAGTATGGTGTCTTCTACATTGGCTATAATACATTCCTCATCTGCTGCTTCATCTTCCTTGTTGTTGCTGGTTTCTCCAAGTGTTTCTACTAATGTTCAATCTTCTTTGTCTGTGGTTTATGCATCTTCTTCTAGCTTTCCTGTGTCTTTGACTACAATAGTGAAGATATCTTTTGGAGCATCCACTTCTAACATTAGCCGATCCGCCAGTATATCTGGTAAATTGTCTTCTGCTAGCTTTTATTCTTCTTTACCTTCATCAGTGACGTCTTCTTTGGTTGTTTCAATTTCTACATCTATGGCCACATCATCTGAGGTCTTAACTTCTTCTAGACTGTTGCCTATTTCTTCAACAATTGCTTCATCTTCAAGTTTCTCTCTAGACTACTCAAAATCAATTGCAGATCCTTCTTCCACTGACTATGTTACTACATCAGGAGTTTCACAGTCTGTTGTTAGCATTCTATTCTCCTCAACTTCAACAAGTGGCTCGTTTATAAAGATGTCTAGCGTGACTTCTTCAATTGATGTTAGTACTACTCTTGGCTCATTGTCATTGTCATCTTCATCTTCTTCATTATCTTTATCATTATCTTCATCCTCATCTTCATCTATCATAACAACAGTAATGACAATGACTTCACAATTGGATATTTCTACTTGTATTCCCTTTATTAGCGGGATGTCTCCTTACTATGTCAACACAACTACGTTGCTTATATCTTCTGACCCACCTGCTGCTACTACTGCTGACCAATCTATAGCTGCCATTACACATACTACAACTGATCCACTTGATCCATCTGCTATTACTGATCCAACTAGTGCTAATGATTTTTCAGATCCATCTAGTGCTGACCCTTTCACTACTATTGACCCAGTTTATCAATCTTCTGCAGTTCAATCGGATGATCCTTCTATCACCACTGAGATACCTACCGCTACTGACCCAGCTAGTTCATCTAGTATATTTGGTCTCACCAATCCTTCAATAGCTAATAGCCTATCTACCGCTGATCCAAATAGCATATCTGACCCAACTGATCCACCTAGCGTTACTGGTAATGATCCAAGGAATGCATATACAGCTGATCCAACTGATCCAACTGATCCAACTGATCCAACTGATCCAACTGATCCAACTGATCCAACTGATCCAACTGATCCAACTGATCCAACTAAGGTTTTAACATCTAATTATTCCCATACAACGCTAACAACTGTATCTTTTGAATCCTCAAAGACAAATTATACTTTATTGCAGTTTACCACAATACAAGGTATTGAATATAAGAATTTTGGTGTATCTTTGTGTCAAGACAAGTATTTATACTTTGTTTTAACAATTTTTGCTTTTCTTACTTGATTTTTAAATATAAAAGAAAAAATTAATAATATAATAAAAGTCGTTTTAATTTATATATATATGTATTTATATGTATGTACAATGTGTTTAAATTTATATAGTTTTTGTGTGTTAAAAAAAATATGTTTTCGGAAAAAAAGTTGTAAAATTCTTTTGGTAAGGTATTGAAAAATAGGAAAGAATGATGATAGTATAGAGTATAGAAAATGGTGATAAAACAAACGCAAAATGAATTTCTATATAATTAGTTACATATGACTACATTTATTTATTTTCAAATATATTGGCGGTCATGGTATATATATATATCTTTATTTTTTTTTTATTATTGTTTTTTTATTTTATTTTTATTTGATTTTTAAAAATTAGTGGCTTGATTTGTTCTTCTTAAAGTGTTGGTACGATTAACTACAAATCCTCTTTCATCACCTGAACCACTATTACCTCCAGAGGGACTTCCATTACCAGCAGAATTACTTGATTCTTTATTAAAATTAGTCATATCATCATCGTCATCATAATTAGTGAAATCACCTACTTGATCTTTTTTCCAAAAGGCCAATTTAGAGAACCAACTTGCTTCTGCTATACCTGTATCATGACCATTTGAATCTACATAATGTCTATTAGTAGAAGATTTTTTTCTACGATAATAAATAATAGCTATTATTATACCTAATATAATAGGTATACCTAAACCAACTGCAACACCAATTGCTATTTTTTTATCTTTTGAAGAGATTCCATTTGATCTATTTGAAGAATTAGCTGTTGTGATTGAAGAAGAAGGAGAAGGAGTTGTTGATGATGATGCAATAGTAGAAGAAGCAGAGGTTGTAGTAGATGAAGATAAAGTGGAAGTATCAGATGAGGATGTAGATGAAGAGCTTGAAGATTCAGTAGATGTTGAAGATGACGACGATGATGATGATGTTGAAGAAGAAGAGGATGAAGATGACGAAGAAGAAGAAGCGGAAGAAGAAGATTCTGATGATGAAGACGATGATGAAATAAAAGAAGAGGAACTTGAGTCGGTTGATGAGCTTGAGAGGGAAGATGACGTAATTGTAAATGATGATGAAGTAGATGAAGATGAAAATGATGAAGATGAGGATGATGATGATGATGATGAAGATGAAGTAATTGTTGAAGAAGATGAGGAAGAGGAAGAAGAGGAAGGCATAACAGATGCTATAGACGAAGTTGAAGTATTAGATGTTGAAGATGAAGATGAAGAGGATGTAGAAGAGAGAGAGGATGAAGAAGTAGTTATTGAAGATGAAGAAGATGAAGACAAAGATGTGGATGAAGATATAACAGAAGATGATGAATTTTGGGTATTGTTATTATTATTATTATTATCTTCTTCTTCGTCTTCTTCTGATTCATTTGCTCTTTTCAATAACTCCAAGACATCTTGTGAGTTTTCTGATTGAATATCTGTTTCAAATACAGAGTTATCAATATCGATATTGAAATCATTAAGATCAAAATTTTCGTCCGTATAGGACAATTCATGTTTATTTTTGCAATAATGGAGTATATTTTGAGGGATCACCGAGAAGAAATGGTGTTGATCTGTTGTAGATTCATCTAGTATGAGTAATGATATTATGGATATGAGTAATATAACCAAAAAGAAGAATATCTTTGAAGTTATTTGAAACATGATGTTTTGAAACAAAGTAGTATGCAGGATTGTTATTTTTTTTTGATTTCGATTAAGAAGAGGTAGATTGTAATGAAAATTAATGAGTATGTGAGTGTGTGAATGAGTAATGTGAGTATGTGAATGTGTGAGTGTGATGAATGAGAAAGGTAAGAACTAGTATAAGGTCTAATGAAGACTTAAATGGTGTTATTAACAATTGATCAATCAAGGATCAAACAAGAAACTAGAAACAAAAAACAAAAAACCGAAAAAAAAATAATAAAAAAAAAAAAGTATGAGGCACAGCGCAACAACAAAAGGGTATGAAGGGTGATCTGGTCTTTGTGATAATAGTATATGTATATATATATATGTATATATATATATATATATATATCACACTAGAGTGAGTAAGTGAGTAAGTCAGGGAGTATAAGAGAGTATATATGGCTATCAACAATGGGGTATAAGACAGATCAAATGAAAACAAGTGAAAAGTCTATAAATAGTATCAAAGGGGTAAGCAGAAACACAAATAAATAGAGAGAGAGATTTAAAGATCGGAAATCAGATTTAAACCAAAACTCAATTTTTACTATCTTAATCGGAAAAACTAAAGGGGAATATGACGTGTGTACTTATATGTGGTATATATATATGGTATATATGATATATATGATATATGATATATACAGTTCTTAGGTATTAATCCCCAATCTGTACAAGACAAAATGCCAGACAAGTAAGTATTTTATATATATATTGTATATTGTATATTGTATATTTTATATCGCTTTGTATTGTAATAACAGCAGGGCGTGTTAGTTAAGTTAAGTTAGCTTAGCTTAGCTTAGTAAGGTAAATTTGAAGTGGCACAGCTAAACGGTTTTTCTTGCAGTTTTTATTTCAATTTGTGGCTGTGTTTATGTTTAATGGGTATATTTAATGGCTGTGGATATTGTTTAACGACGCGTCGTATTAAATAATAATTAATAAGACGATCGGCGTTTTCTAATCACTGCATATGTATGTATATAATTATATATATATATATATATATTATATAGTATTAGTGTATGGAGAAGTGTGTGTGTTTGGACAGTGTATATCAGCTTATATATTGATATATATATATATATATATATACCCATATATGACACTTCTGCTGTGTCTGCTGTGATGCCCCCAAAGTACAGGTCCCGCTTGCTCAAAGAGCTGGCTCTCTTCTCAGACTCAAAGAATACTCAAAACTCTTCTGTGCAGTTAATTCAAATAGACGATAAATTAGATCAATTTTACGTCGATTTAAAATTGGAAAATCACCCTTTATACCCTCCAAATGAAACTTACAGACTTAAATTTAATATTAATAATGGCTACCCTTTTGAACCTCCTAGTGTACAATTCATATCTAATACTAAAACAGGTTTTAAGATCCCAATGCATCCGCATATATATTCAAATGGTCATATCTGTTTAAACATCTTATATGATCAATGGACCCCAGTCAATACAATTTTATCCGTATCATTGAGTATTCAAAGCATGCTATATAGTAACCAAATAAATGAAAGACCAGAAGGTGATGGTGCTTATTGTAAAACAGCTCCAAGTGATCCTGCAAAGACAAAATGGATTTTCCATGATGATTCAGTCTAATTTACTGCTTTATTTACATTTGCATTTACATTTACAATTACGTTTATATTTAACTCATTTGCTAATACATACGACATATCACATATAATAAAAACAAACCTAATATGCTTCATATAAACCATACCAAACTAATCAGTCACTAGCTCAAATAAATAAATATTATAATTAACTGCAATGCTTTTAGAGACTATTGTATAAAAACTCCCGACGCGTCGCCAGTAAATGGTGGGTACACTCGTTAACCCCAAAGGTGGTGGAGTAAATAAGTACGATATATTTAAACCATACCTATACGTTTAATATGTATTCATTTTGTTCATCTATTTGTTCGGTAGACCCGTTTGATGAGATACTCAGGGCATTCCATTAGCAGAATTGCAGCAATATCACGTATGTCTCAGTCCAACTGTTCTTCTTTCATAGAAAATTACTCTTTTTTCTTCTCGTCTTGACGCCCTTTTCCATTAGTAGTGAAAACTAACTAACTAAAATCATTTAGTTAAACATTATTCTAAGATGACAAACTTGAATTATAAAGTATTGTCTGATAATATTATCAAACCTGATATAGATAATAGGTTATATAAACTTATCAAATTACCAAATGGATTAGAAGCATTATTAATTTCCGATAGTGAAACAGATAAATCTGCCGCTGCTTTAGATGTTAATGTTGGTTCTTTCCATGATCCAAAATCAATTCCAGGTTTAGCTCATTTTTGTGAACATTTATTATTTATGGGAACTGAAAAATATCCTTCTGAAAATGAATATAGTAATTATTTATCAAAAAATAATGGATTTTCAAATGCTTTTACTTCTTCTTTACATACTAATTATTATTTTGAAGTATCAAATGATGCAATGAAAGGTGCAATTGATAGATTTTCTCAATTTTTTATTTCTCCTTTATTTAATCCAGATTGTAAAGATAGGGAAATTAATGCCGTGGATTCGGAAAATAAAAAAAATTTACAAAATGATAATTGGAGATTTTTTCAATTATCAAAATCTTTAACAAATCCTTTACATCCTTATAATGGATTTGCAACTGGTAATAAACAAACTTTAGGTATAACTCCATTAACTAATAAGATTGATGTAAGAGAAGAATTATTAAAATTTTATGATTCTTATTATTCTTCAAACTTAATGAAATTAGTAATTTTATCAAATAAATCAATTGATGAAATGATTAATTGGACTGTGGAATGTTTTTCAAATATAAAAAATAAAAATAATTTAAAACCTTTTTTCAAAGAATCACCTTTTAATTCAAATAAATTGGTTGGAAATTTAATTAAAATTAAACCTGTTATGGATCAAAGATTATTACAATTATCATTTCCTATTCCTGATTCAATTCCATTTTGGAATTCAACTCCTTTGAAATATTTAAGTCATCTTATTGGTCATGAATCAAAAGGTTCCTTGCTATATAATTTCAAATCTAAAGGTTGGTCAAATAGTTTAAGTAGTGGTGGAATGAATATTTCTCCAGGTTATTCTTTATTCATGATAGATATTGAATTAACTCCTCAAGGTTTAATTAATTATCAAAATATAATTCAAGACGTTTTTAAATATATTAAAATGTTAGAAGTGAATCAACCACAACGTTGGATTTTTGATGAAATTAAAGAAATTAATGAAATGAATTTCAAATTTAAACAAAAGACAAATCCTTCTTCAACAGTTTCAAAATATGCAGGTTTATTACATAACTTATCATATTATGATACTGATATTGAATTACCAAATATTAAAATTGATAACGTGCCTACTTTAAATTCAATTCCATATGAAAATTTTTTAAATTATTCAATTTCTAAAGATTATGATCCAAAAATTATATCAAAATTTTTATCTTATTTAAATCCAAAAAATTTTAAAGTTCATTTAGTCGATAAAAATTTTGATGATTCAGAAGTTAATTTAAATGAAGAATGGTATCAAACCGAGTATGGTATTTCTAAAATAGATGTAAATTTAATGAAAGAATTGGAAAAAATTTATTTTGAGGATAATAAAAAGAATCTTGATGAAGAAAATTGTTATTCTTTACCTGAAAAAAATGAATTTATTGCAACTAATTTCAATTTAATTAATGATTTGGATGGAAATTATGATTATCCAAAATTAATTAAAACAAATACTAATTTAATGGTATGGTTCAAGACTTCAAATGAATTGAGTGGCCCAAGATCCTCAATTACTTTGAAATTTAATTTACCTGGTTCTTCCTCCACTCCTTTCAACTCTACTTTATTGTCATTGTTTGTTGAATTATTAGAAGATGAATTGAATAGTATGTCCTATTTAGCTTCAATGGCAGGCTTATCTCAAGAATTTAACGTCGCTAGAGATGGTATTAGCTTGGAACTTTACGGTTATTCCCACAAGATTGGTAATTTATCAGAAAGATTAATTGAGACTTTAATTAAATTTATCAATCAACCTGATGTAATGTGGGATCAAACTAAACGTTTGAAAAGGTTTGAAGTTTTAAAGGAAAAAACTTTGAGAAATTTCAAAAATTTTGGTTACTCTGTTCCTTATAACCAAGTTGGACCTATGATTTCTGGACTAATCAATGAAAATGCTTGGTTAGTTGATGATCAAATTAGTTGTTATAATAACGTTAACTATGAAAATTTAAAACATTTTGTTTCCAACTTATTTAATGTTTGTCAATTGGAATTTTTAATTATTGGTAATATTGATAAAGCAACTTGTTTAGGTATTTCCAATCAAATAGAAGATCAATTTTTTTCAAATAAAGTTGCTGGGGAAAGTAAAATATCTTCATCATTAACCAATTCACAATTCACAAGAGGTCGCTCATTAGATTTACCTAGGGGCAGAAATTATCATTATGTTAAATTGAATGATGATCCAAAAAATATTAATTCATGCATTGAAATTTTCGTTCAAACTGGTGAAATAAGTAAATCAAGTATAGACAGATTATTAACTGAATTAGTTGCTCAAATTGTTCATGAACCTTTCTTCAATAGGTTAAGGACTCAAGAACAATTAGGTTATGTTGTATTTTCAGGTTTGAGAGAAACTAGAACCACGTTTGGGTTAAGATTATTAGTGCAATCAGAAAGACCAACTGCTTATTTGTTGAAAAGAATTAATACTTTCTTGAATGAAAAAATGAAAAAGTTTTTCAATCAAGACATTACTGAAGAAGAATTTAAAAAACATGTTAATGCTGTAATTCAAAAAAAATTACTCAAAGTTAAAAATTTAAAAGAAGAAAAATCAAGATATTGGAATAGAATTTCCACTGGATTTTATGATTTTAATAGACGTATAACAGATGTGGAAATATTAGAACAACTCTCTTTGAAAACTCTTGTTGATTTTTATAACAACAGGATTTTAAATAATGAATCACATGGTAAATTGATTGTTCATTTGATTAGTCAATGTGTTCCAGTCACTAAGAAAAGCCAATTTGTTTCTGCCTCAATTTCAAATTATTGTTATTCAAAAGACATTGAAATTAATAACAATACTGACTTATCAAATTTGATTGAAAATGTCATTTCAGATGATTATTCTGTTGATGCAAATACTATTTCAAAGTCTTTTGATGAAAATCATTTGAAACTTTCAGAAATCATCTCTAAATTTGACACCATCCAAAAAGAGTTGACTGATTATATTGTAAATGAGTTTAACACTGATTACAATAAACTGCCGGTTGATAATTCACAAGATATCTCCATAAACAATATTGGAGATTTTAAGGCCAAAATTCCTTTAACTGCAGCCGCATATCCTTTAATTGATTTAGATCAGCTTTCAGATTACTCTTCCGTTAACTGTAAGCTTTAGATTACTTGCTACTAATTTTTAAAATCTTCAAGTATTTATATACATATACACATATATACATATTCATTGTTTTCATTTCAGTTCACTATATATATATATATATATATATAATATAATATAATATTCATAGTAAAACAATCACATCAAAATTGGGAGCTCTGATAAGCTCAACTACATCTGTGCACTAAAAGGCCTATTGTTAATAAAAAAAAAAAAAAAAACAAGGGACCTCTGAAGCTAACCATATCTGCTGCATAGTTTTGGGTTTGTGTGCCTTATCACGATATACATCCATATCTCTAAACAAGCAAAGAGTGTGTGTGTGCTTAACACTTCCTATGTCCACGAACACATAATGAGTGATGATTTAGAAAGGCAACCGAATAATTTTTCGGAATTGTCAGAGGCCAATGAAGAGACTCCTTTATTGATCAATGAACAGCTACTACCCCAGGAAAGAAACCATACTAAATTAAGCAAGTCATTAAGTCACCCTATATTTTCCGCCAACCCTTTACTATATTTAGGAATATGCTGGGTATTATTTGTTGTTATTCATTTGGCTTACTTATACACCTATGGGATTGCCATATTTCAACAAGCTTTAATTGTTGATATACCACAATTTACTCGCATAGAAATTTGTGATGATTATGTTGAATTTGATTGTAACTTGACAGTGCAAGTGGACTATAACATGATACATAATTGGTACAATAGATATTGGGCAAGACAGCTATCCAAATTTGAGGATATTTCTTTATCTAATTTGAATGATGTATATATAGAAAGTACATTAGATGATCATAAAGATGATATTTATCAATTGTTGAAAGCAGATTTATCTAGCCAAATGCCCATTAAACTTGCGCTTAGACAAGGTGAAATTAGCCAGTATCGGATAAACATGGCCACATCAAAACCTTGCTCTGATTTGGGCAAGTTTGTTTCCCTTTTGTTTGCTGAAGGTCATATGCTACACTTTAAGACCACTATTGGTAAATTTGAAATTGGCACTTCCCTTTTACATTCAAGTCTTAAAAATTACAGTGTATATAACAACTTTTACCTTGATTTAAGATCTTTACATGAAAGCATAGTTCAAAAGATAATAATAGATGATGTACAAGTGTATCCTTCTGTTGATGATGAATATGAGTATACAATAAATTCAAATCTTCATATTCCCAATTATGCCAAATTTCCAGCTCTAAATATGACTTTTACCACTTCTTGGGATGTTGACATTTTGAATTGTGATGGTTCGAAAGTGAATTTGTTTGACCTCCAGATTAGCCCTTTTGAATTAAACCCATATAATCTTGATGACATCTCTATATCTCTTGTTGCTAATTTGCCTATCATTGATCACTCTTTGCTTATTCCTTGTGGTAAAGAAAGTGACTATTTGACATCAATAAATCAGTTTATAAGCAAGCTTCTAGATACAAATGCAAGTGTTGAGCTATATGTTTCAGGTTCTTCTTATCAATATGATAATAAACTTCCTTATTGGATATCAGATTTAATCGCAAATTTGAATCTTCCTGTTGATTTATCATCATCTATGGTTTCATTACCCGCTTCAAATAATAACGAAACGTTGTTTAAGGAATTCTCAGTAACCTCATTATCATTTGATGTTGATGAGAAGCAAGATCCATTGTTTTCTTCTTCAGTAGATCTAACGCTTAATTTGCCTGAGTTTATAAACAACCTCACTGACATAGATATAACAGAAATCAGAGGACTGATAAACATTACTTCAATTGAAGGTGAAAGTATAGCAGGTATCTCCTTGAACAAATGGCAGTCATCACATTTTACTTCTGACACTTTAACCATGAGTTTGGACATAGATGATTCCATTCTTCATATTTACAATCCTGGTGAATTGGCTATTTTGATTAATACAGTTTTAAATCATCACGAAAATGACTTGATTGATGTAAGGGCGGCTGCAGATTTAGACGTTGTTATTAATTCGGATATAATTAGTACAACATTATATTCATTGAGAAACAATGAAATTCATTTGCAATTACAGAATTCATCTTTAATACCGGATTTATTGGGTAATATTACAGCCAGGTTGAATGACATGTATCTTATAGACTCCACTTCAGACCAAGTGTCACTTTTAACGGATTTGGAAGTCTTTAATCCATTAAGTACTGACTTGGTATTGGGTACAGATGTAAGTCTTCATATGTTTTATAATGAAACGAGCTTGGGAAGTATTGACATTTCCCCTCTGGATGCACGTGTTGATACATTTTGTAATATGACAGGTGCGTTAAAAATCATTACAGAATCACCTCAAAACAAAGTTCAGTTGGAGGAAATGATGGGACGTTATATTTCGGGAAAGACACCTTATGTTACTTTGAGTGGTCATAGTAACAGCATTCCAAATTGCCCTTTATTATCTGAAACACTATCCCATGTATCTATAATATTTCCGCTTCCTCAGTTGCAAGCACCTGCAACAATAGACAAAAATCATGACAACAGCTGCAATAAGGATGACGATTGTTTTAACTCCATGTCTTCTGCTTTTTTACTAAGGTCCACCATGCATTTGATGTCTTCTCAGATAGAGTTAACGGTATTTAACCCTATCAGCAATCAAGAAATTTTTGTAGAAATCTTAGAAGGTAAAGCCTCTTATGAAGATACCACATTGGCATACATTGGAAAAGACGAGAAACTAACTATTCCCCCAGGTATATACACCACTCCTAGGATTCCTATCACGTATGCTTCTGGTGGGATTGGAAGTGAAATATTGAAGAAGTACCTCAACGGTGATCTTCAGATTGACGCAACGGCAATACTCAAAGTGAGACTTGACGAGCTTGAGTTGGAGATTCTCTACCAGGGAAGCGGACTTACTGCGGATATAAGACTGTGAACTTGCCGCAGCATACGCAAACATCCGTAAACTCATACTAGTTATACATTATGTATACACATATACGCATATATATATATACATATATATACACACATATATAGCACTTTCGCCAATACAGTTTATACCCATCGACTTCTAACTTCTACCCCACAGATTCATGCCCTTGCCCCAGATAATAACCCGTGGGGGTGCGCGGTGTTGCAAAGGGAAAAACCTTCGACATGTCCAACGCACAAAGGCAGCGAGGGTAAGAGGAAGAAGCAAAGCTGATTGATAGGATAAGGCTACTAGTCGCCTTAAAGCTGCTATATATATAGGTAGTAACAGCTCATTCTGCGTATGCGTGTATAATTTACTTGTTACCTCTTACACATTGAAGAACTAATGAGCAACAACGATATTGCAGAAATTGAAGAGCCTTTGATCCCAGGAAACTACTCGGCTAGAAAACAAAACAGATGGATTCCTGCAACGGCTATTTTACCTCCACCTAATGAAATTGCCAATAGAGAAAGTACTTTATCCCCCATCTTGGTGGCTCCAGAATCTCCCAATATGAGAAAGATTCAAGGTATACACACGCCACGGATTGTGCATAAAGACGAAGATGAGATTCATAAATCAGTGAATCAATTTCACGTTTCGCCTGCCCAGATGTATTCAACTGAATCTGGTAAATTATATCACGCCGGTTCTATATGTCTTGTACTAGTTGGTGTCCCTGCTAGAGGCAAGACGAATTTGTCTATTTCGCTTTGCCGTTATCTGAGATGGCTAGGTGTCAAGGCTAATCTGTTTCACATGGGTGATTATAGAAGAGAAAGGGCAAAAGATGTCTCAAATGAGTTTTTTGATCCCAAGACTGAAAGTAAAGAAGCTGCAAAAGTTCGTAAAGATTTGACAAATGTAGTCATTAATGATATGCTTTCTTTTTTCACAAATGATAATGGTCAAATAGCGATTTACGATGCTGTTAATGGTGTCAGTGCTGAAAGAGTTGAATTATCAAAAACATTGTCCGACAGGAATATAAAAGTTATTTTCATTGAGAGTTTGATTGATGACAATGAACTATTAGAAAGAAACATAGCTGACGCAGCTAAATCTCCAGATTATTTAAATTGGGAAGAAAATGAAGCTATTGCGGATTATAAAAAAAGAATTGAAATTGTCAACCACTCTTATGAAGAAATGTCTCCAACTGAAGGTTTAACATACATAAAATTTATTAATTTTGGCGAAAGGTTGTTAATTAATAAAGCGCAGCATGATTTCTTAACTACAAGAATTATATTTTTTTTAATGAACTCGAAAATTAAAACAGGATCAATATACTTTGCTCGTTGTTCGAACAATAAATTGAACTACAAAAGTGATCCAGCATTAGATGAAAAAGGAAAGAAGTATTCCGATAAATTATCTAGCTCTCTTTTAAAACATATCGTGAAAACCAAGGGCCTAAAAGATTATAAGGAAGTAAGTAAGTTTTTAACTGTATGGACTTCTACCCGTCAAAGAACAGCACAAGCAGCTCAAGTTTTCAAGGATATTGGCATTAAAACGCTTCATAGGCCAGAGCTGACTCAATTAAATCCAGGTGATTCTGAGGGTTTATCAGATGATCAATTGAAAGAGAAATTTCCTGTTGATTACGAAGCTTATAAATTAGATCCTTATCATCAAAGATATCCAAGAGGCGAAAGCTACCATGATTTAGCCGTTAAATTTGAGCCTTTAATACTCGAAATTGAAAGAATGAGTAATGATATATTAATTATTGCTGATGAAACAGTCATTAGGGTATTCTACGGTTATCTTATGTCATCTTCTTGTGCAGATATTCCTTTCTTAAGATTTCCTCAAAATGAAATAGTCAAAATCACTTATAGTGCGTACGCAAACCATGCCGTAAGAATTTTGATTGATGGTGTTGAAAGTGATTGATTAATCGATCATCTGCGAGCCTCTGCTAATATTACATATTATATAATTATTTCATATTCTTCTATCGTATTTATTTATCCAAGATTCTCTTTTGTGTTTTTTTCTTTTTTGTGTCCAAATATATTAAACTGGTATTTGTTAATATTCCTGTGCTTAATTTATAATTAGTTTATGACTCATATTCCCTGTGATTGACATTACGGTATTATTCATGACTGTAGTTAGCTTTCCAGCGTTCTCTTTGAGTTTTCAATGAGACAGGATTTCTCCCCCAGGTGTCTTTGATGTATAATAAGTTAGATAGCTTCCAGTTTGTAATCCACGTTATGAACCCAATGTCTCTTGCAATCGAGATGATGACAAAGTAAAAACCGCCTAATAGAGAGCCAAATAATACACCCACACAAACCTGAAGCAACGAATGATAACCCAAATAGTATCTTGACGTCATTACAAGAACTGTAGTTGTATATAAAAGACTAATGCCACCGATTCTTTGTGTTCGGCTAATATCTGACCAAAGATATAATAATTTCAATGAAAAATAAATAGACATGAAACCCATAAACTGACTATGTGCACTTGGCATACCGTATCCTGTACCATTAACATCAGGCCTCTCAAAAGCTAACATTACCTTTATCAAATTGTTGATGATATCGTTGACAACCTGACCACCAGCTATTATGATACATTCAATCTCTCTTGTGGTAATAAACCACGAAAAGTAGAATATTAAAACTCCGATTGGGTATAATGACCACAATGCAAGCGCCAAAGAAAAAACATTGGAAGGATCATAAAGGATATATGTGTGATCAAATGGTTCTAGCTCAGCCATTGCTAGTCGCTTGATCCACTGAGCAACGGCACAACTTGATCAATATTAAGTACAAGAAAGTGTATTCACTATACAAATAGTTTACACCACTCAACCGATCCCTTAAGATATTTTTTTCTACTTTCACCACGAAATGCAGCGAGCTCTAAATTTTATATAGAAGCGAGCAGTGCTTTTGCATATCTCTGTTCAAGTGCACAAAAGCTTTTTAAAATTGACAGCATTCTATAAAGTATATTACAAATGACCGTTATACACAGCTCAATATACAGAGTAACGGTTTTACTGAACATAATTTTTTGGCAGCTGAAAGTGTGAGCACACATATTGCAGTCGTTCGAAGACTATATTAAAATCAGAGACTTAAAACATCGGAAATAACTTTACCAGCAGCAACAAGCTCTTCATCTTGATATCTTCTAGCTACAAGCTGTAAAGCAATAGGAGCATCAGCAAATTTCTCGGCGATATACTTCTTTGATTCTCGTTCATCTGCTTCAGACCAATATGAATCTCTCTTTTCTTCCTTGTCAAGAGTGGGATCTTGAAATAATCCTGTAGGAAATACAAGACCCGGTTGATCCAATAGGTTCCAAATAGCGCAATAATTCCAATACGTTGTGGTGCCTATCTCAGCAGCTACTCCCTGATAGGCCGGAGTTAATATAAAGTCAACCTTCCTAGAATCCATCAGTGACTGGAACTCATTTCTCAATTGATCTCTTCTAGCATTCAATTTCCAGTTCTCAGCAACCGTTAATTCACCTTCGCAATATTTGAACGCCCAATCTGTTAGAGGTAATATGGGCTCCCCTGAAGCATTTATTACTTCTAAGTGAGCTTTACATCCATCTGCAAAATACATTTGTCTTACTATGTCCCATATCTCTTGGCATTTGTATGGTTCAAATTCAACAACGGTAAACCCGTTCTCTTTCAATTTAGATACAGTATACTCAATTCCCCTTATAATAGGTGGTTGAGTTTTTACAATACCATCGTCTCTCATGACACCAATAGTGAAATTCTGCGGTGCGTTGACTTTTCTCCATGGTTGATGGACTAGTGTCGCATCATATTTCCAAGGCTCAGCATTAATAAATGAAGACATGAATAACTCTATGTCTTCTATATGTTGCGTTATAGGCCCAATAACGGATTTCACAGACTCTTGGCCCGCAGTAACAGCTACGGCATTTTTTTGAGAAATTCTACAAGAAGTAGGTCTTAGTCCAAAACACCCATTGAAAGCGGCTGGACTCCTGATGGAGCCACCTATATCAGTACCTAAGCCTAAAATTGATCCTTTGTACCCGACCAAAGCACCTTCACCACCACTTGATCCAGAAGAGCTAAGATTAATGTTAAATGCATTCTTAGTAGTTCCAAAAATATTATTGGAGCAATCTTGGTGCATTAAACTTTGAGGAATATTGGTCCTTACAAAAGGTATAGCGCCTAGTTCCTTCAAAATAGTTATTGCCACGGATTCGTTATTAGCTACGTTGTCTAATAAACTAACATAGCCTGCTGAAGCCACTTTTCCTTTCATGTTAAGATGTTCTTTGCAACTAAAAGGTAAACCATGCAAAGGCCCTATGGTTTTCCCGGTATTTTTAAAATACTCATCCAATTCATCTGCTATCAAATAAGCTTCTTCGGGTAAAAATTCAGTGGCACAATTCAAAACTTGATGAGCAATAGTAGCTCTTTGAATGAAAGCAGTCAGTACAGTTCTGCAGCTTAGCTCTCCTTGGGAAATTTTATCTAATAAAACTGTAGATTTCAACTCAGTTATGGCATGTGCCTCTGGACTCATAATTTCAGAAGGCAAATAAAACAAATTTGTTTGAGTACAATCAGGTATCTTGTCCTCTGGAACCAAAAACTCCTTGGCTATTGAATCTTCTCTTCTTTTCAGTGCTTCATCGATCTTCGGTTTCCATTCTGCAAACTTTACTGGATCACCAGCAAGATCAAATGAGACCATTTTTTTTGAATAGAACAACCAATTCTATTTATAAAGACTTGTATACATCTAGAAGGCTTTAGAAGGTATTGGTTTTTTTTGTAGTGGATTTTGTATATCAACTTCAACAGAAAGCTGTAGTTATCAGAATGAAATGCACCACCATTTAACCCCTTGATCTTAGCCGTATTAGGCAAGAAGCGAGCGAGATAAGCATATCTTTTTGGTGTATGGGTGTCCTTGTTTTCATGTCTTTGTGTTTATACAATGATCTTGTAAGCAAACAAATAAAATTACGTGTACGTATAGTGGATCTTTATTAGATTATAATTGACTGTGCCAAGAAATCTTTTGTTTTCTGGGACTTGTTTTCTGGGACGAATATTGCAGTGCATTGTATTTCCTGGCAAAAAAAAAAAATAGGTTTTGTTCCATTACAACATAATATACTTGTTGTATGTAAAATACATTCTCAATAATACAAGAATTTTAAATTTGCATCTTCGGTGTCTGGCTAAGGCTTACTTTCTACTAATTTTTGCATTTTTTGCCAACAAAATCAATGTTTTAAAAATGTTTTGTTGCATTGATCAGAGTATATAAAGCACAACACGATTAATTGAAACAATTAGTAAACAGTGATATTATACTCAAGGCAGGCAGAAAAATAGCGAGCAAATTATATATTATTTGCTCGTTATCGCAAAATAACCAACATGGTGTGGTTGACATACATTTATATAGACACAGAATCTCCAAACAAAAATCTGGTTTTCAGATAATAAAACAAAGCTTCAGGTATAATTAAATAAATAACTTTTTAGGGATATAAATACACCAAAAAAACAAATACTAAAAATGGATATGGGATCTTCATCTTCATCTTCTTCCTCTTCGACTACAGCATGTAAAATTTCCATGCTTTGGAATTGGTATACAATAGATTCTTGTTTTATAGCTAGATCATGGCACAATAAAACTCAGAGTATGTTTATTGGCTCATGTATTGGATGTGCCTGTTTAGTCATGGCAGCGCAGTGGTTACATAGGCTAGGCCGTGAGTATGATGCTGCCATAGTAAGAAGAAAGACGTCTTATATGAGCAACTCACTTGAGATGGGAAAAAGCGATTGGTCATCTTCCAAATCCCTGGACATTGGGTACTTTGAAAAGGGGATCTTGCCAGTATTAGACACCCTTTCTCATTCATGGTTAGCCAATTTTTTACCAGCTAATCAAAATTCATCAGAAATATACCCAAGCTTATTTGATCACATCTGCAGAAGCTTATTGTTCACTGTTCAGTGGACTTTAAGTTATATTATTATGTTGTTGTTTATGTATTACAATGGCTGGATCATTATCAGCTGTATTATTGGTGCCTTTTTAGGAAGACTTATTTTCAATTATGAGTCTTTAGGTAACAATATGGGATTGCATTCGGATAAAGAAGAGAATGATAGAAAATGTTGTATGTGATATAATCCCTTCTCTATTTACAACTTAGTTGATATATATAGCGTATACGTATTGTTTAAACGTTTATTATGGGTTCGTTCAAGAGATGAATACGGCTTTCAACGTAATATAGATCGTCAGGTACAGTAGTTTCAAATACCCGACAATTTTTGTTTGTTCGAGTTTCAGGATATTTATGCAAAGAACCTTTAAATTGTAAATCTTTTTATAGAGAGTGATGTGTATTCTCTGCAATGTGAACTACTTGTTACCAATAAGTATATATATCCGTACAGTTGACAAAATGCGAACTGTTTTCATCGGAAACAGCGCCACTGCCGGCAATTTTCAATTTGAGATCCGGGGAAGCAGAGGCTTTGTGATTTTCTCCACACAGCGATAGACGTCATCCCTATTGTCCTCCCTCCTCTCAAGAAACAGGGGTCGCTCGCAGGATCCTATATACATTCAGGCAAACTTGCTGATGATGGATAGACGGATCGGCTACTAACCGCCATATAAGTGAAACAAACGTATATAGATATATATGTAGAGGCATATACTTGTTTTTCAGAAGGGGAAGAAAACGATTTATACACCCCGAACTGGTCGGAAGTTTAGCAAAACTCACACGCAAAAAAAAGGAAAAGCAGTCGGACAAATAAGCTTTGGTTTTCAATATATGCATTTATAATAAAAAAAACCCCTCAGATTTACCCTTCCAAAAGCACTAATTCAAAATTAGCTCCAACGTTACATGTACGTACTACCTATTTATGAATATATATATATGTATCTATATGACTCTTATAGCCGTTTCCTTTGTGATGGAAAAGCCTAAAAAAGCCATGATGAGGTGGGTGCGGGTGCGGGTGTGCACTTTTCACTGTACACATCTAAAGGTATCTTGGCCCCTTAAGCTGTCCAGCGTACCCCGGCTTTTTCTCTTCTCGCCTCCACTGGCTTGGTTTTGCTGTCAGAGTATATACATTGCACTATTGTAAAATTGTACCCTTGCTAATGCTAATGACTTCCTCGACGCGGTAGCTAGGCGGGTCACACCCCGGGCATTACGCGTAAAGCTTTGGCTGCGGCGCCGAGGAGTGTTTAATAGTGTTAAATAGTGATGTGGCAACTGAATTCCATTTTTTTTCTCCGGCTTACCTTCCGTATTGGGCAATAAAGCGTAATTATTTGTATGAAAAACTGAAATCCTCTAGGATATCTTTCCGGATTTGGTAACAGCAGAATGTAAGACCCCCTTACGCATCTTTGCAATATGGAGTGCAGGAAAGTATAATAACATTACGCTATTATCAAACTAATTAGGGTTTGCTCAATAGGACTGTGCAGGATTGGATTGAATACAGTTGCATGTTAAGAGTCAATATCTCACAGACAAAGAAGCATACGGTGAGTGATACGTATATGCTACTGCGTACAACTTGATATCATACATAATATTCTGCGTAGCTTTTTCAGCCATGTATACATATATATATATATATGTAGTAGATCTTCCCTCTTTTTACATTTTCACTTTTGACAAAAGCCTTTTTTTCGTTTTGTCCCATCTTTTATCATATCAACTTATTCGTATTCATCTGAAATTATGGTTGACATATTCGCAAAGATTGCAAAGGTACAGGTACCTGAGAAGTTCTTGTTAGAGAATCGATTCCAAGGTAAGACATTAACTTATCTTGTCGTCGCCCTTTCTGCTCTTTCAATTTTCTTTTTCGGTTATGATCAAGGTCTTATGTCTGGTGTTAATTCATCTCCAGATTATGTCAACAGAATGAAATTTGGTTATGTCGAAGATGATGGTACTGTTGTCGTTACTAACTCTACCAAACAAGGTGGTATTGTGGCTGTCTACTATTTTGGTACATTATGGGGTTGTCTTTTCGGTGGTTTTGCATCCGATAGAGTTGGAAGAATCAAGTCAATTGCTCTCGGTGCTTTTATTGCCGTTGTTGGTGCAGCTTTACAATGTTCTGCTAGACAAACCAGCTGGATGGTTGGTGCTCGTTTCTTTAATGGTATTGGTACTGGTATTTTGAACGCTGTTGTCCCTGTCTACACATCGGAAACTGCTGAAGCAACTTCTAGAGGTGCTTATATTTGTCTTGAATTCACCTTGAACATTTTTGGTGTTGTTGTGGCTTATTGGTTAGAATTTGGTTTGTCTTACATCGATAATGGTTACAGTGCTTTTAGATGGAGATTCCCTATTGCTTTTCAAATCATTCCTCTTTTATTATTATTCGTTGTTTGCTGGTGTTTCCCAGAATCTCCAAGATGGCTGATTAGAAACAAAGAAAATGAAAGGGCTAAAAGTTTATTGCTTAAAATGCGTGGTGAAGAGGAGGGTATGAAAGAATTTGAAGACATTATTATTTCTTTGTCTTATGAAGAAGCTTCAGCTCTCTCATCTAACTATCTTTCAATGTTCTTTGATTGGTATAAAGGTAGCGATGAACAAGTATCAAGAGCAAAGAAGTTGCATATTGCAAGACGTGTTCAATTAGTTATTTGGTTACAAATTCTTCAAGAATGGATTGGTATTGCCGGTATCACCGTTTATCAAATTGATATTTTCTCTCAAGCAGGATTTGACACCCATAAATCACAATGGTTATCTGGATTAAACAATATTTTTTACTGTTTATCTACTCTTTTCGCTGTGTATACTATTGATAAATGGGGTAGAAGATTTACTTGTTTCTGGGGTGCCATTGGTCAAGGTATTTCATTATTCTTGGCTGGTGGTTTTTCAAAAGCCCAACAAAATAATCCTTTAAATAAAAGTTATGGTGCTGCTTCAGCTGCTTTTGTGTTTATTTATACTTCTGTTTTTGGTGCTACTTGGTTAATGGTTCCTTGGATTATTCCTGCTGAATATTTCCCATTAGAGGTTCGTGCTCAAGGTAATGCTTGGGGTGTTTTTGGATGGTCAATTGGTAATGGTTGGTTAACATTGCTTTGTCCAATCATGTTCAACGCTATTGCTGAGAAGACTTTATACATCTTTGGTGCTTGTAACTTTTTAGGTATCATTGTTGTTTACTTGTTCTATCCTGAAACTGCTAACAGAACTTTAGAGGATATCGATTTCTTATTCTCAAGTAACTCTTGGTTGGCTAGTAAATCTGAATTTGAATTTCAAAAATATCTTGTCGAAAAAGATGCTGAAAATGCTCATTTCAATAATAAAGCTGAAGACGAACATATTGAACAAAAGGATCTCGATAATGATTCTGAAGGTTTAAGCGCATAGATTAGTTTCATAATAAATACCATATCTAATACTTTATTTCAAAATTTTAATATAATTCTGTCTTTTTTCATTCTGTTAACATTGTTTAAATCGACCAAACTATTATTTATAATATTATAAAAGATATTTATCAAAATAGTGTACCCATTCATCTTTCCACTTTTGTCTTTGTTCTTCGTCAATCCAAGCACCATCTAAGCCATTGAGACAACATTGCTTCAAGTCGGTCATAGTGCAGCCAAAAGCCTCTACCATCATGGTCCATGCAATAGTTGGATCAGAGAAATGCAAAGTAGGATCGTCTGAGTTAGGATGTACCTTAAGTCCTAGACTGATCATTTTCCTGATTGGGTGCTTTTCAGCCCATTCACTTGGCTCTAAAGTTCTTAAATAGTAAGAGTTTGTAGGAACAACAGTAAAAACAATACCCCTTTCCAAGCATTGGTTGACTAAATTCATATTGTCTATGACAGTGTAACCATGATCTATTCGATCAACTTTTAGAGTGTTTAAAACATAGTCAACATTGTTCCATGGAGTTCCATATTCACCGGCGTGTGCTGTTAATTTGAACCCATTCTTTTTAGCTTTTTGATAAGCTTCAGCAAACAGCTGAGGAGGTCTATTGGTTTCTCTATAATCTATACCTAAGCCAATTACATTTTCATGAGGGTACTCAATCATCCAATCGACGACTTTTACAGAGTGTTCAACTGGTGATTCTCTATCAATGCAGCAAATCAGTTTCCCCTTAATTCCACTAATTTTCTCCATATCTTCAATTGCCTGAACTATGGCATTTTGAGCATCTTTGTAGGAAATTCCTGACACAATAACTGCACCAGATGGATTCCAAAAGAATTCTGTGTACAAAACGTTGTGAGATTTCGCATCTTCCAAATACTCTGACGTTAGTCTATACAAATCTTCTGGATACTTAATAAGTTTGCTGTCAAGAGCTCTAAAAACCCGTAAAATACCAATTGGCTTTTCCCCTCTAGTGTAGAAGTCTTCGACTTCATCATCAGAGCATGGCTTTCCTTCTCTATTGTTAAAATACTCCAAAGTTGATCTTCTAATAGTCCCATAAAGATGGCAATGCAATTCCACCTTTGGGATCTTGTGACAAAATTCAACCAATTTCTCTTTAGTAAAGTTAATGTGTTCAACCATTTTTATAGTATATATCACGCTTGAGTTTGACAATTAACGAAAAAAAAAAGGCATACTTAAAACAAATGATTTTTAAAGGAGAAATATCCTTTTCAGTATCCTTGAAACACAGACAGTGAGATTTCTTATCTGAAGATGAGGCTCGGCCGGCTTTCAACAAAGCGCATCAACATGCATCAAGCGACATCATTAATTCCAGCCACCAGTTTCTAAGAATTAAAGCTCATTGATGAGGAATTATAAATGTACAACAAACTCTATTTCTTTAAATAAACTAGTCTATTAAGGTTATAGACCAAAATTCAAAAAAAGAGAAAAACAAAAACAAAAACAACTTAGACGAGCCAGAACAACAACAATACAAAACTGGATTACAGCCACACATATGGTTGGACTTTATACGTCTCTTGAGGATACTTTCTGATCTATCCAACACGTTAAAATACAGCAGATACCTCCTATAGAAAAGGAGCTTCTTTGTAAAATATTGAAAACGTTCGTGCTTGAACACAATGTGAAAACCCACGTCTGTATTCGCAAGATTCATTGGTAGATGCTGAATGCCATGATCAATTTTCGGGGTGTCACAAAAAGTATTGTAATTCAGTTATTTATATTTACTCATGTAATACAAACATCTTCAACTCCAGCTTATTGTGGTTTAGATGAATCAACTCAGTATGACTGTTTTATTATAGAGATATTAATACACGATAAAGGACAGTTTGTCTTTTTTGCACTTTTTAATGGATCTACTAGTAGACTGCAAACAGGAAGGTTTCACAATAGAAGAAAAGCATGCTAACTGCTGAAAACCCTTCGCTGGAAAAATTTGGGCTTTTATTTGCTACATTTTTCACTGTAGTTAACTATCCTCTTTTATCTTTAAAAAAATAAAGAAGCAAATAGCTTATGTACCAAGGTTTATCTTTTTTTTTTGAAAATAAACACACATATACGGACACAAATGTCACTACTTTAGTTTTGTATAATTTATAAATAAGTTGATGCTTAGTAATTGTTCCATACAAACACCAGTTGAATCCAGGACTTTTTTAAGTATGTGTACACTTGGTATACTACCTGAGAAGTCGGAAAAGAGCGCGTGAGGTTCTGCGATATCCGACATCCAGATAAGGTATGATGCACTATTTTGACTTTCGGCCGACCATTCTTGCAGATCAAAAGGAGATAAGAGATAGTAATTTTGATCTACCAGTATGATTTATATACAAGGCCCTCCCTTCTTTTTCAGTAGAAAATTCCTGTAATTGAAATTAGGCCGCATTGTATAATTTGTGCTCTTAATTTGTGTCGTTAGTATACAATGTCACAAGCCGAAATAAACTCCATTTCAGAGCTCAATAAAGAAAGCTCATCCCTTCACCAAGTGGAGAAGGATATGGGCGTATCCCTTCCTTATATTGACGAAGCCAAATTGTTCAGAAAGGTTGACATGCGTTTATTAGGGTTAATGATGCTGACCTACGGTTTCCAATTTATGGATAAGCTTGCTCTATCTTCAGCAGCCGTATTTGGCTTAAAAACAGACTTGGGCCTAGTCGGCACCCAGTATTCATGGACTTCATCTATATTCTACTTTGGGTACCTTGCTGGTAACTTGATAGTCACAAGAATTATTCAACTTGTTCCAATTTCTAAGCTTGCTGCTGTTTCTGTATGTTTGTGGGGTTTAACTTTAGCCTGTACTGCTGCTTGTACAAATTTCTCTACTTTGATGGTCGCTAGGTTTTTTCTTGGTGTCCTTGAAAGTATTGTCTCCCCAACTTTTGTTTTTATGACATCCATTTGGTGGAAACAAGAAGACAGGTCAGAAAAAACTGGTATATGGGTTGGCGGTAATGATATTGGCTCGGTGGTATCATCTTTTATTGCTTTTGGGGTTGGCCATATTAATGGTTCTTTAGGTGTCTGGCAATATCTTTTTATTATTTATGGTGTTTGTACATTTGCTTGGAGTTTTGTATTACTTGCTTTTTTACCAGACACCCCTCAAACAGCTAAGTTTCTTACTGAAGACGAAAAAGCCTACTATAAAGAGAATATTATTGGTTCCGATGTTGCTCATAGATGGGATTGGGATCAAGCTAAAGATTGTGCGTTAGATTTAAAACTTTGGCTTCTTATAATTTCTGTGTTTTTAGGTATCTTTCCAAATAGTGGTTTAACATCTTATGGTTTCATTATTTTAGATGACTTTGGTTTTACTTCAATTCAAACTTGTTTGATCAATATTCCAGCAGCTTTCATTGCTTGGATCTCTATTGTTGGTACAGGTTATATTGGTACCCATTTTAAAAACACTAGATGTTTAATGATTTTTGTTGTCAATCTAATCTCAATTGTTGGAGGATTAATGTGTTATAAAAGTAGTGAAAAAGGAGTTAAGCTGGCTGGTTATTTTCTGGTCAGTGTTCAGCCTGCTGTTTATCCCCAAGTTTTAGCTCTGGCTGCTTCTAACTTCAGAGGCTCTACAAGAAAATCTATTATCAATAGTACCCTTTTTGTCATTTATTGTGCATCCAGCATTGCAGGACCTCAATTATTCCGTACTCAAGACGCTCCAACTTATTCGCCTGCTTTTTTGGCTTGGGTTATTTGTTTTTGCATTCTTTGCGTTCATTGTGCTATTATGGCTTATTACTTTAATTATTTGAATAAGAAACAAGCTGCAAAAGATCAAACAATCCCAGACGATCTTGACTTGGACGAATCGTCTGAATTTAAAGATCCAACATTTAGATACAGCTTCTAAACTATACGATGCTCTTAGTGTTATCCATTCTAAGTCGTTATTCAACTCTATAGAGATATATATGTATGCATCTTGCCAAGCTGGTTTTTTTTTCTCTACTATTAATATGCTTAGTCCTAATTATCTTTACATAGATGATGTTTTAATTTTTATTTGTTTAAATTACAGACTTATTGTCTGATGTATCCAACAATACATTTAATTCCTTGATTGATATGATTTGACAGTAGGATTTATTTCAAATTTATTTGTATAGTAAATAAAACACTGGCCAAAAAATTCCATTCAAGGAAAACAGGTCAGTTTCCGTAAATAGTTTACTGCCAAGGTCAGAGTGGTTATTGTTGTTGTTACTATTATTATTGTTCGTAGTTGTGGTGGTGGTGGTGGTGTTGTTGTTGCTGCTGCTGCTGCTGCTGTTGTTGTTGTTGTTGTGGC